>OZ010572.1:114631490-114658990 GCA_963932145.1 Acanthosepion lycidas | reverse complement strand
TGTGAGGTTCTTCAAACCAAATTGTCACCATTTTCGCCTCTTTTCTCTTCGAGAAGTATACAGGCAGATATAGTCTTTGGCTTATTCTTTTAGATTTATTTTCAGGCAAATACTCCAGAAAACAACTATGTGCGGGTAGGATCACATTCAGCGAGTCGGAATGAGAAATTGCTAAGGCAATACTGGTTGAATTCATTGCATTTATTTTCGCACAAATGCCCTTTGGAAAGATAGTCGCTTCAAGGCTTCTCCTTCTCCCCACCTATGAATTAAATTACAGGACAGGCTGTGCCCTCTTTACCTGAGATGGTAACCACTCCTGGAGAAGGAAAACTCTGAATTCAGTCTGAAGAAAGATAGGCTCCATTAGGCTGTTCTTGTTCTAGACACACCTCTGCTGCTATTGCTACAGTACATGTCGAGCCTACGGTTCTAGTGACTTGAAGTGACGTGACGTGACGTGCCTCCAGGAAATGACGTTACCTATGAAATAACGTTTAAACGGGAATCATGAATGAATGATGCCCGGATTTAAATCCCCAATAGATATCTGCTAATCTTTAATGAAACATCAATTGATGATGCTCGCTGTTTAAGGGTTAACAATGTATTTATACATAGAACATCCCTATGTTCTCAGTATGTGGCTATTAAGTGGTGAAATATTTAAAAACCAATTCCAAGTTTAAACAAAACTGCAAAAATCTATGGGTTAAACTACGAACTTTTTTTTCTGCTAAACGCTAATATTCTTCTTTTATGTGTCGTGCTCCTTCCAGAGGTGAACGATCATGGCTCTTCACAATATCCTGTCACTCGATGTTCAATGCAACATTTGACACTTTACCATCCCTGTTTTATCCCCGTTTTGCAATTCATTCTCCCAAACTCGTTAGGCGGGTTACTCCTCCTTCCGCTTCTACTCCTTCTTTCAATATAACCTGCGAGTGTTTAATTTTCTAAGCCCATTCTCCGTATGTTGAGAGTTACGTATCAACTTTCCGTCCTCTACCGGATGTCAGAATGTGATGATGATATATAAACGTCGCAGTAATGTTATTTCTGTGTGTAAGGAATTCTCTAGTAACACATTCAGCGCAATCTGAATTCTTCTTTTTCAATCATCTATGTACAATTTGGTTAAATAAAAGCCACTTAATTTATAGTAATTAAACTAGTATTTTTTCCTTTTTGTGTTTTTTAATCTTATTTCGATTGTCTATAGTCGCAACTTTTTGATCGCTGTGACTGTCAAACAAGAAGTATATGACATGAAAGTCTCAATTGTAAGCAAGAAAAACAAAATGAAAGAAAGAGTAGTCAAGAATTAATAATGTCAGTAATGTTGTCATAAAAGATAAGATGGATGAAAAACTAATTATTAATAATGTCAAAACTTCATCAGAGTAATTCAAATAACTGCTTCGATTTCTTGTTCAGTACGATGTAAATTTCACTTTTGCTCACTACATAAATATTTTTTTAAAAAAATACTTCGATTCCTTTATAACTGTCATCTCCATTCGAGTGAAAAAAAATTTGGGCTCTCTGGACTTGGGTGGGAGGCAGTCTAAGAAAAGGAGTACTCTGAATTCAAAACCGTGAAGAAGACAACAGGAAACTGTATCTATATCGTTTCCTAGATATCATGGCAATCACGTAGCTGAGACTTTATATATCAGGTTATCCCATAAGTTCTGTCCGAATTTTTAATAAAGAAAACAAGTGACCAAATGTTACATTTAATTACAGATTCAATCAACAATATGTTTTCCCTGATTATCTATGACTTCCTTCCATCTATTAACAGGCTTACTAATTCCATAACTGTAAAATTCTTTTGGCTTTGATTCGAAGAACTCACAAATGTCAGTTTTAACCTCTTCCTGTGTTACAAAAGCTGTTTCTTCCAAATGATTCTGTAAGCTATGAAACAAATGGTAATCTGAAGGAGCAAGATCGGGAGAATAAGGTGAATGAGGAATTTTCTCCCAACCAAGTTCTTCGATCTTTTGTGACGTGATTCTTGCTGTGTGGGGTCGCGCATTGTCCTGATGAAACATCACCTCTTTTCGATTCGCTAGAGCAGGTCTTTTTTTCCCTGATTCAAATTCTCTAATAGCTGAAAGTATATTTGAGCATTAATTGTTGCATTAGGTGTTAAGAATTCAAAGTGGATTATTCCTTGGCGATCCCACCAGATTGAAAGAAGAACCTTTTGCCCATGAAGTTCCCTTCTCGGTTGTAGCTGGGGTCCTTCCCCTTTACCAAGCCACTGTCTACGACGCTTAACATTTCGATAAAAGATCCATTTTTCGTCGCCAGTCACAAGTCTATCCAAAAAAGGTGAAAAAAGTTGGTGAGAATGGAGAGAAGAGCAGATGTCAACTCGGAATTTGAGGTTGTTTTCAGACAATTCATGAGGCACCCATTTTCCAAGTTTAGGAACTTTTCCAAGTTGTTGAAGATGACGATGAACAGTTGTATGGTTTGAACTGAGAACCACTGCCAATTCCTCAACTGATAAAGCAGGATTTTCTTCAAGGGCTGCTTCAAGAAGCTTTTCATCAAACTCAACTGGACGTCCGGTTCGATCTTCATCTTCAAGGGTGAAATTTCCACCTGTGAGTTTTGCAAATCATCTGCAAATTCTTTCATTCACACATTCCTCTCCATAAACTGAGTGAATGTTTCTAGCCGCTTCGGCTGCTGAGTTTCCTTTCTTGAACTCATAAAGCATTATGTGCCTCAAATGATTCTTGGGTACTTCCATGTTAGCAGGGTTTTAATCAAACAAAATTTAATTTTATTGTTCTCTGAAATAAAATTTGATCAGATTAAATGCATCTAAACATAAAAATAATGTTCAGCTCCATTAGACATAAAATACTCTTTAAATTTCATTCATTTTAACAAAAAGTTAAAATTCGGACAGAACTTATGGGATAACCTTATATATATATATATATATATATATATATATATATATATATATATATATATATATATATATATATATGCAGGGCGCGATGGATAAATTGTCGTCTAGATTACGAAAAAATGAAAATATCACTGACATCTCATTTTAACAGATATATTTACCAAAATTACACAAACGTATCTGAAAATACTAAAGCGTAAATTTATTCGATAAAATGGCCATTGGCTCCAACCACAGTTGCCAGAAGACTTCGGAATCTCCTACATCTCTTCTTATTTAAGTTTTTGAATGCTGCCATAATCCTTGACTTCAGTTCATCTTTGGAGCTTTGTTGGTCTGTGTGTGTGTGTTTGTGTGTGTAAGAGAGATAAAAATCGGCTACAGTTGCACCAAGTACATGTTAAAATAATAAAAACACACAACAAAAAATAACCAAGCTATAAGTAAAAATCAAATCTTCGCTTAGTTTCTGAAAAGATTCTTTCGATAATCTGATCATCATTCGGATTTCTTTCACATATACCGTCGCCATTTATGGCAATAAAATTCAAATTTTACAATGTCTTAATACTTTTCTTAGTTTCTGAAAGGCATCATTAACAATTCCAATATGCCTTCGGATTTATGTGTTACATTCTCCATCATCTATATGAACCCTCCCTAGATATTTAAACTTATGTACTTGCCTGGTTTTGAAGTGTCTAATCAACAGTTTGCAGCGTGTGCTTTTTCTCTTGCTGACAATTATACATTAAGTCTTCTTAATGATTAGTATTATTTTAGCATTATTAGTGATAATCAGAAAATAATTGCAATTCCTAGAGCACATAATGAGGAAAAAGGGCTTAGAATGTTTGAAAATTAAGATAACATATTAAATGCAAGAGGTACTGAGGAAAGCAATACATAACCTACCTAACGAGCATATATGAATGGTTGGCAGAATAGGGATTAGTTAAGATAGCGGAAAGACAAAATTTACTAAAACCTATAAAAGACAAGAAAATGTGGAGAGCCATGATCGCCCACGCCCAAAGAAAAAGAAGCCTACAAAAATTGACATTTTAAGAAACGAACGCTACATTATTTTATTTACTAAGCATATATATAAAAATATATGTATATATGTAAAAACTCGATTTTTAAGTGGAGTTATTTAACTTTTATGAGAGGATCCTAAGATGCAGTGATGCAGAAAGATTTCTCGGCGTCTGGAGGCGAATACAATTTTGGCGTCCTCATCTGGGTTACCCCTGAAATGTTTTGTGACTAATTACCAATTGAATGACAATAAGAAAGAACCAATTACCACTTTAAGTAGTTTAAAAATAAAATCTCAATATGATAATTGTAAAACTGGGCCTAAGGGAATTAGACCTATATATTAAATATGCTTACATAATTTTCAAATCGTTTTGAAATTCATGTAATCCTGTTATTTTCCAGTCTAACAGCTAGAGTGAATCAACGCCATACTTTGAAACTCACTTGGGAAGCTGCTCATTTGTGGTAGAATACATGGTTTTTGAAAGAGTTTGTTTGATTGATTGATTCGTTTTTACGGCTTATCAACCCTTTGCAGGCTATTCTATTTAAAGTCAGAAAATATTTTTAAATTGTAAATTTTTTTGAGATAATAAAGATTTATTGATGTAAGTCGTACTAATTAACCCATAGCTGTGTGGAGAAGAGGTGGATTCATCCCTTTTGTGGGTAAGTGAATATAACGAACCCAAGTGGAATTTGAACTCGGCTCTCCGATTAACTATTCCGAGGCATTGTCCATAGCATCATTACTCACGCAAGTTTACAACACCTGGTATTCCCAAGCGGTCAACCATCTAGGTACTGACCAAGCTTGAAGTTGCTTAACTAAATGATCGTACGGGAACTCGTGTTTCAATGTGATATAGTCATAAATTATGAAACAGAGAGAAAAAAATACTGAATCTTGGCGATTTACTTAGGTTTACATAAAAATAAATAATTATTTTGCAAAACTGCTGTTCATGGTTGCATCAAGCCATAATCTTTTCTCAGAAAAAAAGTGAGAGCATTTGCGCCCGCTCACATCTGCCCCGGTGCCGACTGCCGACTCTTCAACTAGTTATGCCTCTGAGTACCAAAGTTTATTATTGGTTGATATAATTGCAACAACCTTACATACGTAAATGACATTGTTAACAGTAAACTTAGGAAGAAGACTGGAAAAACTATTGAATAGGATAGGGAAAAAACACAAAAAAGGACTAACAATTATGTTCAAGAAGAGGGTTTGTATACTTTTAACCAAAAGAGGTGTGAGCAATGCACTTGGCACGTCAAACTGAAGCAGGTACAGAAATATAAAACTCTCGTAATAACAGATAATGAAAAAGTGATATAGAAAACCCGAAAGCAAAGCAGAATAGAGAAAGATGACACGAAGAAGCCCAGCAAAGTATTAAGAAATAGAAAAATATACTTAAAAAGTAAAGAATACAGTGCTGGACTGCTATGTAATATCTAATTTCCTCTATGGCAGTGAATCTTGAACAATCACCTTACAGATTAAGAAAAAACTTGAAAACTCAAAGACGTGGTTCTAACTATTACTAGGAGTTCCATGGGCAGAACATGTGAGCAACGAACACTTTTTAAGGAAATATGAACCACAGAAAAACATATACTTACAATCAGAACGATACATCTGAGATTTCTCGGAAAACATAATGAAAAATGAGAGTCTGGAGAATTTAACACTCACAAGGCAAGAGAAGCACTGAGAAACAGCGAGTAAATTACTTAATAATTTTCTGTTAATGGAATGCAGAACAAAGACAAAGTAAGATGGTAAACGAACAAAAGTTACTTCGAGCTACAAAAGACAGGAAGTTGAGGAGAGTCATGATCGCTGCCGTAGTGAACGGGTATGACGCATAAAAAAAGAATGACGCTCGATATAGTATAATAGAGGATTTGGTAAAAGAGCGAATTTAGAGAAACAAATAACACACACGCACACACATCAAGAGGACGTATAAATATCGATACGCCATTGACTTTTCCAAGATATTTTTTACAATTTATTTTTTTTTTTTTTTTTAGGGAGAGCGAGATTTTTCGAATTAGGACTATGCGAAATTCAGAGGGCAGAATTTTATGTGGACTGGTTGCCAAAGAGTCAATCGAGGATCAGAGTTTCCCTCCAAGGAATTAGTGCTTCGTCCTTTGCAGATAAATTGATGCTAGACATGCAGAGTGATCAGCCAATTTCTAATCAAGCTAATATGCTCGAAGGAGGCTTTCAAAATAATCATCAAAGACAAGCTCGTCTAACTCATCTCTGAGGCCATAAAATAGGGTCCCGTCATTCGTTCTACTCTTTCTCTATCTCTCTCACTCTCAATCCCTGTCTACTTCTTTGTCTTTCTCTCCGTGCCCCACATTCTCCAAACCACGTCTCACACTCACAACATAGATGAGTTTATGCGTATGGGACATGGGCCCTGAATTTAGCAGCAAATCTAATGGACTCATGGAAAACACACAAATATAAACAGGCGTGGATATGCAGGAAAATACGTATATATATTGATGAGTATATGAATGTCTGTGTTGCATAAGTAGAAGTAAGTTTTGCCAATATATATCCAAATGTATACATATATATATATATATATATATATATATATATATATATATATATATATATTAGGTTGGTGCACAAATAATGTCGTTTTCTCACATATTAACATATGTGAGAAATTTTTTTTTTACACCAACCTATATATATATATATATTTTGCACCAACCTAATATATATATATATATATATATATATATATATATATATATATATATATATATATATATATATATATATATATATATATTTCACATAGCGTGGTGTTTTTAATAAACAGATGTAATATATATTTATATATATTGCAAATATACAGTTGCTGGGTAGAGACTTTCTGTTATATAATTTAAATTTTAATAAAAATATTTGTCCATTTTACGGCCAATGCATGACTGATAATATTGTATACCAAGCTAGCATAAATTCCGGTAACGATGTCAAATTCTTTTTTGGGTTCTACTGCAAATTCTTGGACATTTCGGTTCTATCATCATTGAATGACTTTAGGCAATGTAAGATACATGAACAGCGCTGGTCGCTCCAAACATTTCTGGAAATTATAGAATGATAGAAAAAGTCACTGTTAAGTGGGATATTGTAATAAAAACCAGATTTTATAATGGGAAACGCTATAAATGTAATTTATGCCTTGTACAAAATTTAGTTATCTTAAAACACTTAAATAACACTGACTTATTAGGGTTTTTTTTGTTTTATGGTTACTAGATTCGTTTATTTTTATATAAGAAATTTGTTGTTTTTTTAACAAATATTTAAAAAAAAACATTATTTAAAAAAAGAAAAAGAAACAAAAAACAATATAAAAACTAATCTTCCTTTATGTTTAATATAAAATAATATTCATAATTTTAAATAAAAATTAATAGATACTTTTAATTTATTTTATATATATAAAATAAAAATCCTGTCTATTTTAAATGTAACATTTTTAAAATAAAAAATGTAATGTCAGTATAATATATGAACTGCACCAGCATTGCATTAACAAAGACATTTTTATTAAAATTTAAATCATGCAACGTTCAGTCCCTACGCATGAAACACAGAACCGTGCTACCGTCAGGGGTTAATATGTACACACACACACACACACACATATATATATATATATATATATATATATAACTATATAACTTTATGTACATTTTACATACGTTGACAAGCGTATATGTTCACACACTGTGTATGCCTGTATATACATTCGTTGAATTTAGGAAAATTTGTTAATGGAAAATTCTGTAACGGAAGATTCGGTAATTCGGTATTTTTGGTAAAATATGAAAAATCAGCAATTATGAAATAAAAGTCAATTGAAAATTGATTTTTAGGGCCTTTCTTGAGTGGAGATTTGGAAGCTAAATGCCCCCACCCCTTATACTTTTAAATAACTGAAAATCGTGGGGTCCAGATAAAACCCCACTACAAAAAATATCAGGACCGTACCTGCAGAAGAAGGCTTAAGAAACTCGACCTCCTCCCCCAATATTTTTTTTTTATATATATATATAATTATTTATTTAAGAATTATAACATAAATCTTACTTATTATAAAACGCAGATTGTGTGTGTGTGTGTGTGTGTGTGTGTGTGTACGTTTATATATTTGATCGGATTTCCTACATTTTTCAACCGATTTCAACAAAACTTCACAGGACTACGTAAAATTACCTTGCGGTGGTTCAGACTGCGCCAAAAATTGGAAAAATACAATTGTTTTTGCACGACATCAATTTGAAAACACGATGAAGAGGCATAAATGAAAGGGGGACAACTCCTATCGAATTATACTTATTAATATCGAGTTATCGAGTTATACTTATTATAAAACCCAGATTGGTTATTTGTGTGTGTGTGTGTATGTGTGTGTGTGTGTGTGTGTGTGTGTGTGTGTGTGTGTGTGTGTGTGTGTGTGTTCGTTTATATATGGGATCGGATTTCTTACATTTTTCAACCGATTTCAACAAACTTCACTTTTCTTTTGGCAGGTAGTGTTTCTTATTGTCTTGCACACTTTTTTTCTTTATTTTTACATTCAGAATGCTTTAAAAATTCCATTTACAGGACAATTGTTTATAATAAAATTCTATTCAATCGGTAGACTCATAACGATTGAAAACAATGATTTTGTTTGAGTTTGGGTTCGACCAATTCGTAAAAAAAAAAAAAAAAAAACTAATTAAGACATGCGTGTCCGTCATCCTTAAACAATAATCATTGTTAATTTTATTTTTCAGTCTTTATGATAGTTGATACTTGATCTATCTCTTACTGTTACATGCCCGCGCAACGCCGGGCTCGACTGATAGTATGTTATAAAATCACTACAAAAATAGCCATTTTGTTTCAACACCTCTGGTGTCTTATCAAGTGATGATGTTGAATGTAGATTGTAGAATAAAGATTTTAAAAGGTTCAAATTTTTAAATAAATAATTTATGTTCGCTCAACTCAACTCATATTTATGTTATAATTTTTAAATAAATAATTATGTTCGCTCAACTCTGTATTGAGCACTCTTTTAAGAATGGTAATTGTTGGTTATTGGAATTTATTCCGTATACATCAATCATATACTTGGGTATATATATATATATATATATATATATATATATATATATATATATATATATATATATATATATATATTTCATTGAATAAGAGAGACAAGGTGCTTTTTTTTTTACAGTTTCTCATGCGATCTAATAATTTTTTTTTCTTTTCGGATGATAAATTATATAAAGACTCTCCGAATGTTCCTTTTATCCTAGCGCTTTCGGATATACATTTAGCAATTTTCAAGGATTAAATATTTTAACTGTTAAATAATAAAAAGTATTATAAATGTATAGACGAAAGCGCTAGGATAAAAAGATTATATATATATATATATATATATATATATATATATATATATATATATATATATATATATATATATATATATATCCAGAGGCTTGAGGTTAGAATCGCCCAACATGTCCCGGGCTGTGTGCGCAGGCGTGAGCATGTGACATCCGGGTGTTCGCAGACTCACGCCTCTGCTATCGGTGAACATCTATTAAATTCGGGTGTTTGTAGGACTGAGTATTCTCCCCATTTCTTTTCGGTATTGCACGGGGCTAGGAACAGACTCCACCTCGACATCTTGGAGTCTGTTATCATCAACATACGTAGGCCGGCCCTTTGCGTACAACGGGAGATGAAGTTTAAGTTGGCCTTATTCGGGGAAACGGTTACATGATTTGAGGTAAAACAATTCCCCCCCCCTTACCATCCTGTTTTATTACGGTATTAATAAAAAAAATTCTTGTTAGTACTCCGTTTTAGATTACCGACGATTGTGTTTGAAAATGTGTCGGTCGAAAGGTACCTTACATTTTAAACGTGGATATTATTGTATCTTATGTTTAATATGACCCCATATTTTTTATTTCTCAAATGTTTAAATATATATATATATATATATATATATATATATATATATATATATATATATATATATATGCATGTATAAAGAATTCTTATTACTTTAAACGTTATTTTTAGTAGATGCTCGCATTAGGACAGTAGACAAAATAAATACTATTTAAACTAAATGGGCGACCATTCAAATACGGGTAGCCACTAAAATAACCTTTAATACAATAAAAACATTCATATATATACATATATATACATATATATATATCAGTATATCTCTCTCTATGTATATACACATAGAGAGATGCACGTGTGTTTGTTAAATTTCACCCAGTACAAGGCTTGTGAGCCACTCAAGGTAGGATGGTAACTGAATGATTTGTGTGCTATAAATGGAAGAGGAAGTGGTGGGAGGTAAAAATTATAAAGATAAGGATAGATAACGTTTGCCCCTTGATTTGAAGTGTTTAAAATTACAGTGCTTAAGGATACATCAATTTGACGGTTTGTTAGTTTCCACAAATGACCAATTTGGGGAGGGGAATGCTCAAATGCTCAATGGAACCTTCTCTTTAGAATTGGAATATTGAAGAAATGATGGTGATTTGATTCCGTCAAGGTAGCATATTGTGTCCCAACTATAAAGGTTTGAACTGATCGAACTAAAGTTGGGGGCTCATCTAAACACATACACTACATACACACAAACACGCACTCACACACACACACACACATATATATATACTAGCTTTTTTTTTACTAATTGATTACCCTGAGCCATCAACCAGTCACTGCCTGATTGATTTTTTTACGGTTTATCAACCTTTTGCAGATTATTTAAAAACAGAAAAAAATTTTTAAGTTGTAAGAATTTTTTGGAGATAATGATTTACTGATACAAGTCCTACTAATTAGCCCATAGCTGGGGGAGAAGAGATGGATTCATAGCTTTCGCCAGGGAGAGTTGTGCATAAGTGAATATAGCGAACACGACTGGAATTCGAACTCAGAACTCCGATTTACAATCCCTAGCCCTTATCCATTATACAACACGCACATCTAAGCTTACAACACTTGGTATTCTCAAGCGATCACCCATCGAGTTACAGATCAGTCTCAACCTTGCTTAACTTCGATGATCGTATGGGAACTGGGTCTTCAACGTGATATTAGCAACGTAAGATCTGAATCACATCAAGGTAGAATTTAACGAATTAAATTTTTGTATAAACGTAAGAGAAGGGAGCAACATGTACAGATTATGAGCATATGTAGTAAAGATATCTGTTGACCCTTAACACGAAGAGTTTACGATTATGGTGTTCAAGGAAGCATCCAATCGTGAGTTTGTACTACAAATTAGCTCTTCTTGGAAATAAGTTGTCTGAACGGAGCTTCTTTCTTCTTAATGGAAAACAAACGGAATGAGGATGTTTTGTCCCAGTGTACGTAGCAAAGCGAGTGTTAGATGTGAGGTCAGGACTTGTGGAAGTAAGGAATGTAGCTCATCAGAACATTTTCCATAGAAATAGCAATAGAATAGCGAAAGGCTTGCGACGTTCGTCTGTGGGAAACAGTGGGGCATAAATATTCCCATGCATCTCTTCCTTAGTTCTAAAACGTATGAAAAAATAATTTATATGGGACACAATGTAGTTCTGATTGTAAGCCTTAAATGCAGTGTTGTTATTAATTAATTTATTTATTTATTTATTTATTTATTTTGGTTTTTGGCGGGAAGGACTCATACGAACTATTAGGTTGGTGCAAAAATAATGTAACATAGTAACATATGTGAGAAAACGACATTATTTTTGCACCAACCTAATATTAGGTAATAATGTCGTTTTTTGACGTATTTTTTAACGTCAAAAAACGACATTATTACGTCATTATTTTTGCACCAACCTAATAATACACTCGTTGCTATGTCCCATTGCCAGATATTTCAAGAAAATATTTTCTTGCTGACATGACACAACGGAGAATTTTTTTTTTTTTTTTTTTTTGCAAATACATATTGTATTAACAAGTTTTATCTTGTTTTTGTATACACAACTTACTAATTAATCTATAGCTGTAGAAAAGGAAAGGAATGCATAGCTTTCTCAAGAGTATTTGCGCGTAAGTGAATGCGATGAACCCAAGTGGAATTCAAACAATATTACTAATATTAGTAATATTATTAATTCACTTTTTGATTTACAAAAAAAAATAGTTACCTCCCTTATTTTCTAATGTCCCTCTTTGCTTTTTTAACATCAGCGTCTCTCTAAATTAGAATTTATATTTCTTATTTCCAGTCTTACTTTCAAATTTAAATGTTAATCTGGGGCTAAGTTTAAATTCAAAATTAAACTACAATTCATTTAAATATTTTAACAACAGTAATATTCCACCCACCCAATAAAGTATCTCGCAAGAACCAAAATTTAAAAAAAAAAAAAACCGATGTCAACCCAAAATAAAAATAAAAATAATAATTCCATCATTAGACAATTGCGTCGACATGAAACTCGGAGTTGTGCAATTGATATAAGGTATTATGTATATTTCTTAATAGATAGATATATTTTAACAGACTGAAATCGATGAATATGAGCATAGATAGATAGATAGATAGATAGATAGATAGATAGATAGATAGATAGATAGATAGATAGATAGATTGAACAGACTAAAATAGAGGCATATGAGCAAAGATAGATAATCAAACATCGGATTAATTAACACTCTTACTTAGAATCGGAAAGCGACTTTAGAAATTACTGGTCCCTTCAGGATATATGTTATCATGGCTCTCAACAACTTCCTATCTAGTTTGGCTCATAGCAGTTTAACTTCCTTTGCTAATACTCCCACAGTTATCTATTCACACAGATCTCACTGTTTTCCCCTATCTCTCTTGCCTTCAATATGCTCATTGAGGATTAAATTTTAAGGAATTTCAACTGTCTTTTCCTGATTTTGTATATTCAGTTGTCTTTTTCTTTAAGACCTCCTTGTTGCTCATTTGCTCCGCTCTTGGAAATTTTAATATCCTTCTGTAGAACCACATTTCTGCTGCTTCTAGTTTTCTCCTCACCCGTGGGGAGATTGTCCAACAGTCAGTGCTATATAAGAGGATGGATATAACAGAGCAATCCAGCACTTTTTTCTTTGTTTCTAATGAAATTTTTCCGTTTCTCAGCACCTTGCTTAGGTTTTGGAATGCTTCTTTACTGGGGCATATAACAAACAAAAGATCTTGTAGAATTTATAATTCACATGACATTGTATATAAAGAAACCGCGGGAAAAACAGCGAGAAACCTCTTGAATACTAGACAGTTTCTTCAAAGAGAACTGAGCCAACAGTGACGTCGTTCTACAGAAGGATGCTGAGAATGCCATAGATGGAAGTTTTGAGAAAAATAGTAACAAAAAGAACACTTGTATTTAGAATCACAAGGAGACATTTGAAACTTCTGGGACATATAACGAGAAAAGGGGGTTTGGTGGCATTAACATTCATATAGCATATTGAAGTCAAGAGAAACAGAAGGAAACAACGGTAAACATTCTATATGTCAGTGATTGCTGAACAATTTCCTCACAGATGAAGAGGCGGCTTGTGGCAACAGAGATATGGTTCTATAGAAACAGACTGAGAATACCATGGACATAACACGCGAGAAACTAGGAAGTTTTAAGGATAATGGCACCAAAAAGACACTTATACTTAGAATCAGAAAGAGACAGTAGAAATGTCTAGAACAGATAATGAAGAAATAATGATTGGTGAATATGATACCCACAAGACGCACTGAATATAATAGGGCAGATGAAACCGGAAAGTACCCTACCTACCGAGCTGGTGTAAATGGATGACAGAACAATGGGAAGGAGAGTAAACAAAAAACAACTTAGCTAATGCACTAGTCATACATAGAAATAAATTCAACCACAATTTTGATTTTAAAAATGCTACACTCATAAAAAAAAGAAAATCACTCACTCAGAAGTAAAATCCTCGAGAGTGCCGCCATTGAATATTACTTTTTCCCTATTTCACCTTTCTTAACAGAATTACTTCTCTCCTAAATACACATACAGAACAGTATCAAGAAATCAAAAGAAAATTGTTGAAAATTGTTGAATCCGTCAATATAGCAATGAAAACAATATTTCCATACGTGACAGTAAATGATGTAATTTCAGTTAACAGTATGAAAATAGCGTTCTCTAAATTCTTCCAGTTGCTAAGGACATTTTGTTTTGTTAATATTAGTTACTTCGTTTAATAAATTAATTTCGTTTTGCCTTGAGAAAGTTCACATCGGACGAAACGCGTCGGCAACTATTACAGTTTTCCTATTGTCTTTTACATTTAAAAATCAGATCAGTTGAATCTGCTTGAGTCAACTGATCTCCTGATTTTTAAGTTAAAAGCTCTACATGTTATTTTTACTTTTACTTTTATTTTATTTTTTCGCACGTGTATTGAGCACTTTAATATAACTACTTCCTGTTCTGATTCAACACTGACCATTAACCTTATATATATATATATATATATATATATATATATATATATATATATATATATATATATATATATACATATATATATATATATATATATATATATATATATATATATATATATATATATATATTGAACAATAAAAATATTAAAAAATAAAATCTTTAGACACACTAGGTTGTATATTAATATTGTTTTATTTTTATTATTATTCCAGTTAGACTCCTCGACTAGTTTCGGCCAACATGGCCATCATCAGGAGAAAAAAAATCTGCTTGCTGGTAACAGTGAACTACAGAAATGAATGTCTTGATGGAGAAAATGAACTTTTGTCTGTAGTTTTCATTTGTTTTTTTTTATTTTTTTATCATGAATTGGTCAGTCCTTGTGTTGGTCAAACGGTCTCTTTTAAGTTGTTATTTAAGATAAGCGCTGGATGGATTCATGCTGCTCTGAATTCCCTTGGTCATTTTGATAGTTTTATTGGTTCCTGGAAAGGGGATGTGTCTCTGTTCAGTGTGTGTGTTATTTCGTTCTTAGTGAGTGAGTGAGTATGATGTGTGTATGTTTGTATATTCGTGTGGATGTGAGTATAAGTGTGAGGCCTCAATACTTCCGCAAGCATGTCTGTCTTGTGTGGGTGAGAAATGTGATATATATATATATATATATATATATATATATATATATATATATATATATATATATATATATATATCTCAAAGTGGTTTCTCTGATGGAAAAATGGGAAAGACGTTATATATACACATATATGTATGTGTGTGCGTCCGTCTTTGTGTGTAAAGTGAGAGTGAGTGTTTTTCGTTGTTTGTAAAAGATTCCAACAATTTTTTAAAAAGAAAAGATTTTTTTTAAATGAAAATGGTTTTCTACTGTATATTCCGTGCCTAGTTTTCAAAAATGATACTGGGAACTTTTGAAAACAATAAATATATATTTAATTAATACATATATGTGTACGCGCCCGCATGTGTGATAATGTTTGAGGCTTCAGAAAGGTTATGAACCTCTGTTCCGCTACGATTTATTATAGTAAAACATAACAAATAAAGCAAACGTTTAGATATCGCTTTATTATAAAAAAAAAATGTCTGTTATTCAAGACTGATGTTTTATGTCAACTCTGCTCATCCGTATATTTTTAATAATTAGATAGCATGGAAATGGCTTTGCCGGCTGAGTGGCCAGGCTGTTTATTGATTTTGGATGGCATTTAATGAGTGGAATTTGGGAGTTATTGACGCTGTTGGTGACAGAAAGTTGGGAGGAAAGGGCCATAAGCTGATTGGGTGATTGCGTGGGAATGAAAATGAAATGGGATAAGAAAGAAAGAAAGAAAGAAAGAAAGAAAGAAAGAAAGAAAGAAAGAAAGAATATAAAAGGAACAGAAAGAATGCAGAAGCAAATAAGAAAGAAAGAAAGAAAGAAAGAAAGAAAGAAAGAAAGAATTAATACTTAAACAAATAAGGCAGACAGAAAGAAAACAAAATTCCATAATACGAAAGAAAGAATTATAATAGTAAAAAAATATATTGTTAAAAATGAAGACAAAAAAGAAATAAAAAAATGTAAAATGTGATAAAAAAAAAGGATAATAAAGGCAACAAACCCAGAAATGATGTAATATAAAGGGAGAAGAAAACACAGTCTAGAAAGAAAAAGTGAAAGTTTAAAAAAATTCAAAAGCATTGACGATGGAAGGAAATGGAAAAGAGATAAAAAATAAATAAATAAAAAATAACACAGAAGACATGAGACCATGGGAAACCGGAAAAAATAAGTGGGAAAATAAACAATGCAACGGGAAAAAAGAACCAGGAACTGAAAAAAGAACCGAAACTTTGAGAAATAAAGTTGAAACGAACCGAAAACAATAAAAAAAAGATAAGAAGCCGGAAAACAAAATCTTGTAATAAAACACAAACGATTAAATCCATAAAACCAAATAATTAATTAGTTAAGCAGAAATAAAGGAGAAGAGATACAGCCAAGAAAGAAAAGCAAAAAAACAAAAATGATGAAAGAGGGAGAAAAGAAGTGAAGAGAAAAAAAAACGAATACTTATATAAAGAATGGAAACAAAGAACAAAGGTGATAAAGACAGATAAAGTACATCAGAAAGATAGAAACAAAAAGAAAAGAGATAAATGACGAATACAAACAAAATACGAGAGTTAAAAGGAGTAAAAATGTAAAAAAGAAAACGGTGAGGGGAGAAACTAAATATTATTGGGTTGGTGCAAAAAATAATGACGTAATAATGTCGTTTTTTGACGTTAAAAAAATACGTCAAAAAACGACATTATTACGTCATTATTTTTGCACCAACCTAATAAAATGGAGAAAGGAATATCCAAACTTTATACAGAAAGATAAAAAGGAAAAGAGAAAGTAAAAAAATGGCGAAGCGAAAAACAAGTGATAAAATCACGAAAAAAATAGAAAAGAAACATTCGCTGGGAAAACTGTAAAAGAGACAAGAAGAACGATAACAAGTGTGAAAAAAATATGTTAAGAATGATATGGAAAAACAAAATAATGTTGCAAAGAGATATTTTAAGAAAAATAAATGGAAAAAAAGCAGAAATGAAGACTAAAAGAGAAAGAGAGCTGAACGAGACATATAAACGAGAAAAAGTGAGAGAAAGAAAAGAGTGATAGAATCAATTATAAAAAAAAGAAAGCAATTAAATAAAAATGAAAACAAGAAAGGGAATAAGAGATTAGCGAAATGAAACTAAAAGCAAGCTACAAACAAGTCCAAGATGAAAGGTAAAGAAAAAAAAAAGATTTGAAGAGATTGAATAGAAAAAGAAAGATGCAGCCGATAAAAATAAGCGGGAAGAAATAATGAAATGAAAATGAAAGGATTGTGAACAAGATGGAAAATGTTCGAGGGTCAGAAGTATATAAGAAAAGATTAAAAGAAGGGAAGATATAAAAAGATGGACGACATTTTTTAAGCATATCACCCCAAGCAAGACGGGAGTGCCACTAGCACGCAAGGGGTTACAGAGAGTGAGAGCAAGATAAAGAGGGGTGTTTGAGGAAAGGATAAAAAGAAGGACGGGGATCAAGATCAAGATCAAGGCATCAGAAGATATCGATCGAAATTACATTTGAATATTTGAAGATTATTGCTACCAGGGAAGCAAGTAAGAGGAAAGGTGTTCCACTGTCGGGAAGTGCGAGATAAGAAGCTGTTGGAGTAGAAGAGACGGCTACATATAACCGTTTCGACAGTGAAAAGCTGGGGCTGAGATGCCAGCCAAGTAGCACGCTTAAATTCATGCAGTTGGGGCATCAAGGAAAATAATTCATCAGTGCAAAGACAGAGGGCAGCCACATCAAGTCTGTGAGGAAGTGACTGGGGTAGAGATGCCATGTCAGGACCTATCACACTGCATATCCGTCTCTGGATTTTGTCAAGATGAACAGCAGGAGCACCAGACCAGATATGGTAGCAGTATTCAGTGCAAGGACGAATGGTTGATTTGTAGATTTGAAGGTTGGACTCAAGTGAGAAAAACCTTCTGGCGCGAAACAGGGAGCCAACTTTGCTAGATGAAGCTAGTGATTCAACGTAATTGTTCCACCTCAGGTGAGTAAAAAGTGTGTGACCAAGCAGGCGCAGAGAGGCGCTCTCGTGGAGTTGAGCATCAGCCATCCTGATGGGAGTGGAACAAAGTATAACATTGTGGCAAGAATGAAAGATAAAATGGAAGACATCTATATCTATAAAAGGAAGGATGTGTGTGTGTAACGAATGCACGGCCGCAATTTTCGACGGATTTGCACCAAAATTTACATGCAATGCTCCAAGTTTACGGGAAGGCCAAGACCGACTTTGCATTTCCCAACTCCCATCGATAGTGGAAATAATCGATTTTTTTCATGCTTCTACGGCAGATTTCATGTAGTTTGCGGCCATTTTCTACTGGCCAGAGTGAGAGCCACTAGCTGGCTGCCACGAATAGGCAGGAAGATTCTATTGGACAGCGTGAGAGCCAACAGCTGACTGACACGAATGTTAATTAGCATGCTAGCATGCAAAAAAAATCGATAGCTGCATTCGTCACAAGTGGGAAAAATTTAAATCTGCATGGCACTTTACTCCAATTGGCTTATTCGCTTGCTTAAACTCAACGTTGATTCTGATTCCGCAGAACTGGGTTGGATGTGAAAAAGTATTTGTTGTTAACATTCTTTTTTCATTCGGTTTTTCCAGTTACGAGTCCTTTTTTAAAGCTGATCGTTTTGTGTTCATTTTGTTTAGTCCTTTTTCCTTAACAGATTTAATGTTTAGTATAGAGCTTAGAAAAAATTCGCAGTGTGAGATAGTCAAGAAGTAAGGTATGTAACAACATCAGCACGGCAAAGCGCACTTCTTTAAAGGCAAGGAAAGGCAAAAATATTTTAAGTCCAGTGATAGCGATTGCTGTATGAGTCGTACGATTTTTTAATCAAGCACGGGCAACGCCGGGCCATGCTGCTAGTAGTAAATATAACGAAGATTGAAATGAAAATTAAAATTAAATAAAAAACAAGAAAAAGATGAAACGAAAAAAATATATGAAAATGAAAAAAAAAAAACAAAGCAGTAAATAAAAGAAAAATGAAAGAAGTAACGCGAGCAAACAGATAAAAAGGTGATCCTAGAAAAAAGAAAGAACGATATTAGAACGGCAAATAAAAAAAGAAAGCATACAAAACAAAAAGAACGAAAGAATGAAAGAATGAATGATTGAAAGAATGAAAAAATGAATGATTGAAAGAATGAAAGAATGAATGATTGAAAGATTGAAGGAAGAAGAAAGAAAAAACAAAACGGCGAATAAAGAATAACGAATACAAAATAAAATAAAAAAAGAACAAAACACAGAAAGAAAGTGAAAATATAAAATAATGATGAAAAAAGAATTTAAAAAAAAGCATAAAGGAAGGAAGAAAAGAAAATTAAGAGAACGGTAAATAAAAAAGACAAATATAAAAAAAGAAAACAAAGTATCGTAAGTAAAAAGATAAAAAAAGAGATAATTTGAAAAAGAAAGAAAGAAAGAAAGAATTCAAAAACAAATAAAAAGAAATAGAAAGAGCATGAACAAAATGATAAAAATGGCGGTGAAAGAAAGAAAAGGAAGAAAGAGAAAAGTGATAGACTTGCAAAAGAGAATAGAAAGAATAACAATCTAGTAAAAGAAATAAAAACCGAAAAACAAGAAAAGAAGAAAAACAAAAGTGGAACTGAACTGATGACGTGCCAGAGTCGGGGCTAGAAACAATGAAAGGAAGATAGGGACAAAATGTGAAGCGAATCTGTAAAGGAGGGAATGCAGTCTGTGTATGGTACTTTGTAAACGCGCGTTCTACATTCCCAGGAGAAAAAAGAGACGAGGCTCAGCTTTCGACATTGACCCCTGACTTTGGTCGCCTCATCAGCAAATGGGAAAATAAGAAACGTCTGTCGAACTTATTTGATCGCTGAGATCGGCACAGTGACTTTATACATGCCAACTAACCAACAATATATATATATATATATGTATATATATATAATTCCGACACACGCATATATATATATATATATATATATATATATATATATATATATATATATATATATATTCTTTAAAATTTGCTATATTAATTATATTAATTATTGCTCAGTATCGGGATAGAGCTAGAGAGTTTATAAATATAAACAGTGTAGGCATAACAATCAACACTGCAAGTTGACTATCGGTTTTGCGCCATAAACGATCATCAAATGCTCTTATGATAGCTTAAGATATGACACGCACAGTCACTGTTCAATGTTAATCACTCTGTCCACACAATATATATATATATATATATATATATATATATATATATATTATTATTATTATTATTATTATTATTATTCTTAAACAGAACGGACAAAGAGAGCGTGTTGTACCTTGTTAAATGTGCTGTAGAATAAGTAAGTCGTTTGATGTCGGGTGAAAACTTTCATACCTTTAGTAATTGCGTCAAAACAAAGTGTATATAAGGAGACAATATTCTTTACAAATTTCCACCCGTGATCGAAGGACATATTTGATACCATCAGAAAGTTACCAAAAGACTTAAGAGACATTGTTCGTTGCGTTTAATCAAACATGTTTCAACGAAGGACTTCTGCTTAAATATACCATGTTCAATATGTCTAGATATGTCCCTTCTTTTTACATGATCATTTACTATGTGCTTCGGTTAAAGTTACACAGAAATAGCAAGGACCGTAAGACAAGGGTGTGTCTTCTCACCAGACCCATTCAACTTTTACATTGAAGCAATCCTGAGAGAATTAGATGTCCTACTATGATTCATTATCTTAACAACATTAGATATGGAGATAACACAGAATTGATAGCAAACGCAGAAAGTAAACTTTAGGTCCTACAGAAGGTAGTAAAGAAACATCGAGAAGAAAGTACTAACCAAAAATTGTAAGAATAGAGAACCTATGGTTGCCAGCAAAAGAAACAGCCTAACATTCGAATAGCAAATTGAAGATATCAAAATCAAACAAGTAGAATTTAAATACCTGCGATATGTTTTAAGAGAGGACATAAAATTCGATACCAAAATCCGAAAACTAAGACGTTTCATGTCGAGTGGAAACTTCCAAGCCATTACAAATTTCCACCCGAGATTAAAGAACACATTTAACATAGAGAGAAATTCACTAAAAGGCTTAAGCAAAATTCATTGTTCATTCTGTTTAATAAACCATGTTTCAACGAAAGACTGTCGTTTAACTATATCATATTCAATATATCTAGATATTTGCTTTTTCTTTATAAGATCAATATATCTAGATATTTGCCTTTTCTTTATATGATCAATATATCTAGATATTTACCTTTTCTTTATATGATCAATATATCTAGATATTTGCCTTTTCTTTATATGATCAATATATCTATATATTTACCTTTTCTTTATATGATCAATATATCTAGATATTTACCTTTTCTTTATATGATCAATATATCTAGATATTTGATTTTTCTTTATATGATCAATATATCTAGATACTTGCCTTTTCTTTATATGATCAATATATCTAGATATTTGCCTTTTCTTTATATGATCAATATATCTAGATATTTACCTTTTCTTTATATGATCAATATATCTAGATATTTGATTTTTCTTTATATGATCATTACTATTCGCTCCGGTTAAGTTTGACTTTGTGTCTAACACAGTATTTCTCAACGTGGTCCAGGTGGACCACATAGCATTTCTAGTGGTCCACAGAGAAATTATGAGACAGGAGATGAAAATTTTGAGTCGGCTGAAATGTTGCTGGACTTTAAAGAGAATGCGAAACCGAAAAGAAGAGTCGACAAAGAAGGTGTCTTTGCTTACATATCGATAAAGGACACACACCTAAATATTTTTAAACATATAAAAGCAAGCACCATTTCTTTCCCTACCGCATGGATGGTGGAATTTCGGCTGTTGTGGATGTTTTCAGTAAAAAAAGAAATAAAATTAGATCTCAACGGAAGAGGAATTATCAGGGTAAGACTGAATGACATCATCAAAATTGATTATATCTTGTGTCAGATCAAGGTCTTCTTTTTTCCCCAGCTATGGGTAAATAGCAGTACAGACCCGGTTCTATGGCCTTCAACTGGTCTACCGCAGAAAGAAATGGCAACCTACTGCGGGAAAAAATCTGCCTCGTCAGTCAAGTATCGAAAGATACATGATTGCCTAGGCGTGTATCACATAACTGACTGAAGAGACTGATAAAATTTCACAATTTTCAAAATTTCACACAATGAAAAAGGATTTAAAAAATCTGACACTCACAGGACATCTTCTTGCCATGTCCATTCAGGAGGTAGTCGATCATGACCCTCCACATCTTCTTGTCTCTTAGCTCTTAATAAGTTCTGTCTTTTTGTTATTTCTCCCAAACCCTGTTCTGCCATACATTTTCTGAATCTGATCAAGTATGTCTACGCGATGCTTTCTCCTGGGCCTATTTCCCTCAATCTGTCCAGTGAGTATCAGATTTTACAAGCCATTTCTTCCTTATTACGTGCTCCAGAAATTTCGACTTCCCCTACCTGAAGTTCAGTATATGTTTCCTTTATGTTTCCATTCTCTCCAAAACCTCGTTGTTTCTCACATGTTCGGTCAATGGTATACTCAGTATATTTCTGTAGAACCACATCTCTGTTGTATCTTTGAGGAGATTGTCAAGCATTCGTTGCCATTCAAAAAAGAGAGGAAGTGGCAGTGGACCACCTATCTGATCAGCTTGTGTGAATGGATGACAGAACGGGATGTGGAAGGTATGTTAAACTTCACTAAGAGATACAAAGAATAAGCAGTTGTGGAGAGTCATAGTCGTCCACGTCCTGAAGAGACACAGTGTTAGAATTAGAAGAAGAATTGAGTAGTCCGACTTGGGTAGTCAAAAGTCCTTAATATGTACCTTCTGGCACGGTCTGAACAAACCTTTCCTTTATAAAGAGACAGGATTTTAATCAAACATACGCATCCACTTAATAAAACGTTTATAATAAAAAAAAATTAGTATTAATATATATTAATGTAAATATATATTAACGTATATTAATATATTAATGTAAAATATTAACATAGTTACTAATAAATTCAGTGACATGTTCAGTCCTCTGTAATACGATAAACTACATCTGGTAGCACGGGTTCTTATCTGGAGATTGGACATTTCCAGGAACGTGGAACCATCTCTGAATTGCTGTTGTTCCCAGGCCAACCTTGACCCGGGATGGTAGCACTTGTTTGGGTTCCAGCTATGGCAAAATAGTGAATCTCTAAACAAAACAAAAAAAATACTATAAAAGTATAAAAATACATTTTTATAGTAAAAATAACAGTAATACATTTTTAAATTATCAACAATACATATTTATAGTAGAATTAACAACAATATATATTTATAGTAGAAATAATCAACAATTCATATTTATAGTAGAAATAATCAACAATTCATATTTATATTAAAACTAGCGGAATTACCTGCACCTTGCTGCGTGTCACACATTTTTTGTAAGAAAATGATGATTGATTTTAAATCATTGTTATAATTTGTAGAGAAAAATTATGCATTTCACTATTACTAAGTGATCTTGTTGATGTGACCTCCATCTTCTGGCTTTCTCCTATATTTTGAAAATTTGTTCAAATTTAAATATAATTTAAATCAAAGGGGAAAAATTTCCGTATGGAGGGTGCAAAAACTGCTTGATCTGACCCCTTTGATATGTATTTGATGCAATACTTGATTGAATGAATTGATGAGCAGATTTCAACATTAATATGACAGTTGAATTGTCACAACAAATATGTATTGTAAGACCACTGATTGGTGATTTCTTGTTCAATTTGATGCCCATATTGTCTCATTTTGATCTTGCCGATGTGACCTCTATCTACTGGATTTCGCCTTCTATATTTTGGATATGAGTCATTCCATTGTTCAAATTTAAATGTAATTTAAATCAAATGGAAAAAAATTCAGTGTGGGAATTCATTTTCCATATAATTTTCATTATCTGGGAATTTGAACTCGGCTGGAATATTTCAATTTCCGCGTCGATATTTCCTGCACATCCTCGGTATTAATTACAGGTTTAGAAAAACATTCCAGCATTACTTATATTGTTTAGTTCATAACAAATTTCCACCCTCCAATTTTAGGGACAGCAAGCATCAATGGGTTAATGTCTAGGAGAGTAGTATAACTTTTCGTAATCAACCGATGCATTGTCTATAATTTTTCTTTAATTTTTCTTGGCATCAACAAGACGTCAGAAAGATGCAGATGCCTGACGTTAGGGGACAAAATGGAAAGATGTAAACAAGTGCAGAAAACAGATTTTTTAAATACTCAACGGACAAGAGGGAAATATTTTGGGTGTTACATTTTTTTTTTTTTTATTTGTGGGAGGTGATCAAAGGTGTTCTTCTTGGAAGCTACTTCACTGCAGTCAAGAAATAAATTCTAGCGGGATTTCAGCGTCTCATGCCCCTTTTCCCGACGTCAAAAGAAAATACATAATCGAGGGAAATGTTAGTGATCACCGCTAAGAAAATATTCTAGAGCTATAACTGACATTGAAGAAACAAGTCGTAAAATATTTAAAATTATATTTCTGAAGCTAAAACAGTTTTTCTTCAATTGCGGGCTCCAAAATCTTTTGCATGGAATCGATTCGCAAAGATTGCATCAAATTTCCATAATTGATTGCTCCACTTGACTGGAAAAGAGAATGCCATTAAGTTAAATCATTTACTTTAATTTGTTTGTAATATTTTATTTCATGAAAAATAATTGTCTTGTGCCATATCTGAGTATTGTTTATTTGATGCAAAGTACAAACCTCAGTCAGAATTAATTTTAATTCCATAATTTTGTCAGGCGTAATATATATATATATATATATATATATATATATATATATATATATATATATATAAGGTTGGTGCAAAAATAATGACGTAATAATGTCGTTTTTGGACCTTAAAAAATACGTCAAAAAACGACATTATTACGTCATTATTTTTGCACCAACCTAATATATATATATATAGACAAAGAACAGTAAGATATATAATCCGGTGTTCTCATTAATTATTTTTATTTTTACAAAACAGTGCTCAATGCAAATATACAGAGCATAAATATTATAAATCTACTAATTTAAAAATATGGTTCCATCGCTACACAGGAATTACCATGTTTCAAAAACAGAAACTTCAAATTCAATTATAGAATTAAATTAAAGTCCGTAGTTCTGTTTCATTTTCAAGCAAATTTTGGAATAACTTATTTCGAAATTTATTGAGTTTTATAACCACATACATTCTTAATATTAGTTTCTAAAGATAATGGGAAATTCAATCCTTTTCACAAGGAGTGGTAGAGTATTCAATTTCACTTACAACTATTGAATCAAAATATGAGTTACTTTGGAAAAGAGGTTGAGTTAAGTTAGGGTAGGGGTGCCTTTTTCAACGAATGATGACATCCGTTCAACGCATGTCGTCTGGACTTTATCAACAACAAAACGTTTTTCGACACTTTTGTTTCGCCGTTAAATTTGTATTTGTATACATAAAGATTTTTTCTAAAAGGGTTGTTTGTATATGAATACGTCGTATTGAGGTACAATCAAATTTTTAAATTGTAGTTCAATACGTGGTATTCATATATGTATGTGCATATATCATATCCGCTCCTACATACGTATATATATATATATATATATATATATATATATATATATATATATATATATATATAGGGTGCGATGTCTAAATGTTGCTATTTTCCATTTTTTATTTCAAGAATGTGTGTTGTTCGTTTTCTTTGTTTTTTTGTTTTTTGTTTTTGTTTTTTTTTTTTTTGTTGTTTTTTTTTTGTTTTTTGTCGACTGCCTGTGAGGGAAATAGCACCATGAAGCAATTCACTCCGCCATAAATTTGAAAACAGCATTCTCTACTGATTGTCATTCGCACCAGAATGTTCAATACGAATATTTTATAGGGTTTGAGTGTCAATCTGAGGACAATGCAGGGGATTCAGAAAGAGTTAGATGAGTCTAATGGTGATTACGAAAGTACGGCAACTCGGAAAACTCACTCTGATCGTTCTGATAAGAAAAGAACTCCCGAATTTATTGGTGAGTACCTCAAACTTCTCACAGAAGCCTACATCAAGTGCCTTGGGTAAGTAGTGCTGCCCTGGGTCAACAGGACTCTGCATCATGCCACACTAGCAAGAGAACACAGTGTTTGCTCTCAGACAATTTCTGCGCCCAAATCAACCCTTACATCTAGCCACCTAACTTTCCAGACTGGAACGGCCTTGATTATTATGTGTGAATCGAGAGACAAAAAAAAAATTTGTAACACCAAAGATGAACTGAAGGCAAGGATTATGTCATCATTCAACAAAGCGACCATCCAGAAGAGATGCCAGAGATTCCGAAGTTGTCTGGAAGCCATGGTTGGAGTCAATGGCGATTTTATTGAATAAGTCTACTCTTTACTATTTCAAGATATTTTTGGTGTAATTTTGGTAAAAATATCTGTTAAAATGAGAAGTCAGTGTTATTTTCATTTTTGCGACAATTTATCCATTGCAACCTATATATATGGCTTAACCACAAATCGCGCCCTATATATATGGCTTAACCACAAAATTAACAGCATAGATAGAATTAAGATATAACCCCATAAATCAAGCCCTACCCACATTTCTCACCCACACAAGACAAACTTGCTTACAGAGATGTTGAGGTCTCACACTTATACATACACTCATACTAATATATAGACTAACACACATCATACACACTCCCAAAGAATTAAAAGATAACATATACTTAACACACGCATGACCCTCCCAGCAACCAATAAAACTGTTAAAATGACCAAGAAGGGAATTCTGAGACACATGAATCTCCGCAGTCTCTATCTTAAAAACAACTTAAAAGAGGCCGTTTGACCAACACAGGGACCGACCAAAATTAACAATAAAAACAAATGAAAACCACAGATAAAGTCCATTTTCTTCATAAAGAGTTATTCACTCCTGTAGTTCATTGCTACTAACAAACAGAAATTTTTTCTTATATTTTTTTCTCCTGATTATGACCATGCTGGCCAAAACTAGTCGAGGACCCTAACTAAAATAATAAAACAAAAAAAATATTAATATGCAACCCAGTGTGTCTGAAAATTTTAATTTTTAATATTTTTTATTGTTCAAAACATATATATATATATATATATATATATATATATATATATATATATATATATATATATATATATATATGTATGTATATATATATATTAGTGAAAATCAAATGTAAAGATGAATAAATTAAAACATGAAAAATAAATTAGTGA
>OZ010572.1:114523990-114628990 GCA_963932145.1 Acanthosepion lycidas | reverse complement strand
TATATATATATATGTGTGTGTGTGTGTGTGTGTGTGTGTGTGTGTGTGTGTGTGTGTGTGTGTGTGTGTGTGAAAATATTGTAGAAAATAGGAAAGAAACTGGTTTGGTATATAATCCAAAGTTCCTTAGTATTTTTGTAATTATTTTTTAAAAATAGTGCTCGATACGAAAATAAATTTTAAAATCCATACCCCATATACATAGTTTTAATACCCTACAAAAATTGATAACCCTTTATGAAGTCGTCAAATAACAAACGTTACGGCCTTTTCATATACACAAATCACTTTCATAAAGAGATATAATAAAAGAATAAAATAAAAATAAATAAATAAATCTCCGTAGACGCTCAAGCCAGACTATGCGAAAACTTCCTCCGTCGTAAATTTAGCCACCCCCACCTTACCCTGACCCGGCATCTATGAAAATAACTCTATACTGATACAAATTATTAACACTCCTCCCCTGCCGATTCTAAACAATCCGCCCTTGATGTTACCATGGAAATTTTTGATTTCAATTCTGACCATACTATTAAAACTCGTAAATTTCAGAAATAAGTCATTCCCAAAAAAATTTCGCTTGAAGATGAAACAGAGCCTACTTTAACTCAAGTTAATTCAAATATTATTTTGAAGTTTTCGGCTCTTGTTTTGAAACATGAGACCTCTTATGTAGCGAGTTGGAATCATACTTTTAAATAAATAATTATATATATATATACATATATATATATATATATATATATTCTCAAAATATACTGAGCAAGATCGTATGAAACTCCGAGTCGTACTATCGACGTGGAATATTATGTATATTCACTAATATATATACTTAATAGCACTGGTACGTAACATTGAGCACTCTATTTATAGCAGCTGAGGAAAAATATATTTATAAATACGTGCAAGTATATGTGCGTATACGTATATTTATCATACCCATGTATATGTATATATATATATATATATATATATATATATATATATATATATATATATATATATATATATATGCATAATAGATGTTTGGCGCAATCTGAGTAATAGCAGAAAGAGTGTTCATAAAGAAGACGTGCGATAAAAAAAGACACGTGCTACGACGTGTAGATTTATGTCTTTTTGTATTCGCCTTTTTGTTCATTTGCGAACAATCTGCTTATTTAACTTGAACAAAAGAAAATCCCTTTCCAAGTGTGATTGAACACTTCTATCTCCGACGGACAGATAAAATGAGATTTTCTTTTCATTTTCGGTTAAAGCTTCGTTGTTTCACTTCCGTTCCTCTTGATAATGGCAAAAATCGAAATTCAATTTGTTCAATGAATCAATTCGTTCCGACGGATTCCCTTCCGCAAGCAATATCTGTTCACCCGTATCGATATGACGCGAATCGATATAACGATTAAATCAAAAGCTATGTGTGCACCGAATCCTACTGTTAGGAAGATTAAGATAAGTGAATTTTCGCTGATAAGTAAAACCACGTCATTGTCTATTTGAGTTTACTTACTTTCGTATAGCAGCATACAGATCTATCATATTGGATTTGTGTTTGTACCCGTGTATGGACGTTAATATGAAAACTGCGGACGTCATACAATAAAATAATTTCGGGTATACTGTGTGTTTTTGAAAAGCTTTATATTTTATGCCTGTATTCAGGACTGGATTTAGATGAAGACAAGCCCTAGGCTATTCCACTTTTGAGGCCCCTCTAAATCCCTTCTTCTCACGAGTAGAGGAAAATAGAAAAGTGTTAAATTAAACATTTTGAAAAAAGCCGAGTATGCTGACGAGTGTTTAAAACTCTACAGTTGATAATTCATCCTCTAAAGGACATAAGATGTTATTGT
This sequence comes from Acanthosepion lycidas, assembly GCA_963932145.1. Taxonomy (NCBI): domain Eukaryota; kingdom Metazoa; phylum Mollusca; class Cephalopoda; order Sepiida; family Sepiidae; genus Acanthosepion; species Acanthosepion lycidas. The sequence goes on along the minus strand of OZ010572.1, from coordinate 114,627,134 downwards.
TAAATACAGTATGTGATTGAAAAAATGCATGGATGTGAATTCATGCCTTTCTTAAGGACATTATGGCTAAGTGAATAGCTTCAACTGGGATTGAAACTCAGACGACCGATTATATTTGACTTAGCCATAATGTCCTTAAGAAAGGCATGCATTCGCATCTTTACGCTCCAGAAAATTCCACTTCCAATATTGCGTATACAGAGCATCCTCGGTTCTTGAACGTCTTGCATGTCGGACAAATCGGTTTTCGAACAGAAAATTCGAGATGAAAATGCCTCGGTTATCAAACAAAATTTCGGTACTCGAACAACAGCCGAACCGAGTTAAATACGAACGGAATAATTTCTGAGCCGTGTTGTATACATTCGTGCGTTGTGGCGTGCTTTTCTTTTCCAATTTTATTGCACTGTAACTTTTTTACTCTACATTGATTCCTAGTGGAAAAACAGTTTCGGTTTACGAACATTTCGGGTTACAAACGGCCTTCAGGAACGAATTAAATTCGTCACCCGAGGTTCCACTGTATATGTAATAATATTAGGTTGGTGCAAAAATAATATCGTTTTTTGACGTATTTTTTACAAAAAACGATATTATTTTTGCACCAACCTAATAATTTAAATATATTGTATAAAAATAAACATATCAGAATAGTAATAGCAATATTAACCATTTCCCTCCAAGGAAACATTTGGCATTCATTGATCGAGTATCTAGTACTGTTTTCGGTTGAAATTTATAAAACATTTCTTTTAAAATGTTTTTTTTTAATTTTTATAAAAGACGTGTTTCTCAAATCCTGTAGCTTTTATAGCTCTTTCCAATATTGATGGAGGGGTTTCCATCCGAACCTTCTATTTGAAGTGGTGTGGTGTGCGTTTCTTTCCCAGAAGGAAATTCTTTAAAAAAAAATAACGGTTTCATTGATGGAATCAATCTTTTATTTTTATTTTTTTTTAAACGCAGGAAAGTGAGTAGATAAATACAAGAAATTTCGATTAAAATTTACATCGAAAATTAAAGATACAGATATTTAAATTTTGATATCTGATGGATCTAGATGTTCAACATTAACTTATTTCAATCAGTTTTTTTCTCACTTTACCGTTACCGTTTTTAATTTTCTTGCATTCTATTAATAAGAGAAATATTTTGTAAGATGCCGGATGTAAATTATTTACGTAGGTTCCGAATAATTTCACAATTTCCTAGAGTAAAATTAAATTTACATTTAAATCAAGATACTAAATTACTTCCTCTTTTAATGAAAACTGTAAGTCTAAATTATAGTCAGACTTGTTAAATTCAATGACCAATGCCTTGAGCATATTGATTGACTGATTCATTTTTTACGTCTTATCAACCCTTTGCAGGTTATTTAAAGCCAGAAAATATTTTTAGATTGCAGGCGTGTTTTTTGCCAGGGCAGATAATAATGATTTAGCGATACAATCTTACTAATTAACCCATAGCTGATGACCTATTTTCCATTCCGCATACTCCTGTCGCAACGCCAAAAGCCTATTGCTACTCTACTGCGCTAATTTTATGGCAAATATTCAGGTGAGCTCCATTCATTAGTTTAACCAATTGAAAGCTTTACAGCTAGAACCCGCTACGTATCAGTATATGTGTCTTCTTCTTATCCCTTTCATTCCTTGTTCTGCCATCCACAGAGTAGTGAGCATGTTAGGTAATCTATTCACTATTTCCCTTGTCCCTTAAAGACATGGGCTATGATGGCTCTCCACAACTTCTTATCTTTTGTAGCTCTTAGTAATGTTTGTCTATTTACTATCCCTCTCACTGCCTGTTCTGCAACCCATTTATATAAGCATGTTAAGTAGATTACTCACTGTTTCCTTTGTCTCTTCAAGAGATGGACGATCATGGCTCTCCCCAACGTCTACTACTCTATAGCTCTTAGTAATGTTTGTCTTTTTGCTATCCCCCTCAATCCCTGTTTTGCCATCCATTTACACAAGCATGTTAGGTAGGTTACTCACTGTTTCATTTGTCTCTTCAAGATATGTACGATCATGGCTCTCCCCAACGTCTACTACTCTATAGCTCTTAGAAATGTTTGTCTTTTTGCTATCCCTCTCAATCCCTGTTTTGCCATCCATTTACACAAGCATGTTAGGTAGGTTACTCACTGTTTCATTTGTCCCTCCGGATATGGGCGATCATGGCTCTCCACAATTTCTCATCTTTTGTAGCTCTTAGTGATGTTTGTCTTTTTACTATCCCTCTCACTCTCTGTTTTGCCATCCATTTACACAATCTCGTTAGGCAGGTTACTCACTGTTTCTTTTGTCCCGTCAGAACATCGCTGATCATGGCTACCCACAACTTCTTATCCTTTGTAGCTCTTTGTCTTTTTATTATCCCCCTCACTCCCTGTTATGCTATCCATCTACACAAGCTCGTTAGGTAGTTTACTCTTTGTTCCTCCTCCCCCGTCCCTTTTGCATTCGATATGGCCTGTGAATATAACTGAAGTAAAATTCCAACTTTGTCATCTTTTTTTTCTGTTAAATATGAAGTCCTACAGCTGAAGAATTTTCTACGGCATTCTAATTCTTATTTCCTCTTCAACAGTCTAATGTTTCTGTAACGTAAGACGAATTCTTGTGTTATTCTTCAAAATATCAAAATCGCCAATGAAAAACTGGAGATGATGACGGCATTCAAAAGTAATTAAGTCCGACCGTGTATTTACAACGATGACTATTGTTGCAACTGTTTGCGGCATGTTTTTCAACGGACAAATGACTGACGGACGTCGTTTGCCGGGGAAAAAAAAAGGAAAAGGCGAAGAACTGAAGAAGTCGGAGTTGGTGGGATGGCGGCAGAGAACCATTCCAAAATTGAAATTAAGGAAATAAGGACGAGGACACGCTTGCTGAGTGGAAACCGAGTCAAAATGAGATTGATAGGGGAAATGCAATTAGCACGGAATCCATCAGGATGTGATTGTAGTGGTCGACCTTAATTTAGCATCGTGATAAACAGTAGGACGGGAAAAATGACTTGAGGGAAAAAAAAAGAAAAAAGGAAACGGATGAACGAAAGGCTGACAGGAGGAAAGAGAGGGTACAATGGGTTGGCCAATGAACTGACACCAGGCCTTCTTGAAATATGATCATTTTTTATTCATCTGCTTTAGAGGCAAGACGGGAAAGGAAGTGAAAGAGTGGGGGAAAGAGGGAAGAATAAAAAATATAAGGGGGTGGAATTTAGGTTAGGAAGAGATGTGAACAGAAAGAGTGATGGTTAGATAATAATGAGAGAGAGAGTGTCGGAGAATGAGAAATAGTGAGAAAATATTAGATCGAGGAAAAGAGAGTGGGAATAGTGACGGATAGAGAAACAGTAAACATATAAGCGGTAAGCAACGTTGTAGAGAGATTTGTAACGGACAGTCTGCATGGATAGCAAAGAGAGAAAGAAAAGATGTAATATGAATATAAGAAAGGGGGAAAGATAAAATAAATACTGGTAAGAAAGATACAAAGACGCGCTTCATGTCTCATTTTCTTTACATTGTTGATTTTTTTTTGGGGTGGGGGAGACGCTTTGGAGAGATTTTATGCGAAAATATAAAATCAATTACGCATATTTTAATCATTGTAATTTTAAACAGTGCCAAATATGTTATGCATTGAAACACTACCGGCTGTAGCATTAATATATACCCCGAATTTAAACATAAAAATTTACCCATTATTTAAGCATATATTGAAATATACATCATCGTAAAAATAATTTCAAATATTGCATAAGACTTTAAACAATCCGTAACGAAATCGTCGCATTTGAAAATGGTTAACATGAAGAATGTGACGTGATAAAACTGTTGGATATTTGCAGAAAGAACTGTTTTAAATGTGTGAGAGAAGTTTTAAAAGGAGCAAACAACCCGAAATTCTAGGAAGAATTCGTTCACTTAATACCAGGAGAGTAGTTGAAGCCATAAAGATGATGACAAGGGAGAAATCCACGTAGGAAATGGTAAAAAAAAAATATGAATATTTTGGATAGGTCGCTAAGGGAGATTGTGAAAGATGGTTTAGGTTTTAAACCATACAAAATTCAACGACGAAAGCTGCTCTCAAATGCCTCCAACCAAAAATGGCTTGGCAGAAAAGGAAGAAATTGCTGCATGAGAAGAATTGTGCCCCACTCGAAGTCTCTGTTTGGTCGGACGAGAACTCTCCCAGTGTGAAGGCTGTGATCGCCAACCAAAAGGATAGTGTTTACGCCACTTCACCAGGAAATATTCCTGAAGCTGTCAGAAAACATTTCAAGCGATAGAAACCAACTGTTGTCATGGTTGGGACTGTTTTTGATTCTGATAGTTCGAATCACCCTTGATATTCATTTGACAAGGGGTGAAAGCGAATAGCATAGTTTACCAGCAAATGTTGGAGAGAAATGCGTTGTCCTAGTTGCCATCTACATTTGGAAATCGCTGTCTTCACTCGAGCCGGAATTACCATGAACACAGCCAGTTTGATGTAGAACAGATCCAAGAGATATTTCCGTAGACTTTGGCCTCAGTCGAGCTCTGAGATTAATCCTATGGATATTACGATGTGTCCCTTATTGACGTGCGATGTTTAACTCAAACGTTTCAGATTTGAAATAAGCTCTAATGACGTCGCAGTAAATTTTGATCGAAGAGGTGATGAAGTCATGCACTTCAATAGAGAATCAACCTGTAAATTTTCATTAAAACTTTTTTATTTTATGATAAATATTATTTATATTCGGACTATTGTCTTCATCTTTGTCGTTGTTATCAAAACGTTTCGACCGTTGTGCACTCTGACCTTCTTCGAATGTATATTGATCTAGGTAACCTAGAGGGTATTCTGAACGGAACCCTTTATTTAATCTACGTGGGTAAACTGTTCTCGTACCACTGCCCATGTCTAGGGATATCGTTGAGTTTTTATTTTTAGTATTGCTCTTGTGCATAAAAGGAACTTATTCAAACTAATAATGGTTTTGTCGATGGAATGAAGCAAACTTTTAAATTTTTACATGTTTGACGTCTGGTTTGGTTTGGTTTGTCTTGCTTTACGGCATATCAACCTCAATGGGTTATTTAATGCCGAAAATATTTTTTATTGCTGGCAATATTTTTTTAAATGTATAGCTGGTAATTATTTTCAAAAATGTGTTGCTGGTAATAATTTTTCTTCAAAACTTTATTACTCGTAATATTTTTTACAAAGTATTTCTTGTATTAAAACCTATTTTTACACTTTCATAGTGTTTTGACCCCAATTTGGAGGTTAACTATTTAACCATAGATAGGACCCTAACAGGTGCTACCACTCCGGGTCAGGGTGGATCTGGGAACACCAGCAATTAAGAGGTAGTTCCACGCTCCTGGAAACCTACTGATCAGAGGCCTTTCTGTCGGACGTAGTTTATCGCTTTACCCAAGACGCTTTTGACGTCTGTTATATCAAAAGTCATAACCTAACGTCGTTCCGCTTTTTTATGTTTTCGTTTTATTGTTCTTCAGTATCTCACTTTTTATCAACATTAGTTTTACGAGGAAAGGAGATATGGTGTGCGATACCGGATATAAATTTAGCGTAGAATATTCTGAAATTAGTGCACTTTCAATAGGATAAGAGTGTTCAAAAAGAATGCGTGAGTTTGAATAAACGATGGTAACATGTCCTTAAACAAAGATTGATCTTCAAAGCGTGAATAGTTCATTTCTTGGAAAACAAATAAATTATCTTTTCTTAGACCGCAATTGAGAAATTCAATCGCTATGTACACTATTTACATTATTCGGACTATTGTCCTCATCTTTGTCGCCATATTTATTACAACGTTTTGGTGGTTGGAATGTCGAACTGAACCCTTTATTTCGCTCACTAGGGTAGACTGTTCTAGTTCCACGTGCCATGTATTTAATGGATGTCAGCTATCAGTTATCTCCTGTTAATTGCCCTCTCCAAGTTCTCCACTGCCTTAACCGGGTATTGAACTCAGTCTTTGGGTCCTGTCACTGGAACAAACCAACATCTTTATCCACTGTGCCTTGTGTCCTACTGAGCGAAATAAAGGGTTCAGTTCGACATTCCAACCACCAGAGGCCGGGGCGTACAACGGCTGAAACGTTTTAATAAATATGGCGACAGAGATGAGAACAATAGTCCGAATAATGTAAATAGTGTACATAATACCTCATCTCAAAAATATAGACAGATACTGAAGGATCGGATAAATATGGCAGCAAAGATGAGAACAATAGTCCGAATAATGTAAATAGTGTACATGATACCTCATCTCAGAAATATAGACAGATACTGAAGGATCGGATAAATATGGCAACAAAGATGAGGACAATAGTCCGAATAATGTAAATAGTGTACATAATACCTCATCTCAGAAATACAGACAGATACTGAAGGATTGGATAAATATGGCAGCAAAGATGAGAACAATAGTCCCAATAATGTAAATAGTATACATGATACCTCATCTCAGAAATATAGACAGATACTCAATCGCTATGATTGTACTTACTACTTTATGTCTTTTCTTTATCGAAATCGAAGGTAACAAAATCAACACAAAAGTTTAAATATCTGGGAAGCGTTCTAACAGAGTACGGATAATGCGACGCTACAATCTGAAGACGCACTGGAATAGCCAAAGAAGCTAAACAGAGAATTAAGAGATAAATAATAATAACAATAACAATAATTTAATAATGAAAAAATAGAAACGAAGGAAGGAGTACTGAAAAGTTACGTGATATCTGTCCTACTGTACGGCAATGAATGCTCGACAATTTCCTCAAAGATGAAGAAGAGACTTGAAGTAAAGGTCGTTCTACTGAAAGATGCTGAGCATACTATGAACCGAACATGTGAGCAACGACGAGGTTTTAGAGGAAATGTGAAGAAAAAGGAAACACATTTAACATCAATTTCATATCCCTCACAGCTCTAAATAAATTGTCTTTTCGTTATTTTTAAAACCTGTTCCACCATCCATTTTCTCAAGCTTGTCAAGTAGGTTATGTGTTGTTTTTCTTTGTCCCTGTCGCCGTCAATCCGTCCTGTGAGTAGCAGATTTTCCAAGCCCTCTTTCCTCATTATGTACCCCAAGAATTTTAACCGACTATTTTTTATGTCAAACGTAAGTTTCTTCTTTGTTCACATTTCCTCTAAAACTTCGTCGCTGATCAGATGTTCGGTCCATGATATTCTCAGCATTTTCTCATCCAGAAATTCAGACAAAAATTCACTTAGTAAAGTGTTTTTAGAGACTACCTGGGACTAGACTTTTGAAAATGGCGCGAAATGTCTCTGGACATTTTCTAGTCATATCGTTTGAGTTAATTATTTAAAATCTGGTATTTCAGTTGTGGCGCCAAATTTCCAGCCTTTCAGTGGGCGTATATATAAGTATTGTTCTATATGACTACATCGAGTATTCTCACCATACACCTTTGGACGCAAAACATTCTAGTCTTAATCGATTACTTGTTAACATGGATCTGGTAATAAACGTTATCTCAATTTATCAGGATGTATAGGATATATAATGATTAATCCTAGACTTAAAGACGTTGGGAAAACATCATCTCAGAAGCTTGTTCAACAAAGTGTCAATTCTGGAGAAAGTGTTTGGGTTGAATTTTTTGATTACCAAAAGAATACGAAGGAAATAAGAATGAGTTGATGCCGTTTACATACCATAGCTGTGAAGGTTTGAACCTGTGATACGAAAGAATCTAGCTTGCCTGAACATATGCCAGGGAAATAGCAATAAAGTAAGCGAGAGGCTAGCAACGTTTCGTCTGTGAGAAAAGGGTTACAGGGTGATCAATAATTCATCCTTCACAGGGCAACTTAAACAACATTGAATTCTGTCAAGGCTGGATAGTGAGGATTTGGCAGAACCAGCCAAGATATGGCAGCAATTGATCTGATCTGGCTCTCATAAAAATGGTTGTAAGAGTTAGGTACTTTCTGGGGAGGTACCATTTTTCGAGCATCTTAAGCAACCGTGTGAACATATGAGTTCCACTTGAAGTCTGGAGTGAGCTTTAGTCACAAATATTTGACATTTTATAAAATTGTTCCTTTAATTTAAAGACACAATATTTTTTTTTATATTCGTTCGCAGCATTTATAGTTTTTGTGTTAGTCAGTCAGTTGTGTGCCATGCGTGATACACACTTAGGCGATCATATATCTGTCGATACATGACTGACGAGGCATATTTTTCCCGCAGTAGATTGCCATTTCTTTCTACGGTAGACCGGTAGATCATCCAAGCTTATAGAACCCGGTGCGTCCTACTATTTACTCATAGGCGAAGATTCATACCTTTCCCAAGAGTATTAGCACGTAAGTGAATGTAATGGATTTGACTGGAATTCGAACTCGGCTCTCCGATTTCTCAATCCGAGCCGCTATCCAATATTCCTGTATTAGTAGACAATTAGGATTAGTTCTCCAATAATACCTTTTATACATTTTAGTCAGCTTTTATTTTTTGTTTAATTTTTCTAGTCTTTCAACTCTTAGACTTTATTGCAGGGGGTCATTATTATAATTACCATTCTTCATGGTATTAATATTCTCTTCTCCTTCTTGTCTCTAAAAAAATACGCATTTTTTTTTCTACACTTAGTATGTTACTCTTCACTCTTTTCGTCGCATATTTTTATACTTGACTTTCTCAGTCATTGCATCCGTTTTCTCGCTGCTATTTCACTTTATTTTCTCTGCCTGTCGACAGCCAAGGATTAAGAACAACATTGTTCATGTCATATATTGTCCTTTCTTTTTCTTCTTCTTCTTCTTCTTACATTTATTTTACATCTTCTTTTGCTTATGTCTATTTCTTTTTCTTCTTTTCCTTTTTCTTCTTTGACTTTTTTATTTCTTCTCTTACTGCTTCTTTTTCCTATCAGCTCTTTACCTTCTTTCTCTAATTCTACAAAAAAGCAAACGAACAAATATATTCTAAATATTCGCAACTTTTTTCTATGCTTTTTTTTCTGTTCATTTTTTCTTTATTTTTTTTACGTCACTGAAATTCAGTTTTTATATTTGTAAATTTAATTTCCACCACTTCTATACCGATTTCTCAATGTTTCCCACAATTCCGTATTGATCGCTCTTTGGTCAACTCTCGGGCTGATAAATAGAGTATCGATTCTTGATGACGGTCCCCGCTGAGGTTTTCTTGATCATTTCGATCGAATACATAATTATTCTGTTACACCTCCAACTTGTAATTGATTAACCAATCGTGCCATTTCCAAGCAAGAATCCTGCTTCTTCCTACTTGTTTTACTTTTTTTGTGTCGACAAAAAAAAAAATGGGTCGCCATCTTTTCTTTTCCTCATCCGTCATCGCAAATGGGAATAGAGTAATGATGCACGATAGCTATGTACGAGTGGACTGATACCATTCGACTGAGGCGAGGTTTTTTTTTTCACAACTTTATTTTGTAGTGTGAAGAATAATAAGAAAAGAAAATACACACACGACCAATAGCTTGCAAGACTATTTTTTATCTTTACTTTTTAATTAACGATGAAAATATTGTATTTATCTTACACAAAAATATTTATTTCTCAAAATAATATCCTTCCTTTTCAACTCAGTAGTGCGTATTGAACAGAGAGACCTATTATTATACAGTGAAAATCTCAGATCAAAATTCAACTAATAACTATGCATCAGGCTACGAAATTGCTGATCCACCCTCTCATATTATCACTTAGTGATGTACGAATTCTTGTTATATTTGGTTGAATTAAAAATAATTTCCGATTTTGTTTATCAACTTTATTCTTCAAAGGATAAAGTGCAATTACATTTTATTCAATTTTATATTCGCCATTATTTGCAATAGTTTGTTACCACTTCTCTCTGGAAAGACAAAACCAAGTGGCTGAAATCAAAGATCACATTGATGCATGCACTGGCCATCTTGGACATTAACAACTACAGAATAACCCTAGTTCTGTCCTGTATAAACCACGTCACAAATGACGCAATGCGAAACATCAATTAAGAAACAAGTGCATTGCGACCACGTATGGACACGTCATAGCAGCAAAAAGGTCTCTCTACTGCCTTCCTAAAACGAACCAAATTTGGCAATTGGACACGTCAAAACAGCCAAAGTCTGTCTACTGTCTTCCTACAAGGGATCACATTAGGCAATTTGGCACATCATAACAGGCAAAGGTCTTCTACTGGCTTCCTACAAGGGACCACATTACATTAAGCAACTGGACATGTCATAACAGCGAAAGGTCTTTCTACTGCCTTTCTACAAGAGACCACATTAGGCAAAAAAGAAGAAGCAAACATCGGAAAATAGGCAATGTCATTGAGTGAAGTGACATTTCTGTCACAGAGAGAGCACACAACAGAGACATATAGAGAGGGCTGGTCAGTGGTTCACGTGCACAGTGACGTTACGACCACATCCGGCCATGAGAGTGATGATGATGATGATGATGATGCAACTTATGAGGCTGCTCTTTGATACCTTCCCAGTAAAATTCCGTGGGTGTTGTTGTCAAAAAATGTTCGACGAACTCTTGAATCTGGATTAGAGAATTTTTTTTAACGAAGCATAGTAGTAATTGGTTATTGTAAGCTCAGATAAATATCGCGGATTGGGTTGACAAATCCAACCGAGCTTCAAAACTTTTCCCTATGTTATTATTGCTGTATACGGCCTTACGTTGTCATGGAGGGGAACAGCATTTTTTTCCTATTGACGTGCACAGGCTGCTTTTCGGCCAAACTTTTATGGACTCGTTGCAGCTGCTGGATGTATAAATGTGCAGTTGTTGTTTTCAGAACGCTCAAACGCTCTCACCAGCCGCAACACATTGTCTTTCTTCGATAGATCTTATTTTTTGAGGTCAGTTGTGGAGATATCAGCTGTTATATTTAAGAAAAAAATAGTGAGGTTGATCGATTTGTCATTATATTTGGTTCCCAAAAAAAGAAAATTAATTATAACACAGCATAATAGAAAGTTAACATAATATTTAATACTTAAGAATAACGTATTTGCAGTCCTGAGAAATTAATTTAAAATGTTTCAAGATATTATATTGTACTTAATGTACTGTGGCTAGTAGCAGCCCATCAATGACCTTGCAAAATATGCGCCCGAAACATTGACAAATGCAGTTAAATCTGAAAAGCTGTTGTTTGTGGTTGAAATGTGTACTTGTGTCGTGCACTTTATCACGATTCTCTTTTCGTAGATAGATATTTGCGATAAGCAAAACTGGCTAAGAAATAAAGTAGAATGAAAGGCAGGTATAACATCAAGTACCCGGATGTACGTAAAGGTTTATCGGTACGGAAAGTGGAATCGGCGAATCGAGTTCAAATTCTGGCCTTTTCTACTGCATTCACTTTCGCAAAAATATTCTTGCAAAAGGAATGAATCCGTCTCCTTTCTCTCTCTCTCTCCCCACCTCTCTCTCTCTCTCTTTCTCTCCCTTATCTATAGGCTAAATAAAAACGAAAACTGGACTCTCTAGTCTTGGCTGGCGGCCAGTCTAAAAGAAGAACTGCTCTGAATTCAAAACTGCGGAGAAGTCAAAGGAAAACCACTCCGCTATCTTTCCCAAGATGCGATAGCGTTTCACGGATAATAAAGAAACACAGTATGTGGAGAGCCATGACCGCCTGCGTCGTGAAGGGATATGACATTTAAAAAGTAAGATATTTAGAAACCTTTCAACTCACGATAAGCCTTGGGAATTCATAGATAAAAGGAATCTGTGGAGATCCATGATCGCCTACATCCTGGCAGGATATGACATCTAAAAAGAGACAATTGGAAACCTCTCAGCTCTCTTTCACAAGAAGCCATTGTAATTTATGGGTAAAAGGAATCTCTGAAGAGCCATGATTGCCTACGTCATGAAGGGATATGTCCTTTTAGAAAAATGACAATTGGTAAGTTCTCAGATCTCTTTCACAAGAAGCCATGTCAATTCATAAATAAGAGATATCTGTGAAAGACCTATGACCGCCTACGTCTTGAGGGAACATTATATTAAAATATCCTTAACTAAAGAACTCCAGTTTGGGGCTTGCTGAAAGAGGTTACTATAAAATATATGCCGTCACCCTACTGGGTGTTCTTTGTGGCTAAAATAGTCAGGTATTTCCTTGTATGGTGCTTATATTTGGATAAACACCCACAGAACCAAAATGTGGTTTATACTGCAACTATTCTTAGAGGACCTTAGTTCCGGTTCAAATATGCACCTCACTCAGTCCACATACGGTTTTTGCATTCAGATATGTCCTTCTCCTATACTAGTTGCCAATCACATCTAGAGAGTACATTCTACCCTGCTATTTTAGCCATCGCTGGGTGTAGGAGAGATCGATTCATACTTTCCCCAAGGGTATTTGTACGATAAGAAGTGTAACGATCTTGAACAGAATTCGAACTCGACCTGCCGATTTCCCGTACCGAGCCTCTTAAACATTACAATACATCCATATCCACAAACGGTATCTCAGTCAAAAAGATCTTGCTGTAAGGCAGAGAATATATAAACGCTTAGTTACGCTACGTAAGTATAACAGCATTTACAAGTACACGAATTTACTGGCAGTTACAGGAGAACATTTTTCCTTGGGCTTGAACACGTGCTGTTCGTCACGGGGCCTGCAATTGTCACATATAAATAGAGATGCCGTATATAATTGCACATGGCACACATTTCTATCCGAATATCAGAATCTCATAAATTTATAATAAATGCACCAAAAGAAAGTTTTCTTAAATCAGGGCCAAATAGATAACATAGAGGAAATACATTGAATGTACTGTAATTATTTGCATACAATACGCACACGTGTATAATACGCACCTTAAATTTTTGTTTTTTTTTGTACAAATTTTGATACAAAAATTATGCATAAATCAGTGCCTCTTCTTTATCCGGTTCGTATCGATTAAGAACATAATTTATATAAGAATAATATTCATTTAAAAACCGCCGCCGGGTCAAGGGGCATTAAACGAATATTAGTCTCAAGCCCAAAGGAAGAGGACTGAGGTCATTATCCTGCGCTTGAAATGACGATGGGGCTCGAACAATTTTTCTACGGCTAACATATCCCACTTTAAACCGTGATCATGTGTCACATTCTGTGGGGGTGAGCGCCTGGATACATTCTGTAGGGGTGAGCGCCTATGTCAAATCAAGAACAAGAATGGTAGAGTATAGCGGTTCGGATTGAGGAATCGGAAAACCGAGTTCGAATTTCGGTCAAATCTATTACATTCACTTACGTGCTAATCCCCTTGGGAAATGTATTAATCCTCTTCTTCTACACCCAGCTATGGGTAAATAGCGGGACAGACCTTGTTCTATAGCCTTGGATGGCAATTGGCCTACCGCAGAAAGAAATGTCAACCTACTACGGGAAACATATCTGCCTTGTCAGTCATGTATCGAAAGTTACATGATCGCGTAAGCGTGAATCACGCATGGCACATAACTAATAGTTTTAAATGTTAATGTTTAACTCACATGTATACTGCGCATGCTTAACTTTTATGTTCAAAAATCTGTAAAAGGGTGCGTAATATATACGAACAATTACAACAGCATCCAATTTTTTCTTAATATTCCTTGATGATTGAGTAGTCTGATATACTAGTGGGTTTTATAAGATAATGAAATAAGATAGATGTGAAGGGTGGAAACGGATATATACATAAAATACAAAAATGGTATTATTTAGTTCACATGTATATTGTGTATCCCTAATTTTTCGGCTTAAAAGTTTGGAAATGGTACGTATTATACACGAATTTAAACATTATTTCTTAATATTCCTTGATGATTGAGGAGACATATATTCGTAGGTTTTATACGTTATGAAATAAAATCGATAGTTAAGATAGATAGATTTGGACAGACTTACATAGATAGATAGATAGATAGATAGATAGATAGATAGATAGATAGATATGCACGCATGTATATTGTTTGTACGTACGTGTACCTTTTTGTGTATGGATGTGTCTGCGTTCTCAAAAGAAGGAAAACCGTGCGGAGAAAGATGAAATAAAAGAGATAACTAAAAAGAAAGAAGCAAGAGTAAAAAAAGAAAACCGTTATCTCCCTTTTTCTTCAGTTGAACTCGTCCATGTACTTTTGCCTTACCGTCCCACACATTCTAAAACCTCACCCTCAAACCGCATCACCAACCATTTCCATCTTTCCGCCCGCATTATTCTCTAAAATAATTACCCCAACTGTTGCAGCTTTCTTGACGGTAAGCGACGACGATTGCGTCCTCAGCCAATCACCAATCTGTGTCGTCCATCCACCCCAACAATACTAATCTCCCGCCACCAATCTCTTCATTCTCGCTGCAATACCATCCCCCATTGTCAGTCTGTGTCTTCGCCATCTTTTCCCCAGCGCAACACACTGACGTCCAATTCTCGGTGTCCCAGAATCCCTAATGAACATCGACAATCTCTTCTTGCATTGAAGCCCTTTTCCAGGAAATGGAAGCACGTAAACTTGGCAAGCTGTCACCGACGCCAGCCTCACCGTAGACTTATGGACGACTGGTTGCTTTCTCAACGACAGCCATCATCTTCGGGCACTGCCAGCCGACGTCACTTCTGCTTTTCAAATCTTTTTCCTTTTACGTTTCTTCGACGGCAACAGTCGTCTTCGAGACAAGAACGGATGCAAATGTATTTACTTCCATTACCATTCCCAAGCAAGTATAAAAACTTTCTGACATAACGAAATCTGCGTGGGTCATAGAGAAGACTATACATTTTATATTTCATTATTTTAATTACTATGCACCTCGGCGAGACGAGACTGGCTGATTATTACTGCATTATAGTAACTTAGATCTTCACTGGATACTCCACACAAATTCGACATCCGAGTGATGTTTTGAGCGCTGAAAATGAGGGGAAGAGGAAATGAAGGCAAATATTTCTGAGGCGATTATGTATAACATAAATGCTTTGCTAAGTAATCTATTATAAAATGTATTGTCAATGTTGTAACCTAGGAAGAGTTACTGAATGAGGAATAACCAAAACGGAGGTGTAAAATGAAATGGTAGCCTTTATGACATCAACAAAATACAATACTCGCCAGCGGCGTGGAGTAGGTAAACCACTGCTAGTGGTGGACTACTTAGACAGCATATTACCCCTACTTACAATAGTGCCCAACGTATTTATGAGGATTGGAACTTACCCATTAGTGTTCATATGTACGATATAAAACGGTCAATAATCAAAGTAAGGAAATATATTGAAGCTTCAGAAATTAATTGCCAATGATTTTGAAATAATACTGGAATTTAAAACGTGGCGATCATGGCTCTCCATAACTTCTTGTCTTTGTAGCTCTAAGAAACGTTTGTCTTCTTATAATTCCCTGTTCTGTCATCCATTTTTAATCCACAAACAAGGCATTAAAGTCACTAAGACGTAAAGGGTTATTAAGTGTGAATTTATTTGTTTTTACGGCTTATCAACTCTTTGCAGGATATTTAAACCAGAAAATATTTTTAGATTGTAAGATTTTTTTTTTATTTTAGATAGTAATGGTTCATTGATACAAGTCCTACTAATTAATCCATAGGGTGGAGGGAAGAGTTGGATTCATGCCTTTTCTAAAGGTATTTGCTTGTTAGTGAATATAACGAACCCGACTGGAACTGGAACTCGGATTTCTAATTCCAAGCCGTTAATCATAACACTATCTACACATCGAAGCTTACAGCAACTGGTATTCCCAAGCGGTCACCCATCAAGGTACTGACAAGGCTACTGAGTGCGAAAGAATATGAGAAAAAGAAAAACATTATTAAGGGGAGAGAACCATAAAATAAGGCGAGTTAAGAAGACAGAAGGTAACGATTGACATTACATTTAAATTTTTGGAGATCAATTTTAACTGGAAAGCAAGACTTCCACAAACGAAAATTGCAAGCGAAGAAACTGTTAGCATAGAACTTACTGCTACATGTAGCAATTTCAACTGCAAATTGATGAGACCTAACTGACAATCTGGTACTGCCCTTAAATTCATAAAGTCGAGGTACCAAAGAGAAATCTCATCAGAACAAATGCCATGAAAATATTTATAGAAATGACACAGGGAAGCTACGTTATAGTGATAGGCAAGTATCCTTTTACGTAAACTCGTTGGTTAGGTTATTTACTATTTTCCTCTGCTCCTCTTGCCGTCGGTGTGTCCTGTGGTTGTTAAATTCCCCAAACCCTTCTTTCTTATTATGTGTCCTAAATATTTCAACTGCCTTTTTCTGACAGTAAGTGTATTTCATTCCCATTTTCTATAAAACTTCGTTGTAGCTCAGTTTTATATTTGTGGAAATTGTCTAATATTCACTGCCATATTCCAATAAATTCCCGTCTTCCTTTACGACACTATCCAAATTCTTGGCCCTAATTGATTCTGATATCTCCAATTCACAGCACGCACCTTGAGCAACCCCGTTTTCCTGGAGACTTTTTATTCTGTCGTTGTACAGTTAATAGTCCGTTTTTCGTCTTTACGAGTGTGACTTAGAGATCAGGCAGTTACCTTTCTGAATCTGGCATCAACATGTCATCTGTGTATCTAGGCTTACTCTATTAGAAAAACTACAGTTGGGGTATACCGTGTATATCGAATTCATTAAACTTGTGAATGGTCCATCAGATTAAATTACTAATACCGGAAGGCAGTTACGGCAACAAACATCGAGTTAGCATAACCAGCAAAAATAAATAAAATTATTCGAAATATATATATATATATATATATATATATATATATAAAGAAATATAGTCTTAAGTTGTGGTATATTTATGGAATAAAGTGCTCAATATCAGAGATAGAGCCTGTGTAAATATAAAAGTGAACATAGAAGTCAACACTATATGCAATCGTCAGGCCTGACGATTGCATATAGCATGAAACAGACTGTCGCCTCGAAGTATTTATATATATATATATATATATATATATATATATATATATATATATATATTGAACAATAAAAAATATTAAAAAATTAAAATCTTCAGACAAAAGGGTTGTACATTAATATTCTTTCGTTTTTATTATTATTATTTCATTTAGATTCCTATATAGATAGATAGATAGATAGATAGATAGATAGATAATATCAAATCCGTAAATGGTAAGGATATGCCAAGTAGATATTTTTACTATAAGATATTAAAAAGATAGATCCAATATAGACTAGTTTATATATTAGGTTGGTGCAAAAATAATTTCGTTTTCTGACATATGTTACTATGTGAGAAAACGAAATTATTTTTGCACCAACCTAATATATATATATATATATATATATATGTGTGTGTGTGTGTGTGTGTGTGCGCGCGCGCTCGCGCGTTTTATTATAGATGGAGGGTGATTGGACTTTAGCTGGACATATAATGGATTAGTATTTGCTTTCTTATATGGTTGGTATATATTGTTGACTATATATATATATATATATATATATATATATATATATATATATTTCAAATTTGTGTATTTAGGCAGCAATCTTTCTTTCATGTACAAGGTGCTTTTATTTAGTTTTTT
The DNA here is from genome assembly GCA_963932145.1 of Acanthosepion lycidas. Classification (NCBI taxonomy): domain Eukaryota; kingdom Metazoa; phylum Mollusca; class Cephalopoda; order Sepiida; family Sepiidae; genus Acanthosepion; species Acanthosepion lycidas. The sequence continues at coordinate 114,609,465 of OZ010572.1, read as the reverse complement.
ATACAATTTCTCATGCGATCTAATAATTTTTTTTCTTTCTTTTCGGGTGATAAATTATATAAAAACTGTCTGAATGTTCTTTCGGCTATACATTTAGACATTTTCAAGGATTATAGTTTAACTGTTAAAATAAGAATTAGTTTGTTGTATATATGTCTTATGAGATGTTTTCATTTTTCAAAATTTAACGTCAAAAACGCCATTATTTTTGCACCAACCTAATATTATGTCCATGTTCAAAGTTAATATTATTAAGTGTTGGTTTGTTTGTTTTTATTAATAAGGCTTCCATTATTTTTAGGCTTTTATGCATGTAGATAATGCTATTATATGTCTAATTGAGCTATTTTACTTTGTAATCACGTCCCCGACGAGTGGGCGAATGGACGTAATATCCGCAGAGTAGAGGTAATGCAATAAGTTAATTATTACCAAACACACGCACACACACAAATACACACACACACACACACACACATATATATATATATATATATATATATATATATATATATATATATATATATATATACTGCTGTAACAGCAAAATTGTCCAAAACGTGTAAAAGCAAAATTGGCCGATTGTTAGATTAAGCTCCGAAACATTCTATGTTAGAAATGATTAAAGATATCTCACTGGGATCCTCCGAGGTTTTTATAAACCTATTGGACACTGCTTTGAGCAATAAGAATGTATAATTACTTTCCAAAATTAACAGAAGTATCCTTTCCGCCAGCGAATGTTGGACGGTCTCCTCTAAGATGAAGAAGAAACTCGAGGCGACGGAGATGTGGGTCTACAGAAGGATGCTAAGGATATCATGGGCCGAGCGCTTGAGCAACAAAGAGGTCTTGGAGAGGATGCAAACAAGGAGATGTCTTATACTTAACATCAAGAAGAGGCAGCTGAAGTTTCTGGAACACGAAATGAGAAAGGAGGGCCTGGAAAATCTGATACTCACAAGTCGAATAGAAGAGATACAAGGGAAAAGCAACGCATGACATACTTGGCGGACTTAAGCAAGTGGATGACAGAACGTGGTCTCGATGAGGTGGCAGAAGGACGAAACTTACTGAGAGCCACAAGGGATAGGAAGAAGCGGAGAGCCATGACATGGCACATAAAAAATAGAAAGAAAGAAGACTGCGAAATGGCGACCGCAAATCGTACATTTTCACTCATTTGGGCTGCGAGTATTGGTCTAGGAACAACTGTGTTATGTGAATCGTAAAATCGGCCAGTATTTCCTGAATATCAGCATGAAATCCTGGCTTTTACCTGGGATTGAACCATGGTGACTGCTACTGTTGAAACATATGAATCGATTATGTTTTGGTGGTAAGAATAAAAAAAACAGAGACCATTTTAAGAAGATATCAATCATACCACGTACACAGGGTCGACTCATCTTCATTCCCTTCGTATTCCATTTGTAAGGAAGAAGTGTTATACCTTTCAAAATAAATAAAATTTGCTAGAATGTATCGTATTTCAAGGCGAGCAGAATCTTTGTCAAGAAAGTTCTCAATTGCATGGTAACAGATTTATGAGACTCTCTGACCCTTTGTAATAAAAACAGAACACGCAAACTTAGAGACATTATTTAGTTTAAAGCCACTGGATCTCAACTGAACTGAACGTGACTGCTATTTATTTTTTTTTTTTTTTTTAGATTTTAGATAAAGGAAACTATTCGCAGGGGAGATAACTCTTATCAGTTATTACAGAAATCCTATCAAATAAAAATAAATATATACATTTGGATTTACTTTCGAATTTTCTGCAGTCGAATATATTCTGTAAAAAGTTTTTGCCTTTTTTTTTAAGTATCTCGTAAGATTTCAAAAATGTTTCTCCTACTTACTACGTTTAACCGAATACACCCCAATGCCAAATTATGGTATGTGTGAACTGAGGTTGGAGGATTGTGTTACGCCGGTGTTTCCAAAAAGATTTAGCCAATATTGTGAACATAATTATTTTACCTAGCGAGATCCTCGAGGCAAAAACTTAATTCCAGTGTGTCTTTATTTAGTTTTGCCCAATTATTTTTTTCCGGAAGGAATGGGGGCTAATTTTATCCATAAACATTGATATTTAAAGTGAAGCACAATTTCCTGTAAACATATCACATGCTTATCACAGCACATCTAACATCCAAAAGAACAACGACAGAAGTGAGAACGAAACGATATTGCGAATGCCTTCAGGTTCCATCACGTCGGCGTACACATATTAGGCTTGAACAGAGTTTTTATATGATTTTTAATTTCCAAATCCGTGATCTACATATATTTGCACTATGTTTTTATTATATCCTTATTATTAATAATAATAATTATTATTATTATTATTATTATTATTATTATTATTATTATTATTATTTTAGTGTAATACTTTGGAAATTGTCTTCTTGAGACATAGAGTCAAGAAGACTCATCGCAACTCAAAATCTTCTTGGAGAATCTTCGCAGAGTAAATGAAGGCAGTTTTCTGGAAGTCTACAAACTTGGTCAATTCCAATTTTCTCTAAGCGCTCTTTCAAGTTTCTAGGTGGTGCTCCAGATGCACCCATTACTACAAGAATTATTTCATCAGTCATACTCCAACATACTTCTTAAATCATTTCAATTTCCTTAAAGTTCACCCTTGTATCCTATGGAACAGCAAAGTCAATAATTGATTATTATTATTATTATTATTATTAATACTACTACTACTAGTAGTAGTAGCAATAGTAGTAACAGTGTACCCGTGCCGTCAGAAATTATGGCAATTGTTAGAAAGTTTTAATAGTGAGATGCAAGCCCACAGGGTTTGAGAAGGATGGTCTTCGCCATGACCCACAGGCTTCACTCACTCAAAGCCATTTTTAACCATTGATCTGTAAAAAAAAAGCTGTTGTAAACCGTTCAGCTATTTATATACAAGTTTGGTGTCATGCATGACATCGATATGAAAGACTTGATCTGACGAAGCTATTTAAAAACAGAATTCGAGTTCTCAGGTTAATATATAGTTTGTGTAGCATCTGACGGTGTTGGACGAAACTACCCTTAGTGTAGCGTATTCTACACGGTGGGCCATAAGTTTCCATACATAGAAAAACATTAAGATTTTATACTGGACGACAGTTTCTATTAATATAATATGCTCTATATGATTACCATTGCTTGGAAAACACATACTAATACGTGTTTCCAACTGTTGATGAACACGCGTTAACACAGTTGAAGGTATGCTTGTAATGGCTTTTATGTCTCGTATCTTCTTCACCTGCTACATCAAAGCCTTCAAGTGCCCTCAAAGATAGAAATCAAGTGGGGAGAGATCTGGAGATCTTGGGGGCACTCCACAGGACCACGCCGACAAATCCAAGCATCTGGAAATTAGTGAGCCAAATACCGACGCATTTGTTGACCATAATGAGGTGAGCTCCATCTTGCTGGAAGTAAACTGGGTAGTCACCTTCCTCGTTTAGCAAGAATGGGAGAATTTCCTCTTCCAACATGTTAAGATACCTTTCGGCATTAAGATTTTCACTGACAAAAATTTGTCCAATAATTTTATCATCCCATATTCCGGCCCACTCCATCAATTTACTGGTACCTTGCATCTTTGTCGGACTCCAATAACGTAGGTTTTGCCGATTAACCTCTCCATTGACGTAAAAATTTGCTTCATCAGTAAACAAAATCTTAATTGAAAAGTTTGCATCCTCGTTCACTTTGATTAATGCCCATTTACCGAATTCCATCCGTATGGATAACTTATGGCCAACCCTGCATTTTAAGTTTCCTTATGGCCTATACTAAATTTGTATTTACAAATTCCAGATCCTGAATTTTGACGGAATACATGCCATTACTATTTTCATTACAATTCCAGATCATAGTTTCTCTTTTGGAAAGGCTTATATTAAGTCAGCGGATGTTGATTTTTTTTTTTTTTTTTTTTTTTGTTCAAGATTATCTTATTCCAAACACCTATGTCGTCGGCATAGACCATTTCATATTAATAAAACACGTTTACAAAATTATAAGTCGTTGGTTGGTATAGCTACACTAGAAGGAAAGGAACTTCATGGTTTGAAATTATCGAGTATTCATACACGATTTTCGTAAGGAATAAATTACTTAAATATCATGAATATAGGTAGAAAAAAAAGCGTTGTCGCTCACGTGGTCGGAGCCTGAGAGAGAAAGACTTTGCACCGTTTTCTTTATATATTATTTTACACAACGTCACCTAGCGGTCGTTAACCAAAACATAATTAATTCTATAAATCAGGTACTACTTTTATCCCATAATAGTTTATACATTTTGTGTATCAAATATGTTTGCAAATGTATCAATTATTACGGGACAGAGATCATACAATAATCACACCTCATAATAGTTGTTCCATTTAGATTTAAAATGTATATGCAAATTTAAGAACTATTATGGGATAGGGGGTATTATTTTATGTAAAAACTATTATCGACAGTGATTTTTATATATATGAACAGATAAGCTTTTTAAAAAAAGCAAAGCGTAAAACATCAGATCTACAGTAGACGATAGGCGTATTTATATACTTGTAAAACTTGCGATACCACCATGATAAAAAAAAATTATCAGCTTTTTAATAATAAAACAATGCGAAATAAAATACAAGAAACTACCTACAAAAAAACAAAATGTTCAGAATCTTGAAATTATCACGTGTTCTAATCTGATTAGCACTTTATTTTGCAGCTGCCCGAGATCCCCACTCCTCAAAGGTACAGATTAACGCTTCTATGCCTTTTCTTCTTGTTACTACTGCCAAGTGAAATCATCAGTAGTCTAAGTGTCACACAATCTGACGTTAGCCGTAGACATGTTTTTTTGAAACGGTCAACACCTTGTCTTTGTATTTCTGGTTTCATAATTTTTTTACGAAAACCACTGAAGGCGAAGCCGCTTACAAAATTCTACAGCTGGTCTTCCGTACCATAAAAAAATTACTTTTTTTTATTTTCTGTTTTTATTGTTACTGTTTTGCTTTTTTCATATTTTACCATCAATAGTTTGTCTTTTATTTAAAAAAAAAAAATTAGTTGCTTACATACACATACATGTGCGCGGACACACACACACAAAAAGACGCACACACGTATATATAATATAAATGGCTCGAACACTAATATTCCATGGTTATAATTTATTACATTGGAATCGTAATCACGATCCAATTCATCAGGCCTACAAATTCAAGTGTTTGAGTTTTTTATATTGTATTCTTGCTCTGTATTGTACATTGAGCTTTAACTGGAGATACAGGTCTTCCACGATCTTGTTTATGATTGCCAAGACTTGTTCGACCATATTGGCTACAAGAGCGGGATTCATGTATATAATGGTCATCAACCTTTTGTCGCTGCCATCTTTCTGCAAACTTTTAAATTCAGATTGATTCAATGAGATCTATTGTTTAACAAATATTGAAGTATCAAAAAATTTCGTCAGCTGTTTCCATTACTCAGTAGGATAAGTCAGTACCTCAGGAGACGATGGTCCTCTTAAAAGAAGTCATATATCTCTTCTGTGTCTTCTCTTTGTTAGGTTAACTGAAGACCGAGTAAAAATAATTTTAACGGAACATAGTTTTTCTGAAGTTGCCCGGACTATTGAACGCTGGCTGATTCATTCTACAGCCAAATTCGGGCGTAAAATCCGTTAAAGGAATTCATGTTATTTTACAGAAATAGCGAACTGACAAGCGGGACCAATGTGCTGGCTATCATGAGTCAATCTCATATGATTTACACATTGTTTAAATGGGCAGTATTTTCACTAAAGTGAATCAATATCTGTGCGTGTTCACCTGCAATTAATAATTAAAGACTTTTGTGCAAATAACGGAATTTAAATTTAAAAGATGATGCAGTAATGAATATAAAAGCAAAAACTCGAATTTAAAATAATACTTTCCATCATAGAAAATATTAGGTTCGTGCAAAAATAATGACGTAATAATGTCGTTTTTTGACGTTAAAAAATACGTCAAAAAACGACATTATTACGTCATTATTTTTGCACCAACCTAATAAGAGAAATATGGACAAGTCATTAAATAATAAATCTTTCTTTATATCTCTTCATTTTTCTCTTGTCATCCCTTATTCTCGTTGTCATCCCAAGTAGGCGTTGAAAACAATTTCATTTATAAAAATTATTATACCTCTTAAAATTACAAGTATACGAAGTGCTACTCTTAAATTCATCGAATTTGAACAGAGCGCGCAAACCGGATGTAGGAGACTTTAGGGAGAAAAAAATCTGCTGGCTTTACCGTAAAAAAATATAAAAATAAAAAATATACTTCATAGAGACGTTGGAAAATTGGATTTTAGAGTAATTTTTCAATTTCAAATTCATCGAACATGTCGATAACACTGTGTACAGTAAAACCAAAAATAACTAACAAGCAATCATTTTTCAATAACTAATAAGTATGTACCTCTATATATTCGCAATACCTCAGGTTGAAAATGAATTTTTAAAAATAAAAAATCTTTTTTGAAACTTTCATTTTAGTTGTAATTTTTAGCTAATAGATTAAATTTAACATTTCCAAAAAGCAAAATATGTTGCTCTATTTTAAAATTAATTTAAATTGACTAGAATATTTTTGGCTCAAAAATTTGTTTTCAGCGCCATTTTGAGCCCTTGTTTAGCGAAATCTATTTTTCTTTATTAGAAAATCTTTCAGAAATAAAATATATTTTTCTGAACCTTTATTTGAGAAATATTTGCTGAATCAAAGTATAATTAATCGGATTTGAAATAAATATTATTTACTTTAAGTTTCAAATAATTGTTTATATAAGTTGTTGACATGTTGACAGCTTAATGCCAAATGAGTGTTTATCTAATGTTTTTCTATGGCGGCTTTATCTGTAAAAAATAATTGAAGAATGTAATATGAGCGCCTTTTTATATATACTTCACGTACTCAGTAATCTTAACAATTTAGGAAAGTTTTTCCATAATCTAATCTGTTTTATTGAATTTTAGATAGGTTTAAATTTACTATAGTTATCGCTTTTATTTTCTGATAAAGTCGGATATGAACAGCTTTATCTACAAACATTTGCACGTTTATACACATAGAAAAATAATTCAAAATACTTTTTAAAATATTGGTGTTTGGTTATAGTTTTTGCTTAATAATATTATCATCTAAAAGGGTAAAATTAATACAGGATTTGAAAAGATTTAAAACTTAATGAATTATTCCTATTAAATTTTTTTCTATACTGACACTGTTCTTGTAAAAAATCATTATTCATCGAAATAAATTAGTATCCTTAATATATCTTATTTATACAAGTAATTAAAACGTTTTCTAATTAAATAATGTCTTAGTTTTTAGAATTTTTTTATTTTACGATTCTGAGCAAATTTTCTGTAAATGGTGTTTCTGTTTGACAAAAACAAAATGATGATTTAAATTCTCCAAAGAGTTCTGCTTTTAACTAATGTAAATATTAAACGGGTGAAATTTAATTTCCCGAAATTTCATAAAGTAAGTTTGGGGGTAACAAATGTAAAAAAAATAAAGAAAGATTTTTACCAAAGTCTTCTTAAATAATTGAATTCATTTGTGAATAACTCCTGAAAGTTTCATTAAAAATCAATGTGTTCTTACCGTAAAAAAAAGACGCTAAAACTTCCTATACTAATCATTAATTCATATGTGCCACCCTCCTACGCTAACGCAAAAACAAAAGATTTTTTAACATTTTTAATGTTTTTTTTATAAACAGAAGTATTAAAAAATTTAATTAGATAATCAAAAAAAGATACTTTGGTCTTTCCTCTTCGTAGTAACATAAAGATTTTGCCGATAAAATTTTGTTTTTTATCAAATTTGGAGCATTTTTTTCATTATGGTATGCTCTTTTTTCAGTGGATTTGTGACGTCCCCTCGGTGTCGCTGCGCCAAATGTGACGTCTGCCTAGCCGCGTCCGTCGTGCTATCCTGTCCTGTGACGACCAACTGGCTTGGTATTGGTTGCGGCACCAAATGTGACGTTCAAACCTTTTGGTGATTCGAATGGGAATCTGGTTAGATTCAGTATCAGCCTTGTCGTTCCCAGCTCGCTTCCAACGTCTGGTTACCGAAGTAACTGCTTTGATTTCCAGTCTAACCTACCCACGTTGTGAATTGATCTTAGGCAGACGAAATCAATCAGTCGCCGGGCCGTAATGCAAGTCGAGTTCGAATAAGGGCGATATCACACAATTATATGTAAAAGAAAAGAAAATAATAACTCGAAAAGTTCAAATGTGTTAAAAAAAGATAATAATATTTTATATCTGGTTGCTGAATACAGGACTGCGTCTACTTCCCAACCCACTATATCGATTCGTGACACTTTGTGTTTGTTAGGCGAATCCTAACATCTTAAGTTGTTTGTTCTTTAAGAAACTGGTTCTTGGTGTATCTTCAAGTGATATTCGTAAAACTTGTTTTGTTGGTGTGAGTCTAAGTCGTTCTTCAAAAATACATTGTTCTTGGCTAGAAGTTGAGTTCGGAATTTGCGCGAATCTTTCAGCTTCTTCGAGGCGGGTGCAACTGCTTGCCTGTCTGTCTCCAACCCCAACTGCGAACTTGAATTCGAACTCAACTGAACTTAACTCGCTGCGACTCTGCTTATATGGACGCCGACCAAAACGGGGGTGGGCTTGTCGGGGTTTGAGGTTCCTTGATAATTCTAAGCCCACAATCCACTTCTTTGTTTTCGTTCAGGAAAATTTTATTATTTTCCATTTTTGGAAGTCTTCCGTCTTCCCACCTTCTTCTGTTCTCATATTGGTATCTCACTAGCCTCGGTTTAAAAAATCTTGCTCAACGAAAAAAAAATTATCTTCGCTTTTTTTTTTCTTTCTTTTCCTTTTCTTTCTTCTCTTCGAGGAGACCTCACACCCTAGACTCTTTATCTTAACCGAATCACCTGGAATTCATCAACCAGCTTTTCGCCAGCATCAAGTGGGTGGCCATATGATGAGATCGTATTCTGGCGTTAATTAAAAATAATTTTCTTATCATAGCCAGACCCTGGCACAAAACAGATGCCTTTTTCAAAGATCTTCGTAGATAGCCAACGGCTCAGTCTTTTGTTTTTGTAATTCTGCGGTTGATCCAACGGAAATTTTCTGCGACCTATATAATTTTTATCCATTTAGAATTCTGCTCTGTAGGTCATTTGACCAGCCTGGAATTTTCACCCGCCCCGTAACATTAATCAGATTAAATCCAGTATCTTCCTTTCTCGACAATGGAAATGAAAAATTTTACCACTTTTCTTTGTCAGAAAAATAACACCGCTTTGTGTCCTTTTCGTGATGGCTTCTTATCACCTAACTTTAATTCTCGCCTTTCTTTTTTTTTTCTTTCTATTTTTAGCAAGCCAAATAGTGTCACAGATTAATGGAGATACCTACTAACATTCAGCCTTTATTTTAACAACAGGCAACCTTTATTTTAATTACTAATAATCAACCTTTATTTTAATAACTAATAAGAAAACATTACTTTAAAATTCCCTCGCTTAAGCGTTACCGTCAACAGAACATCATCAACGTTAAGTCATTTTCCTTTTAGATATGTAACACAAATACTATTACAACAATTTATTATTATTATTATTATTATTATTAAAATATCGTCGCTGATATGCCGCTATGGCTGACGGAGGAGAGTGCAGACAGATCAATAATGGTTCTAACATGCGTATCAGTAATTCTTCTAACATGCTTATTAAGAAAATGCAGAGAAATAACACTGTCATTAGGATCAATAAAGTTGATATTCGAACAGATAATTTATCCGTATATATATATATATATATATATATATATATATATATATATATATATATATATATTAGTGGATTAGTCTTGGAGTTACTTTACTTTGAACAGAATTTCCCAGCTGTTGCTTTTCCTTTCATTTATATAGAGATAGATAGATAGATAGATAGATAGATAGATAGATGGATGGAAGTATTCAGATCATTATAATTACACAAATGATAAGCCGCCATGAAATGGTAATAAATGACGCACGTCATCTTGTGTCCCCTTCAATCCTGTTTTTTATTCTCTGTCTTTAATAATTTTTTCATCTTACTGACTTTATCACCTTGTTTGGGATAAAACGATTAAAAAATAACTGTCAGCAATAGACAAAATTTATGAGTTCGAATTCCAACAAACAATTTTTTGTGAAATTTAGAATCATGAATATACACACACACACACACACACACACATATATATATATATATATATATATATATATATATATATATATATATATATATATATATATATATATTATTGTTGGTCTGTCTATAATAAACAGTATTAACATTCACCAGCCTGAACGTCCGAGAAATTTTCATAGAAAATATGTGTCCTCCGTTCAAACCGGTAAATGTTGTTAATACTGTTTATTATAGACAGAGCATTTACTTAAATAGTTGTGTCTATATAAATAACGTAAAACAATAAAATATATTAAAAATAATTGTCGGGCTTTGTCCATTTCGCATAATGTGACGTCATATATATATACATATATATATATATAGAGAGAGAGAGAGAAAGAAAGAAAGAAAGAAAGAAAGAAAGAAAGACAGACAAAATGAAAACTTTTCTTTACCGTTACGTTTTGTCCTCTGATAGAATATATCAAGATATATGCAAGGATTTTATTTTGCAACAAGTATTTATAAACACAAATAGAAATGTCGTTAGGTTTTCAATTTTTTTTTAATTTAAGAACGTTCATAAATATTCTTCAAGCTAACCGTGAAAGTCAAAGTAAACTGCGCGATTTACATTAAATTAAATTTATGTCAATTCTGGTTATCCATATGTTAGGTGTTGATAATTGTAACAAAGCAAAAAAATGATTTACCACAACACATAGCTAAATCACAAACAAACATTTAATTTACTAAAACAGAACATAAAATATATACAGGATAAACAATTGTAGCCTATAAAACAGAAAACACAGAGTTACTGGCGAACTGTTACGATGGAGGAGGAAAGGGAGTCAAATATCTTTATCACTTTAGGGCTAGTGAAGTAATCGAAGTGCTATATTTGGAAATCCACAAAGGTGTGTAAATAAATATCAATTTTTAGTTTGGTCAATGAAAATTAGTCAAAATTCTATTTACCAAATTTGTTCCATGAAATTCTCTTTTGCGTTTTGGTTGGTCGGCAACTTTTTAAAGAGATTCTTTCGGCTGGATATAATAGTCCTTGAATCAAAAGCCGGAGTTGATAACAGCAGAAATTCTCTTTCATCAACTGACAACCCTTTTCCAAAATCCCATTTTTATAGGGGCTAATACCTAATTTGCATATTTCTAGATGTTTCTCCAATCATCTAGATTTTTCTCGAATATACTAGAATGATCTAGAATCTTCCAAACATTCTATTTCTAATTTCTCTATTTTACAACTACTTCATGAATGAAAACTTTTTTGTAATAATAATTAGAACTCAGTGGAATCCCTTATTATAGAAATGCATCCTCGTAACACTATACTAGATGTCATCATCTTGGAATTTATCAATATGTGAATAAAGATAAAAGAAAAAATGGACCCGTCGTGAAGAAATGCTTGTATATTACATTTTTATGCTATAAGTAAGTAATGTTTATTTCAAATCAGATTAATTTAACTTTTACTCAAATAACGTGTCACAAATATAGATTTTATTTTTGGAAGATTTTTAAAATCGATAATTTTGTTTTGTTTAAAAATTTCTTAAAATTAAGAAAATGCTCGCTTGTCAGAATATTTTCTAAAATCGCCCAAAAAGTTCAGATTCCAATCTATATAATCAGAATACACCATATATATATATATATAAAGAATATACACCAGAATATTTTACTTACTGGAAATGGTAAATTTAATATTTTAGCTTTCAATTAAAGCTAAAATGAAATCTTCAAGAATGCTTTTTCATTTTTAAAAATTCATTTTAAACCTTCAGTATTGAAAATTCAGTGGACGTACCTAATTTAATGCCTAATAAATCAAAATAGGTAAATGTTATTGTTACAAGTGATTTTTTAACGTAATTATTATTTATTATTTTAGTTTAGTTTGGACAATTAATCCATGTATTTATTTATTTTAAATAATGGAATTCTTTTAATATAACCATTTTAATTTTTTTAAATATTTATGGTCATGTATGTTGGAAAAGGAGTGTTTCTTTTAGGAAAGGAGATGCAGATTTATATTTTGATAAGACTCGATAGCGGCACTGTCAAGAATTTTTCGTCTAAGTAAGTTATTTCTCTTTTAATAAGTGTAACATTCTTCGGATGGAAATAGTGGTTGAATTTATTTCTCTGTATTACTAATCCCTTCATAAATTATGTATAAGGTCCTTTCGTGTTCATAGATACGTTTTCTTTTTTAAATTTCTGAAAGTTTACCCAATATATTGTAAAGAACAGTCGTGACAGTTTATTTTATATAATCTAATGTAATGCTGTGTTATGTTATTAGATCCTATTAAAGCGTGAAAAGAACATGGGTAACTAAAAATTCACAGTGACTAAGCACATGAACTTATCTGTCAATACTTTGATGGAAGCGTCTGACAATCGGTTTTATTAAATCACGGACATATCATTTTGCGTGGCTTATCAATATAACATTTAAAGTTATGTCGTATTAAAAATAAAATCCATTACTTCCTTCGAAATGACTTTATGTTCCAGATACGATAATAAAAATGCCAGCAGGTATGACCTTTCGAGCAGATATGAGCTTTCAAGAAGATCTGAACGAGTGTGTCCACAAAATGTAACGTTTAGAATAATAATAATAATAATAATAATAATAATAATAATAATGTGTGTGTGTGTGTGTGTGTGTGTGTGTGTGTGTGTGTGTGTTTGAGTGAGTTTTTTTTTATCTTTCTGAATGAAGAAATATTTCATTATTCTCAATTTAAAAAAAAAAATTGTTCGGTAGGATTCGAACTGTTGAATTTCAATCCATAAGAAATAAATACAAACGTTTCCCTACTTCCCTTTCATAGGCAAAGGTCCACAAAATGCATGCTGGGATATTTTTTTCTTAGTCAATAAAATAGACTGATTTACAATTTGAATTGACTCAGTCCAGATCTGCCTTGTCTATAAAACAGACCATTGGGTTCACTTGTCTGACGTAGCTTTTCTGCATAGACGCTAATGCGTGGTTCGTACACCTTTTCGCTTTCTTACTTGTGAATTTGCTTTACTTATATTGTTTGCTTGCTTGCCTGATTCCATTTAATGTTTGCCCTTTTTTCTTTCTATTGCAAATATTATTAATTCTGTTCGTTGGACAGTTGTGTTACTTATTTTGCATTTGTACCATGACTTCTAAATTAACACGAACTCAGAACATTTGTATATATGTATATGTAGGCACATATCACCATTTCCTAGCTGCTTATTGTCAGTTAAATTATAATGTTCTGAGCATCCTTTCTAGCATTTAGACAACGATACTTCAAAAGAAATACCAAGAGCGTAACGTACGCACGCAGGAAGGAACTAAAGAAGAAACAAAAAACTGATTATTCCAAATATGCTCTTTCCCTCTCATGAAATTCAGAATTCCTGAACCCATCCACACAAACTTATACAGAATTATACAAACGACGACACATACAATACGCCGCGTGACAAATCAGGCAAAAGAAAAGAAAAGAAAGAGGTGGCGTATGAGAAAAGTAAGAAAACTTTCAGAAAGAAAAAGCATTTTCGACACTTCCTCTGAGAGTAACTGTAATGCTCACTGTGCTTTTACGTCTAACAAGTTTAATATCAGCGCGTTTACAGGCTCATTTGCTGTTATATGATTTTCCGAGATCAATAATGTCGACTTGAACGTTTTGATCCCTGTTAGATGCGACCAAGGGCAAGCATAATTCTCAGACGAGTTTTAAGAACAGGTTAATATTTTATATGTCGCTGAATGTTGCCGCGTTACATGACATCACGTTGCGCATGCGTGCATGTAGGAATGAATGGATGCTCGTAGACCGACAGTCAACGTTATATTTGATTATCGGTATTAATTCGAGACCAAACAAAACAAAAATGCAATAAGATGAAAGAAATAACGTAGAGAAACGAGAAAATAAAACCCTTACATTTACCTTGATAAAGTCCATGAGAGGACGAAACGCGTTGGCAAAGAAAAGAGTCCCTTTTGTTTTTATTCACATATATTTTACAAAACTAGACACACACGCATACACACGTGCGCGCGCGCAGTGACACACACATATGCACGCACATGCACACAAAATGTATGTGCAAATATAATGAATATTATGGAAAGAAAGAAAGAAAGAAAGAAAGAAAGAAAGAGACTGGATTGTGAGAAATACTAGCAACGTAAGAGAAATTAAATACAATTTTGGAAAGAAAGAAAGAAAGAAAGAAAGAAAGAAAGAAAGAAAGAAAGAAATTGGAAGGTGGTAAATACTAGCAAGGTAAGAAAATTGAATACAATTTTGGAAAGAAAGAAAGAAAGAAAGAAATATTCATAAAGGAATGCAGAATAAAAATATTACTTCTAATGAAGCTCGAACCAGCAGTTACTTGTTTTGTAAGCATTTTAATTTGAATACTAAAGAACATAGCTGCAAGATGATGAAGAGATTAACTTATAAATACTTCATCTCAAATAATTTTTATTTAACTAAACTGATAAATGATTCTATTTTAATTCAGCTTTTAAATGTTGGCATTATAGTACTCGTCTATTGAACCTTGATAGTAGTTTAACGACTAACCGAAAGCGGTCCGTTAAAAAGCTTTTGACCAACTCTTTTATTCACGAAGCACTGACTTGTATCGCATTGATGAAGAATTGGCACCAAAGTACCCATTGTATGCACATGTGCGCCTTTGTTGCGTTTATGTGCTATATAACAAATACCTATGGGTATTTGCGCAGAAGAAATCAACTCTCAATAATATCAACAATGAACACGGCCACAATGTACTGACCGTATTAAGAAATTTAAAAAAAACATCCCTACAAATACATATATATTAAAATCTACATATACAGTTAAGCAAAAATACATCCTTGATAATGGTGATTGTATATATATATATATATATATATATATATGTGTGTGTGTGTGTGTGTGTGTGTAATGATTCTATTGCCCTCATCAGTAATGGAAAGACCAATAACATTCAATAAACTTAATAAATATATTTTCCTAAAGAATTGTTTTAACAGAAAGATTTTATAAATTTCAACCAACGATACCACTGACTTTTCAGTTAATAGATTCCAAGTGACTCCTTAAAAGGAAGCGCTTAATATTACCATTGCCATTATATTTCATTATTGGGTTTTTTGAAAACCTGGAAATTCTATACCATCCCTTATTTTCCCGAGTAAGTTTACTAAACCTTCGCTAGAAAACTGGTTGTGTTTTATTCAAGACTTTAGCCATAACCTCCAAAATCACTGGCAGCAAAAATACTTTCTAAATATAAATTAAATGGGCAAATACATTTAAAAAAGAAAGAGACTGATACGATAGTGTCTTTTTTTAATTATGGTATATGCAGACACCGCTTCTCGACATTTTGAGGGAAAGTCGCTTGATTATCGTGGAAGCTACTTGTAATCAAGGCTATTCCGGGTAGCCTTGATGGCATATGGCTCAAATCAAAACACATACACGCACAATGATCAACATAGAAATATATTTACACACACACAATCACACACACATACACACATATATATATATATATATATATATATATATATATATATATATATATATATATATATATATATATCACGATCACGAGTCCCGTAACACGCCAGAGTCGTAGAGGTGCCACCACATGCATTGCAGCCGCTATAGAGCTTGTGCGTCTCGGGCAAGGCAGCCCGACAGAGCCCAACCCACACCAGGCTAGTTTGAATTGAGAGTTTTCCCTTTCTTATACCGGTTGCCACTATCTAGGCTATAGAACCCAGTCTTCCCTGCTATTTACACATAGTTTGGTGAGAAGAGACAGATTCATATGTTTCAGAAGGGTATTAGCACGTAACTGAATGTAATGAATTCGGCTGGAATTCGAACTCAGCTCTCCGAATCTTCAATATATATATATATATAATTATTTATTTAAAAATATGATTCCAACACGCTACATAAGAGTTCTCATGTTTCAAAACAAGAGCCGAAAACTTCAATATAATTATTTGAATTAAATTGAATTAAAGTACTTTGTATCGAGCACTATTTTTAAAAAATAATAACAAAAATACTAAAGAACTTTGGATTATTTACCTAACGAGTTCCTTCCTATTTTCTATATATTTTTCACATATATATATATACATATATATATATTCATTCTCAATTCTCATGGCTATATATATATATATATATATATATATATATATATATATATATATATATATATATATATATATTCTGTCTTGAAGTGTTCAAATGCGCTGCGCTGACTAGCAGGTAATGAATTCTTTTCCACTCTTTCTCACAAATGAAACTTTGTGAGTCTCTTGCTGCTCCATCGCTATTTCCATGCTATGTGGTCTGCCGAGCAACATTCCATAGACCTACCACCCCTGGCCTTTATAAGCAGGACTCGCCATGACATGTACACAAGTATGGATCATCCTTATTCCTTTCGTATACCATTAATAAGGAGTAAGTTCCACTCGGACAGCTTCTTCCCTAGAATTGCTGCTTTGTGGAATAGACTCCCAGCAGGATGTTTTCCCAATCACTATAATCTTGACCTCTTCAAGTCTAGCGTTAACCGCTTTCTTTGCTCCATAACCCCACAAACCTCACTTCTTGCCTTCTCTTACGCTCATACAATACCAAACATTAACACTCTAACTTGAGTGGCTCTGTTTTTGGAGAGTATTAATATAACACATATACAGTGGGTAGCAAAAGTATTTAGCACATCGGTTTTTATAAATTTCACAATGAAAAAATCGTTCAATTTCAATGATACTTACTTCAAATATGTTAATGAACATTGTCTAACTAAGCATAAAGTAAAATTGAGAAACATTCTTTTTATGTACTTATATTACCAATTTTCGAATTTGACTGTGTCATAAAGGATTTAACCCTTATACAAATAATATGCTAAAAAGTGTATTTTAAAAATATTTTCAGTTATTTAAATATGGTTTGTACTTCAACTAATCACAGGTTGTCTTCAATATATGTATTAACCAATCACGTCACTCAATTGCGATGACTGGCCTGATACAGTAGAGACTGTCCCGATATCTAAACTTATAAGAATTGTTAAAACAAATGAATTGTCAATTGATATATAACAGAAGATTATAAAGCTGCACAAAGATGGTAAGGAGTATCGAAAAATTGCTCAAGATTTAAATTTGCTTGTGTGTACAGTGGGTGATGTTCTCCGAAAGTGGAAAATAATATGAACTATTGAAAATATTCAAAGGAGTGGTCGTCCGTGTAAATTAAACGAGGCTACTGAACGATATATAGCCCGGAATATGAAGAACCAACCATTTTTGACTCGAAGAGAAATTCAGAATGATCTGAAAAATGCTGGAATTGAAGTAAGTAAAGATACAATTAAGAGACCACTGAATCGTACAGGCCTGTATTCTAGATCACCAAGAAAGACTCTATTATTAAAACGTAAACATGTGCAAGACCGTTTGAAATTTATTAGAAATTATGAACTTGAATTAGATGAATTCTGGAAGTAAGTTATTTGGTCTGATGAAACGAAAATTGAGCTTTTCGGGAGAAACATGTGCACCCAAGTATGGAGGGAAAAAGAACTGAATACATCCCAGTAAACACCACCCCAACAGTTAAATATCGGGGTGGAAGTGTAATGATTTGGGGTTGTTTTTTCGTATAACGGAGTAGGAGAAATGGAAGTCATCGAAGGAAGAATGAATGCAGCAAAATACGAGCAAATCTTATCAACCCATCTATTAAAAAGTGCAACAGATTTGGGGCTTGACCTAGATTTTATATTCCAACAGGACAACGATCCAACATGGCTAAAACGTCTCAACACTGGTTCAATGAAAAAGGAATTGATATCCTGGGATGGCCTAGTCAATCAAAATCAAAGAAAATTTATGGAAAAAATTGAAGTTGAGAGTACACGCAAGAGATCAAAAAATATCGAGGAACTGAAGAGAATCTGTGAAAAGGAATGTGTGAAACTGCCAAAACCTTCATGCAAGATGCTCGTTGAAAACTACAGAAAACGAATCGAGACCGTAAGGCAGAACAGAGGCTATGCTACTAAATATTACCAAATCTTGTTAAATACTTTTGCACATAGTCATATACGAAAATTGGTAATAAAAGTACATAAAAACAATGCTTCTCAATTTTCCTTTATGTTTAGTTAGACAATGTTCATTAAAATATTTGAAGTATCATGCAAATCGAACAATTTTTTATTGTGAAATTTATAAAAAACGTGTTAAATATTTTGCTACCCACTGTGTGTGTGTGTGTGTGTATATATATATATATATATATATATATATATATATATATATAATGCTTCCCATTTCTTGTATATTTGAAACCTTATTCACAAACTTACAGCAGAGATTATCCTCAAAGCAACCAGAAGCAATAATATTTACAGAAGAAGCGCCACACATTTCTATCGGGGTTTCCAATTTCCCGCGTAATGCACGCTCCGTATCAAATATGCATGACAGGAAATAGATAGGTGCTCTGCTTAATGTACTTATATATACGCAAAGGTGGGGCACCATTTTAGCTATGACACTTTGCTGCTATGCTTCTTTGACGCCATATTGAGATGAATGTGTTTACAGGAACATTAGTCGAGTCATAACAGGCGCTCTGCGACTTTGGGAAAAGCCTGAAGCTAATGCATTTTTCTTTTTCTCTTTTTTTTTTCTGCACAAAGTTAAAAAGTAGAAAATATATTCAATTGCGTTGTCTTACATTTCAGTACATTTATCTGTTTCATATATTTCACGTCAGGGCACATACATTTAAAGACATATAAAGATGCTTGTCATCTTCTGAATATATATTAGATTATTATATTTCTTACATTACTTAAGAATGCATATGCCTGAACATAAGTAAAATTTCTATTAGCATAGTATTCGTAAAAAAAAGTCTGCTTTTTTACATATACAGTCCGTCTGAATTTATGCAAATCACATAAAACTCGAATTTGCTTTGAACAATTTTTGTCAAATTTTAAATGATTAATTTAGACGTCAAAAAAGCTTTAGTTAGTTTCAACATAATTTATTAAAGATATTGGATTTATTATAAAATCAGTCTGAAGTTATTATGCAAAACCAGAAAATCAATTTATATTTCAATAACAACTTAATAAAATTATCAACAATTTATCAACATCTCTGATAGAACAAATAACAAACATATATGATAAGTCTTTGAATCATTTACATTTTAATATAGTGACTCTCCTTTTTCCTAACAGCCAGCAATCTATTATCCATCGATGTTATTTTTTTTTTATTTATTTTTTTTTTTCAACTTCAGCAGGTTCAATTTCCGATAGGGTGATTTTACTTTGTTAGTGAAGTCGAATCAACATTCATATTTTTAATTGTTAAAATTTGCGTATTTTGTTCATTGGTTTTAAAACATTGAGGATAGAATTAAAATAACTTTTTTTAGCACTATAAACATTGATTTTAAAAAGGTAATATGCGACTAAAATGTGAAATTTTGTGAAAATTATGGATAAGATCGCGAGAGATTTTTCAGTAAACCAAGAAGAAGAAGAAGAAGGAAAAAACTAGGCAAAAATAAAAACAGAAGATTCAAATAAAAAAAAAGCAAATGGCAAATAAAACAAAAATTAAAACAAAGAAGAAAAAAAAATAAACGAAACAAAAATAGAAGAGAAAACGGGAATGAAAAACGAAACAAAACTGAAGAAGACGAACCAAATTAAAAAGAATGAAAGAAAGAAAGAAAGAAAGAAAGAAAGAAGACAAGCACAAAGAAAGAAAGAAAGAAAGAAAGAAAGAAAGAAAGAAAGAAAGAAAGAAAGACAGGCATAAAGAAAGAAAGAAAGAAAGACAGGCACAAAGAAAGAAAGAAAGAAAGAAAGAAAGAAAGAAAGAAAGAAAGAAAGAAAGAAAGAAAGAACACAAGTCCCTTGTAAGATCAGTAACAATAGAAATAAAAGCAACCAAATGAACATCCAAAAAAATTCAAGAAAGAAACGTAATATTATGAGTTGGGAAAATGGCAGGTTTAGCTCGAAGTGTTTGTCTCGTTTACAGGGTGAGAAGCGAGAATTAGGCTCATTGAAACTGTTTTGGTGTTTGTCATCTTTCGATTGCATTCTCACAACGAACTAATTGTTAGCACACTAAAACAGAAGAAAATTGGTGTCAGCAGTTTGCTTAATTTTATTACTTTTTCTTTTTGCTTGTTTTTGTCTATTTTTGCATATTTATTGTGATATTTAAGAGTTATTTGCTTGGAGAGAAGTTCGAGGCTTCGCCCTTTCTATTTTGCTTTTGATTATTTTTTTTTTATTTGTTTATCATTTTGATCTTTTTAAAATTTGTGTTTTTATTTATCGGGACAATATTTTTTCCAGTGACTTGTCTAAAGCGGTGAGAGATTAATCCTTTACTAAATTAATGTCTCTTTCCTTTCTCACTTTCTCTCTAGCTCTCTACTCCCTCTCTCTCTCTCTCTCTCTCTCTCTCTCTCTCTCTCTATATATATATATATATATATATATATATATATATATATATATATATAATGTATATATAATTGCGTATTTGAGCAGCAATCCCTCTTTTATACAAGTTTAATTAAAGAAGACTGACAAGGTACCGTGACTAAGCTTTTTATTTAATTTTTTTGTATTCGTATAAGCGTTTTCTTTTCTGGACTTAAAATTGTATAAACTGTCCAAGCGTTCTGCATATCCAAGGCGCTTTCACTTACTCTTTTAGTCATTATCAAGGATGATTTTTACTTTTTTATTTTTAACAAAATGTATGGATTTATTATGTATGTATCTAGAGATATAGTAATATTTTATTTTACAAAAACGAATGTAATCGCCATTGAACATTGAATTCTGATGAATGGAGCATACAGTAGAATCAGACAAAAACAAGCCGGTTTCGTTAAGGACACTGGAACAAGGAATGTAATATTTATTCTCAGAATGATATCAAAAAAAGCAATACAAATGCAAAAAGATCGATAACCATATTTTATAGATTATGCAAAAGCGTTTGATAAAGTACGTCACGACTAAATATGGAGACTGCTAGGTAACCTTGACGTAGTTGAGAAGGATATTAGAATAATCTACAACATATACTGGCATCAAACCGCCTTCATATGGATAGAAAATGAGTTCAACAAATACGGAAAAATAAAAAAGGATGTAAGACAAGAATATGCCTTCTCACCCGACTTATTCAACCGATACAGTGTGGTGATTCTGAGAGAATGTTCTACCAGGATTCATTATTGGCGACCACAATCTTAACATATGCAGATGACCAAGTGTTGATAGCAGACACAGAAAACAAACTTCAAGAACTTCTACAGAAGATAGTAAATGAAAGCTAGAAGAAACGACTAAACATCAATTGCAAAAAGACTGAATGCATGGTTGTTATCAAAAGGAACAGCCAACATGCAAATTACAAATTAGAGATGCTAAAATCAAACAAGTACAACAATTTAAATATGTGGGAATTGCTTTAACAGAGGGACGGAAAGCGTGACATCGAGATCCGAAGTCGCATTGAGATAGCGAAATGGGCCTTCCAAAAGCTAAGCATAATATTAAGAAAAAGAAAAAGTTAGAAACACAGAAATGAGTTGTGTAATATTATGGCAGTGAATGGTGGACAATCTCCCCACAGTTGAAGAAATGACTTCAATGTGGTTCTCTAGAAGGTATCTGAAAATACCATGGACAGAACATGTGAGCAACGACGAAGTTGTAGAGAAAATGGAAACAAAAAGGACACTTTTACTTAATATCACAAAGGGACACTTGACATTTCTAGGGTACATAATGAAGAAAGTAGGCTTGGAAGATTTGATACTCACAGGACAGATTGAAGTTATTTGGAACAGAGGATACCAACGCATAACCCACCTGCAGAGCTTGAGTGGATGTATGACGGAGTAAGGTTTGAGAGAGATAGCAAAAAGAAAATATATTAAGAGCTACAAAGGAGAGGAAATTGTGGATAACCATGATCGCCAATGCCCTGAAAGGCCACGACACATAGAAGTAATAGTAACTGTTGCACCAAGCGTTTGAGTAACTGTCATCAGACGAGGCTGTTGTCATCGGTGCCGTGGGAGCGGCCACGCCTACAGTTGTAGTGACGCTCATTCGGATAGTCCTGGTAGTGATTATGATAATGGTATTAATTGTGCGTTACGATGACAGTAATGATAACAAAGCTAATTTATTAAGATTCTGATGTTACTGATGATGATGACGGCGGCAGCGACGCCGATGATGATTATGATGATGATGACGGTAATGATGATGATGATGATGATGATGATGATGATGATGACGGTAATGATGATGATGATGATGATGATGATGATGATGATGATGACGGTAATGATGATGATGATGATGATGATGATGGTGGTGATGACGGTAATGATGATGATGATGATGATGATGATTACTTTCTTGTTTTGGTCCGTTCAATTTTCTTTGTCGTGTTATTTTTCTCCATCAATTTCTGACAAATTCATCTTTTTTCCTGTTTTTTTTTTTTTTTTGTGGTGGCGGTATATATATATATATATATATATATATATATATATATATATATATTTTATTTTTTACTTCTCTTGTCGGCACTTGTTTGCATCTCTTTCCCACGTCTTGTTTGCTATGCTTTTTGACGCTGTCTACACGTATTAGACTCTGGACACCTCCCCCCCCCAGCTCCGCTGCCTGATGTTCTGGTTGACGTCCCCCCACCACTCTCTAGATAACTTCATCTATTTGTTTTATTTCTTATCCCCACATACCCCATCATCTATCTCACTATTTCTCTCACACACGCACGCACGCACACACACACACACACACACACATTCACGCACACATATCAGATTTTCGACATTTCACTCTTTAATAACCTCTTTGCTCTTTGCCTCTCTCTTTCCCAAATTGCTTCTTCGCCTCTCTCTTTCCTAATTTGCTTCTTCGCCACTCTCTTTCCCAAATTGCTTCTTTGTCTCTCTCTTTCCCAAATTGCTTCTTGCCCCTCCCCCTTTCGCAAATTACTTCTTCAATTTGCTATCAGGCTCTCCCCAATTAGAAAACAGAAGCATTACAATTGTCCTTTCCGTCGCGTAACTTATGCCAAATTAAACTTTCTACAATATCTACGTCTATCAACCTCTCGGCATACACACAAAAACACAAACTATACTATACATACTGACTGCGTCTTTTATCTGAGAACACATCTTTAAAAAGCCACTGGTAACCAACTTTAACAAAATGTCTTCTCACATTATGAAATGGGCAAAGTCCGACACTTATTTGAAGACATTTTTATAGATTCATTTTATAGATACAAATATTTAAGTAAATGCTCTGTTTATAATAAACAGTGTTAATAACATTTACCGGCCTGAATGTCCGAGAAATTTCCATAGGAAATATCCGTCCTCCGACAGGAATCGAATCTGTATCCTATACGGAACCGTTATATAGCCTGACGTGCTTTTACCGATTGAGCTACAGAGGACCGCTCGGTCAGCAAGGTCGATTTTACTGCTTTTAAACTACAATCTTCCATGATTCTCTCACGTACATTCATATCTGCTCAATGCGTATCCAAATGTAAACAAATGACGTCACACATTATGAAATGGACAAAGTCCGACAATTCTTTTAAGACATTTTTATACTTATACATTCTTTTTATAGATACAAATATTTAAGTAAATGCTCTGTTTAAAAATTCTCGAACATTCGGACCGATAAATGTTATTAATACTGTTTATTACAAACAGAGCATTTACTTAAATATTTGTATCTATAAAAAGAATGTATAAACATTAAAATGTCTTAAAAAAAATGTCTTCTCTCTTTTTTTTTTTACTGATTCGCCATGGAAGCATGCCGTTATAGTAGCTTCAGCCGCCAACCACCCAGATTCTGAGATTGCAACTTTCTTAGATGTCGCCAGATAATCCGTGTTTAAGATGAGAAAAGATCTCTCGGTCCCTGGTAAGAATGTATCTTCAGCGGCCAAAAGAAAACAAAATCGATGGCCAGACGTTGTTATGAATGTCCAGTTCATCCAGCAAGTTTAGTCTATCACCGACGAGAAACCCGAAAAATCAATGAAGGTCATTGCTAATCAGATCAATGTGTCCAAGTCAACAATCAGACGTGTTACCAAGGAAGTAGCTCGTGGTACGCCGTACGTGCACTAACAGAACCCTGCTCACTCAGGCACAGCCGATAAGATCCAGAAACGGCTGGTTGAAAAATTTTCCTACTAACTCTTCAGATTTAAACCCTTTGGAATAGTAAGCCTTAGGTGTCGTTGAGAGGGAAACCAAAAATATGCCCACAAAACTGAGGTCTGCTATCGGCGACGTCGTAACCAACTTGAATAAAGAACACCCGATCAATATGTGTAATCATTTTACAAAACGAATCATGGTTGGATTTGGAACTGATAGTTTTTCTGTGTGTGGGAAAATAGGAGAAAAAGAAAACCTTATATGAAATACCATGTGCTGCGTGTCATGGCTCGTGATCATTTTATTTGGTTGGGCAGGAAACTTTTCAGCATCCCCATCGCATATATTTATCAGCAGCAGCCATTGCGGGTCCATGGCTGTAAAAATGCTTAGTCCTTTTCCCTCGAAGCCGATTGTTATTATTATCTCACGTCTTCATAACATTTCGCGGTATTTTAAACATTATTCCCGAAAGAAAGCTAGTATATTAAAATCACTCCAAAGACCTTCTAATCAAATGCAGATAAAATCCACGATACTACTCTGCGCTGATAATCCTACTTATTTCTCTGGTTTACATTAGCGCTTCTTTCTTTCTTTCACATTCTGCTGTTATTTTGTCGCTAATTACACAATAAATCTTTCGAGAAACTACCATTCTCGTTTTATTCATCGTTTTATTAGTGCATTTTTTTTTTCTCGCTGAAAAGTAACACACGTCGCTGTCACTTTAGAAATCGACTTTTGATTCAATTTCGCGGCTACCAGAAAGAAACACAAATATTATCTTCCCGCTTCCCTTATTTACTCTTCATTCACACTCTTTTTCTCATTCTCACACAGACAATCACTCGTTCACACTCCTGCTTGTTGTTTGGTTCGCGTTTTTTTTAATCTTTTTTGTAAAGCATGCATTTTTGTACCAGTGTAATGTTGAAGAAGCGGGATAAAAAAAAGAAAACACCGAGAAAGTTGCTGAACCAGGTGGCGAAACTCTTTGCACAATACAAATATAAAAAAAATTATCCGACAAACAAAATCGAAATACAGTGTAACCCGGATATAAGAGAGTTGTCGGAACCGGAGAAGAAGTCTCTTATATCCGGGTTTCTGTTATATCCGGGTTTGGTCTATTTTATACAGTGTAACCCGGATATAAGAGAAACCCAGATATGAGAGGGATTTTCTCTGGTCCCAAATTAGAGCCTGTGTTAATGTATATAAATTAGACCAAACCCGGATATAAGAGACTTCTTCTCCGGGCCCGACAACTCTCTTATATCCGGGTTACACTGTATACATTAACACAGGCTCTAATTTGGGACCGGATAAAAATCTATCTTATATCCGGGTTTCTTTTATATCCGGGTCTCTTATATCCGGGTTACACTGTATCTACTTTTCTTTCACATGTCTATTCATATTTCTCTGTTTTCCCTCTAACCGTCGCATACGATTCATTGTAGTCTCTCTTTACATAAATTTATATTTTTATATGCATATGATTCCTATGACTCGATTTCGAGCAATGGCATCGCTTGATCCATCATCAAATATAGACAGCGTAAATGTGGTTTTTAAACTTGCTATTCGCTTGCATAGGTGTAGCAACCTTGGGTGCCTCTAACCGTAATTGTTTCAGTAACATTTTGGTGAGTTTTTATATGAGATTTTAGCCCAACAATCTTTTTTACACGTTCAGCAATCTTAACATATTGTGAATGACTTCTTTCAGTTTGTGATATATTTGATAATTCGTTAGGCCTGTCCGATTGAAACTTGTACAACTGTTCGTAACAGAGAAAGCCAACAAAGACAACGTAAATTTTTCTAAAAATAGATGCAACTGCCAGAAGAATACGATCTGTCCATTAAACGGTCAATGTATGACCGATAATATTGTATATAGAGCGAGCATACGTTCTGGTAGCGATGTTATATTTTATTTTGGTTCTACCAAAAATCCTTGGAAGATTCGCTTCTACCATCACTGAACGTCCCTTCAATTAACTGGAGTGTTATAGCAAGGGCAAAATCGTATAACGGAAAAGGAAATAAATGTAACCAATGTTTGGCTAAAAAATGATTATCTTAAAACACTTAAATAACCCGGGATTATTAAATAAGAGAAATGAACATATTTACATGTAGGCAAAAAATAAGTATCTACTTATACACGTAGATCCAGATTATTTTATAATGCTAATCACAGTTTATTTTTTAGTGTAAGTTACGGTTTATTATAATAATTTTATTATTAATAATTACTGTTTGTTTTTAACATTACCATTTTTTAAATAAGATTTAGTAAGCTCACTTTAATTAAATAATTATTGATGATCCACTGCTCTAAAATTATAAACAATACAAAACAATAATTATAAATAAATACAAACCTTTTCGTTCATACGTTAATCCCGGTTATTTTAATTGCCAAATATAATGTTTTGAGAAATA
This sequence comes from Acanthosepion lycidas, assembly GCA_963932145.1. Lineage (NCBI taxonomy): Eukaryota > Metazoa > Mollusca > Cephalopoda > Sepiida > Sepiidae > Acanthosepion > Acanthosepion lycidas. The sequence goes on along the minus strand of OZ010572.1, from coordinate 114,582,379 downwards.
TTTTTTTAATTTTTTAAAAAGATGTAATTTTTAGAGACTATAATCCTAATATATCTATAATACTTAACTTGGCCAGCATTGCGGTAAACAGATTTTTAAAATTCAATTTACCTAAAGGTCAGTCCATATTCAACACCTGAAGATTACAATGTGCATGAAACTCCAAGTCATGCGAACGATGAGGGATAATATATATATATATATATATATATATATATACACTAGGAGCATGGCCCGACGTTGTCCGTGCTTGATTCAAAAATCGTACGACTCATGCAGCAATCACTATCACTTGACTTAAAATATTTTTGCCCTCCCTTGCCTTAAAAGAAGTGCCCTTTGCCGTGCTGATGTTGCTACATGCCTTACTTCTTGCCTATCTCACACTGCGATTTTTTTCTAAGCCCTATACTAAATACTAAATCTGTTACGAAAAAAGAACTAAACAAAATGAACACAAAACGATCACCTTTAAAAAAAAAAAGGACTCGTAACTGGAAAAACCGAATGAAAAAAGAATGTTAACAACAAATACTTTTCACACCCAACCCAGTTCTGCGGAATCAAAACCAACGTTGAGTTTAAGCAAGCAAATGAACCAACTGGAGTAAAGTGCCATGCAGATTTAAATTTTTCCCGCTTGTGACGAATGCTGCTATCGATTTTTTTTTTTTTTGTTTGCTAGCATGCTAGTTAAAATTCGTGTCAGTCAACTGTTGGCGCTCACGCTGGCCAATAGAATCTTCCTGTCTATTCGTGGCAGCCAGCTCTCACTCTGACCAGTACAAAATGGCCGCAAACTACATGAAAACTGCCGTAAAAGCATGAAAAAATCGATTATTTTCACTATCGATGGGAGTTGGGAAATGCATGTGCATGTAAATTTTGATGCAAATCTGTCGAAAATTGCGGCCGTGCATTCGTTACACACACACACATACTGCCTTTTATAGATAGAGATATTATATTATATAAATAAATATATATGTCTATGTGCGTTTAAATATAAATATATTGCTCAAAATTTGATATATTTATTGGGAAGGCAACAATATCATAGATAGTGCGTATAGAGTAAACATAATACTCAACACTGTATATTGACTATAGGTTTCATGACTAGAGCGATCATCAGTGTAGTGTTGATTCGTAGACGTATCTATACATATCTATCCACAAATTCATTTTTTCCTTTTATTGCTCTCTCTATTATTTTCTTTATACATACATGCATACATACAGACACAGACACACACATATATATTACTTTAAATAATTTTGACATAAAGTGTCTACTTATTTTTATGCTGATCCTTTCTAGTTGTCTAATCAGTTACTTGATGTTAATTATTTGTTGATGTTGATGGAAGGTGCCGTAATATTTTGTTTGTTTTTTTTACCCAAGTACTTTCGATCTAAAATCTGCATTCTGTTATGATGGTAAATTTTAGAAACACGAACTCTATTTTAGTTATGTGAAAATTTTAGATTTATCCGTGCTATTTAGGGAATTTTTTGCAAGACAATACTTTCTATATAAGGGAGTTGGCCGGTGATTGGTCGAAATGTGAAATCGTATTAATTGTTTTCTATATGCACTTTAATATGTTGTTGCTATATTTGCAATAAGTTTTGGTTGATTTCCATATAGAGGGCCACGAGATTCTGAAAATTTTGTTTATTATTTTCGTGGTGTAGTATATTAGTTTTGTCAAGAAGTATTTTCCTGTATTGTAAAGGTAGACAGGAATGTGCAATAGAACTTGTATCCGACAAATGAAACCAGTTGAATGAAAATAAGCTGCATATATATATATATATATATATATATATATATATGCAGCGGGGATGGCTGTCGCTGTGTGCCCTGGTGAAGATTTGCTACTGAATAAGAGAACAGAGATTTTGTTAAACTGCAAGCATTTAAGTAAATATCTTTTAGGTATGCATGAACCCGTATGAGTGTATTGAATAAATTCCCCCTCCTCCTTTTCCGCCTCCATCTCTACTTTCTTTCCCCTCCTTCTTACTCGTTAATTCTCTTTTCTTGTGGTGATATAAGTTGGTGGAGTATACTAGATTGTTCATCTTTCTACTTGCCTGAGGAGACCTTGCTGTTGAAACCCGGGTAGTAAGGTAGTGTACTTTTTAGTGAAACCATAAAATCCAAAATTACCTCATATGGGTATAGACCTATTTCAACCGCCGAAACCTTTGTCAGTTTTATTCCACCCCGGTATACAGACTGAGTTCGTGTCGGTATTAGAAATTTAACTGTAGCAGCATTCGAAAAATTGATACAGAATTTATCCATTTCAATGTTTCAGTCAGACAAAAAGCACGAGACAGTGGTCAGGGGAGAATGAAAGATATTAGCCTTAAAGGGGAGATGTTTTATAAAATTAAAACCAGATATTAAAACAAATAAAATTAAACCTGACACGAACTCAGTCTGTATACCGGGGTTGAATAAGACTGACGAGATTTTCGTCGGGTGAAATAGGTCTATGCCCCATATGAGGTAATTTTGGATTTTATGGTTTACTACTATTTATTTGGTCTGTATAATAAATGCATTGAGCTCTTTTTGCGGATCAGTTTTAATATGTTATATTACCAGGATCCACGTATATACCAACGGATTCATTACCTTTACTATATATATATATATATATATATATATATATATATATATATATATATATATATATAATTGATCCCATGCAAAGCTGTAAGCCAGAATGCGTTACTGAGTTTGAAAGAGTTAGAAAAAAGTCTCTGCATTCAGTTAAAAATAAAAATCTCCTTTATATTGGCGAATACAATGGCCGAAAAGAATTCAGATATATAGAAAATTTCTTTCTTTCTTTCTTTCTTTCTTTCTTTCTTTCCAACTCTTTCACCTTCTATCAATCGGATCAAACGTTTATTCAACAACTGATGCCTCAATTTAACATCTACTTTTTTCATTTAATCTTTCTCTAATTAACAATCATTGATCTCTTTTCCTTTCTTTGTATCTTTCTTTCTTTCGATGTTTTTTTCTGTCTTTTCGTTTCTCTTTCTTTCCCCCTTTCATATTCTGAGCTAACTATTGTATCAAACTGCAAATGGATTTATCGCCTCATTTACCTTCTTTCTTCCTTTATTTATCTCTTTCTTCTTTCCTTCCTTTATTTCTTTCTCTCTTTCTTTCTTTCTTTTCTGCTCCTTCAGTCGGATCAAACGGATTTCTTCAACAAGTAACACTCCAATTTACCATCTACTTTTTCCTTTGCAGTTTTCCTATTAACGATCATTTCTCTTTTGTCCTTTCTTTCTTTCTTTTGGAGATTCTTTTTTATTTTTGTTTCACTTTCTTTCTTTTTCCTTCTGTTCCACTCCTTCATCTTTATCGGACTGAAAAGTTGTATTCAACAACTAATTCACCGATTTATCGCCTTTTCTCATTTACTCTTTCTCTAATTAACACTCATTTTTTTCCTTTCTTCTTTCCTTCCTTTCACATCTCCTTTCTTTCTCTAATTAATGTTATTTCTCTTTATTTGCGTTCTTCCTTGCTTTTTGTATCTCTCTTTCTTCCAACTTTCTACTGTTTCACTCACTTCCTTCCTCATTTATCTCCTTTATTTCCTTCCTTCCTTTCCTCCCTCCCTTCCTCCGTTCTTTACTTCCTTCCTTTAATTACCTTCTATTCTTCCTTCCTTCCTTCCTTTGTTTTAATGATTATCTCTCCAAAAGATTCCAATAATCACACCGACTGACAAAAAAAAAAAAAAATCAGGAAAACATGGCAGTTACACGAAGGGTGACAAAAAATAAAGCATCTCCAACATTCCCAAGAAGAAAAAAAAATGAAAGAAAATAGCTAATCGCCAATGAACAATATTAGAAATGTTTTTTTGTTTTTTCTTTTTTGTACTAGGTGGTAATTTATGAAGAAGTTTTTTTGTGTTGATGTTCATAATGATGATAATGATGATAAGGATAATGGTATTTCCACTCGGCTTGTGAGCGTGCGCATGCGTGTGTGTGTGTGTGTGTGTGTGTGTGTGTGCCATGGTTCTTCACGGAAAGGTGGTAACACAACGGTAAATGATGAGGGTAGGTAGGCGATGGCTAGGATGCGAGATGCTGGGAGAAGGGTGGAAAATATACCAAGTAAAACGGTTTGATGGTTGCATGGTTGGCTGGCGGGCAGACAGGCATCTTTGTGAGGGCTCGAAAAAGATGCAGAGTGCTAAAGTACCAATCACATGACACTTTCTGGATTGTGACATCAAAGGATTGAACTGTTCTCGTGGTGTAAGAGTGCTTGGGTAGAAGTGCGTAGAGTGGCGGGAAACGTCTGTTTTGCATTCGCGTTTGTAGTACTATTGATTATTACAATCAGTGCAATCATCAATAATTCACAAACCTGCGTCTCTGACTTTGTCAGATTTTACAAGAATACAAATGGAATGTCTTTTGTGTGCACATTTAAGTAGTTTTAGTAAGTATTTAGTAATCTTAAATTTATCTGACGTCAGTCCTCTTCTATGGTGGTGAATATTAGACGATCTCTTCCCAGATGAAGAAGAGACTTGAGGCAACAGGAATGTAGTTCTACAGGAGGATAGTGTGAATACCATGGAGTAAATATTTGAGTAACAAGGAGGTTTTAAGGAAAATGGAACAAAATGTACGCTTATATTTGCAATCAGAAAGAGACAGTTGAACTTTCTAAGATATATAATGAGAAAAGAAGGTTTGGAGAATTTAACACCCAGGGGAGATAATGAAATGCGAAAGGAACAGAGGAAAACAGCAAGTAACAAATTATCAATCTTTTGCAGGTTATTTAAAGCCAGAAAATATTTTTAGAGTGGAAGAATTTTTGGAGACAATAATGATTTTTACGTATACAAATTCCACCAAATAACCCAGTTTCATACCTTTTCCCAAGTGTAGTTTCCGTTAGTTAATATAACGAACCCAACTGGAATTGGATCTTGGCTCTCCGATTAACAATTCCGGGCCGTTATGCATTCAACCACCTGCACATCCAAGCTTACAGCATTTGGCATTCCCAAATGGTCACCCATATAGGTATTGACCGGGCTCGACATTGCTTAACATGGGTGATAGTAAGAACCAATGTTTCAACGTGATATGACCGTAAATTGATATTGCAAAGTTCATCATAGAAACGGCATCTCTTATATATATATATATATATATATATATATATATATATATATATATATATATATTAGGTTGATGCAAAAATAATTTCGTTTTCTAACATATGTTACTATGTGAGAAAACGAAATTATTTTTGCACCAACCTAATATATATATAAAAGCACTCAACCCCAAGCAAGGCTGGAAGCCACTAGTAGGAAAGAGGTTACAGAGAGTTGGAGCGAGAGCAAAGAGGAGTGATAGAGGAAAGGATGAAGAGAAGGTTAGGGGATAGATCAGCGCATCTGTAGACGTGGATTGACATTACATTTGAATAGTTGGAGATTATAGCTATCGGGAAAACAAGAAATGGGGAGGGAGTTTCACAAGCGAGAAGTGCGAGACATGAAGCTTTTTGAGTAGAAGATACGGCCACATTTAACAGTTTCGACAGTGAAATGATAAAAGTGAGATGCCAGCTTAGTTGAACGCTTAAATTCATATATATATATATATATATATATATATAAATCAACCCAACTATATATATATATATATATATATATATATATATATATATATATATATATATATATATATATATATATATGCATGAAATATATGTAATGGCTGCTAAACGATTTCTAATAATGCCAAGGCTTTATCAATCTTCAAATATGGACAGCGCAGATGTATTTTTTTCGTCTTGCTAGGGTATTACATTCGTTTGTACATATGTGGCAACATTAAGCCCCTCTAACGATTGTTGTTACAGTAATACAGGGTGCACAAAAAAAAACTAGAAAATTTGGTACAGTTTATTTATTTGTTAGAATTTTTATTACAGTTATTTGAAACAAAGCAAATAATACAAATTTAGTAGCTTAAAACAACAAAAACGCACAAATTAGATGTGGTGTTCAAACTAAAGAACAAAATTTTTTGGCATTTTTTCAGTCGCCATGTTGGATGTTCTTTCTTAAAGAGAACAATCACCTCGCGTTGAATATTTGATAACTGCCTCATCCTGGAACAACAAATGGTTATAAAATTTATATTTTAATTAATATTTTTAATAAATTCATATAGTAAAATATATATTAGGTTGGTGCAAAAATAATGTCGTTTTCTCACATATGTTACTATGTGAGAAAACGACATTATTTTTTGCACCAACCTAATAGTTCATTTTTTTTTTATATATTAATTAATTTTGATCATATAGTAAATCTAAAATTTCGTTTCATATGATGTCATATTCCACCAACTGGGGCATCTTGTTTACACTTTCTGCAAGTAGAAATGACTTATCACGTCTTATGAAAGGCTTCTCTCTGTATGTGACGTCTTGGATGATTTCTAAGTGCTGCTCTACGTAGAGAGACGCAACCACATTCATTACTAAGTGAGATTAACATGAAGACCCTTACGAAAATCTCCCTTTAGTCTTTCATAGTCAACACGAAAGTCTGTCTTACCACTGCGCAATTCTTTCCTTGAAAAAGAACGATCTAGATCTAGGTTTCCCAGTCATTTCTGCATGACGTTGGCTTCTTCGATGTGTTTTTGATTAAATCTTTATCAGTCAGTTATGTGCCATACGTGATACACGCTTAGGCGATCATGTCTGACTAGGCAGATTTTACCCGCAGTAGGTTGCCATTTCTTTCTGCGGTAGACCAGTTGCCAACCAAGGCTATAGAACCCGGTCTGTCCTGCTATTTACCCATAGTTTGGGGGAGAAGAAGAGGCTTCATACCTTTGCCTTTTCACGTAAGTGAATGTAATGAATTCGACTAGAATTCGAACTCACCTCTCCGATTCCTCAATCCGAGCCGCTATCCATTACTCCACCGTGCATCGTTCTTTATAAATCTTTATACTTCAATTTTAATGTATATGAATCCAAAGATATTTTTATGAATATACTATGTCATATTTCATTATACAAGTTAATGTTTTTACAAATTACAGATGTTGGCAAATATTCAATATATCATCATCATATCCCCTGAACGGGTGTGGTCGTAGAGTCACTCCAAGGCTGAGCACCTGTCCTGCTCTCTCCACACGTCTAGGTTGTATGCTAATATCGGAATTGAAACTAGGAGAGGTATTCATTCATACGTAGTGTGCCTTGTGCAGGTAAACCTCGGAAACTGATGCCCTCCGACGTTAAGGTTTGCTATCACCATGGAGACGTGGGCCATATTCCGACGGGAAACCATCTCCTCTGGCCGATGACTTTAGTTTAGGAAACTCACCGTCCAACATTGTCGTATCATCGCCGCCCTGGAGTTAAATCCTATGCGCATATTTAATATGTAGTCGATCAAAACTCGTTCTAATTTCCGTCTCTTGGATGAACTCCCCACTACTTAGAGCCTTGGAACCTTTACAAGATATCTTCTATGTGCCGTGTCATTTCAGGACGTATGTGATCGTGGTTCTCCACAACCTCCTATATCTTATAGCTCTCAGAAGGGCTCGTCAAGTAGATGTCAAAATTTCAGCTGTCTCTTTCTGATACCGTCTTTTTTGTTTCCATTTTCTTTAAGATTTCCTCTTTGCTTGCATGCTCTGTCCATAGTATTTTCAGAATCCTACTGTAGAACCAAATTTCTATCCCTTTCTTATTCTAAATGTCCTTTTTTATTTCCGTTTTACTTTTTCTGTGCTTAAGTAATTTGTCTATGGTATTCTCGGCATTCTTCTTTCTTAGAAGCAAACTTAGCAATTGATTCAATATACTCTTTCAACTTCAGTTAATTGAATAATGTAGGCAGGTTCTTTTTGCTTCATGTTAGCTGAAAGAGTTAGTCTCAGAAGGCCCATAAGTCACTCTCCTGGATATTAGCATCAGCCATGCTGATGGAAGTTAAAACATAGTTCCCTGATGATTAAAAGAAATGAGTCTTGTTTAGCATGCCAATCCTTGCCCCATTTAACAAGAAATTGTAGGTTATTTTTTAGATGAGTTGCCAATTTGACTTTATCGAACCGATCAGACTTTCTATTAATACAGGAGTAAATAGTTGTTTCATCAGTATAGATACCGAGCTGAGAACCGATGATATTAGGAAGGGTTATTTATGACAATTAGAAACAACGTATGTCCAAGGGTGCAGCCCTTAGATATAAAAGAGTGACCATTCAAGCAACTTTCATTTCGCGATTTGATACGAAAGACTGAATCAGTTCAATAATTCGTCCAGAAATACCATAATCATTCTACCTGTGAAGAAAACCAGTATGCCAAACCCTGAAAATGTCTTTGAGATATCCAAAACAACAGTCGGAGCTTCACCATTCTTATCTAAATATTGACAGATTCTTTCAGCAATAATCCATCACGTCATCAGTCGACCTAGACAAGCGAAAGTCATATTACTTATCTAAAAGAAGACCAGCCTGCAATGGGTGAGGCTTAACCAATTCAGAGTTAATTAGAGATTCTAGTACTTTACCAAAAAGAGGTAGAATTAAGAGGTAGAATTAAGAATTAAGAGGTAGAGCTTAGTGGTAGAATATCCGCCTGATACCAATTCAGTCGGGTTTCGATCCTAGCTAGAGGCAACCGGATGTCTAGCCGCACTGATGAGCTGTGATACAGCGAAACAGTCTGTCTGTGGATGACATTATATATATATATATATATATATATATATATATATATATATATATATATATATACAGGTATAAAATATTTATCTATATCTATACCATATATATATATATATATATATATATATATATATATAGTAAAGAAAAAACAAACGTTGATACAACAATCCTGAACATGGAAAAAAAATAGAAAGAGGAAAAAGCAAAGAATAAAATGATGAACTCCCAGAGAGACCCCAAAATGCTTCAAAACTTCAACATTTAACAAATTGCTGCTCGAGTCGTCACTCTCACCATCATCATACGACACAAACGCAACTGAAAGAATATAGATAGATAGATAGATAGATAGTCATCCATAGACAGACTGTTTCGCTGTATCACTGCTCATCAGTATATATATATATATATATATATATATATATATATATATATATATATATATAATACAGCTAAAAATACGGGAAAATTATGAGAATCTAACGTATTATTCAGATTATTAGATCTTCTGTCAAAAATTATCAATTAAAAACCAGAGTTATAATATTCAATAAATCAAAATAGGTTCTAATGACTTATCTAATTGGCCGACTCAGGAGTTTCGCTTCCTAACGCTTGTCAGAGAAAAGGTGTTCGATGAATCACAATAAGATTTTCAGTGACTTGTTTCTCTTTAAGATTTTCTCATAATACATGATGTGTTGCAAGAAAGACATAATTTATATAACTTTATATATAATTAATTAATTCATTATTTATAATAATGTATAATATATATATTTTAGATAAAGATTAATATATAATTATGTAATTTATATAATTATTCCATAAATTTATATAATTTTATAATTACTATGTAATTACATAATTTAGATAATTATTATACAGATTAATATATAATTATATAATTTATATAACTGATTTATCGAACGTCTGACGTTGACGAGCGTTTCGACGCGAGCTTCTTGAGATGGTCAATTAAATAAATCAATTAAACGTTTGTTGATTTATTGTTTATATATATATATATATATATTGTGTGTGTGTGTGTGTGTGTGTGTGTGTCTCTGTGTGTGCGTGCAAAGATACTTTGATAAATATACTATGTCCGATTTTATTATAGATGACAATATTCTTTCAAGAAATAAAAACTTGATAAAATTTCATGATATTCTTATATCTATATGATAAATATACATGGCTAAATTTCGGGTTATATGTTTTTATTACAACTATTGTCATATGTATACGGACTTATGTTAAATAGAACATACATTCATACATACGTGTGTGTGTGTTCGTGTGCAAGAGAGAGGACTTCGTTTGTATTTCTATCTTCATAATGAACAGAAAATCCTACTTGCGTGCATCTATTTAATAAGAATTATTACCCAACTTGACTAATTTACGATTTTGCCTCGATATCTAAGCATTGTCTATAATACCAATGGGAAATCGCTCCCTATGAAATATATTCGATTATCTGTAATGAACAAGGTTGGAAAAAAACATCTATTTTTGCAGTATATTACGGTTCGCAAAGGAAAATATTTTTTTTTCAGCTTACTAGCATTAAGGAAAGACGTTCAAGTTTGCAGACATTTTGTTTATACAAACGTTAAAAAATACCGCGCGAATGTCATATAATTGTACCGTCAATCGAATGCTTTTCCATTTGCGAAGATAAAAATGTTGAATGCTACTTGATCATTGCAGTGAAATAACATTCCTCCTGTCCGCTCACCTTTGGGATGATCACTTGGTAATTGCAAGTACTCTTAACTTAATAATGACTTCAAAATAGAACAAATGAACATTTTCTTTTCTACTGAAAATCTCATTCTTTTGACTTCATGTCGAAATCTTGAAACTATCATTATTATTCCACGTTGCAGATCTGCTGTAGTTTATACTTAAAACTTCTATAAACTCTTTTGAACCTGCGTTAGATAGATAGATAGATAGATAGATAGATAGATAGATAGATAGATAGATAGATAGATAGAAAAAAGACTACGAAAGAAAGAAAGAAAGAAAGAAAGAAATAGTCTAAGATAGAAAGATACATGAAAAGCGACTACAAAAAAGAAAGAAAAAAGAAAATGAAATAGTCTTAGATAGATAGATAGATAGATAGATAGATAGATAGGATTTGGTTGGTTGAATTTGTTTAGTGGCATTCAAACTCAATGTGTTATTTAATGCCGAAATCTAAATATTTTGAACGCAATAAGTGCTTTCAATTAATGATAAATAGGTATTGTTGATAATTTTACAATAAAAATCTATTTTATACTTTCATAAGGATTTGCTTTTGTTTGTGGATTCACTATTTGCCCATAGATGTGACCCTAACAGATGCTACCACCCATATTGTATTCATTTCTATGCTTGATCGGCTCAGGAGATTTTTATAGCCAAGCATATATGCTGATTCCTTTTACGAATTTTCCGATGGTGTTCTTTGTCTATGATCTCAACCTAATCCAACAGAGGGCGGCGATCACCCTTCTCTCTCCATATATGGTCAGCCACGCCTGATTTTTCTACCTCCCCTCGTGTTACAGCTTTCTGGCGTTCTTGAAGCCTTACCTTAAGGGGGCGGCCTGTCTCCCCTTTATATTTCTTTCTGCAGCTGCACAGGATAGCGTACACACAGTCTTTAGTCATGTTCTCCTCTATGGGGGGGTCTTACTCCGGAGAGATATCTGCGAAGTGTCGTCAAGCTTTTGAATGTTGTCCTGATGTTATATGGACCGCAGATCCTTTGTATTTTCTCTGATAACCCCTTCACATAAGGCAGGCAGACTGTTTTCTGAGTGTTGTTGTCCTCCTCTTGTACCCGCCTATCCCAGCTTTTGTGGGCCGCTGCCATGTACCCCGGGTAGTTGTTACGTTTTAGGGTACTACTTATACTGACCAATTCCTTATCTAATGTCTCTGGGGTCGCCACTTGCGACTTTTGCTCGGTGTTCTAAGCAGCGGACGATCCCTTTCTTTACGCTTTATAGATGGTGGGAGTTGAAATTGAGTTACTGTTCAGTGAATGTCTGTTTACGGTATACGAGATATTAGAATATCCAGGGATGGGAGTGTGCTGTTACTCTCTTTCTCCATCGTGAACTGTATCGAAGGTCTTGAGTTCACATGGTCCAGTAGAACCTGAACATCGTCCTGGTGTGGCCAAAGTATGAAGGTGTCATCTACGTAACTTAACCATGAGTTCGCTTTAGAGATATAGATTCTAATGCCATTTCCTCAAAGTATTTCATGTATATATTCGCCATTGCTGGTGATAATGGCGAACCCATTGCTAAGCCCTCATCCTGTCGATATATGTGTGATTCCATTCCGAAGTGTGTTGTTTTTTTACAGAAAGCCAACATCTCCATCAGATTATCTATTGGAATACTGGTCCGTTCTTCTAGGGATGAGTCCGAGGCCAATCTGTCTCTGAATACTGAGAGTGCCTCCTCCATGGGTACCTTGGTGAACAAACTCACCACGTCCAAACTCACCATCTGGTTGGATAGGATAGGATCATCTTTCAAGTGGGCGAAGTTTCGGACATATGAAGTTGACTTTCCGATCAATATGTCAATTATATCTATAAGGAAGCGACTCAGAGGGTGGCACACAGAGTCTTGGCAACTAACAATCAGCCTGAGCGGAATACCGTCTTTGTGAATCTTAGGGAGACCGTATATTTGAGGTAGCTTGGTGTAATGCTGCGATAACTGCCTATACGTCTTAGGTGAGAAGTGATCCTTGTTCTTGAATAGTATCTATGGCAGTTTGCGTTCGGTTTTCATTGTAGGATCCTTTTTTACTTTGCTGTAGCTACCATTGCTAATGAGGTCTTTCAGATTTCTTGTATAATCTCATTTGTCCATCACTACAGCCTTTGTCAGCCGGTAGTATGATGATGTTTTCGTTCCTCTGTAGGGATCCGATCGCCAGCCTCTCCAGTTTTGTCATGTTAGACCTGGGCGGCTTGGCCTTCCCCAAGGTATGTCTCACCTTCCATCTCAGTTCATCCGCCTGAACCTGAGGCCACCTCCTTGACTCTGGCAATGATATCCAAGTATGGCACTCGTCTGATGGTTGTGGCGAAGTTGAGACCCTTATTCAATACTGACTCCTCAGACACTCTTTGGGTTCTGTCACTGGTTCTAACCAACGCCTTTATCCACTGTGCCATGTGTCCTTGAAGACATATAGCACAGTGGATAAAGGCGTTGGATTATAATAAAGACAACAGCAATCATGTTTATCGCATATCTATTCAAATTGGAAAGGCTCGATTGACTAAAATTCAACATTCTAATTTTGCTTGCTCTCGAATCCTGTTCACCAGTAACGTAAGAGAATACTAACATTCTTCATCTACTCAGATCGTTGGAAGACTTAAAAAATACTAAGAAATACTAGGTGGTGATATACTGAGGATGGATGAGTAGCTGGATTCTGGTGAAGGCAACAGAGGAGCACCAGAAAAGGAATTGTGAGTTTTTAAAATGAGCTCTTGCTGAATCTACTTCCACAAAAGAGTAACCGAAGCTATTGACGCCATCACTGGATTAATACACAGGCACAGGGTGTAGGAGAATCCAACTGTATTTGTGCTCACTACAGAAACCGTTTCTGAACTTGTATTAGATTGGTGCAAAAATAATGACGTAATAATGTCGTTTTTGGCGTTAAAAAATACGTCAAAAAACGACATTATTACGTCATTATTTTTGCACCAACCTAATAAATCCCAATCAAGTCCGTGGCAGATAATTGAGCCTGTGCAGCCTGTGGAACCCTACCTGATTCATTGTTCACTGGACAAAACAATAATACATATATGTATCATGAATGACTTTGGGAGCCCGGTTCTGTTGAGCACTTTTTTTGCTCGAAAGCATTAGGCTTCTAGACCGAGGCCCCATATTTCTGTGTGTCACTGAGAACTTTTTGCCAGCCCGAACAGTTTATCCACTATTTTTTTTTTTTTTTTTTTTTTGAGTCGAGAATTACAATTGTTTGTTTATCGCTTTATTTAGTCATGGACGGATGGATGCTATTCCCCGCTACAGGTGAGTTTGCTTAACATGTGCATGGTATGTGAATATTTTTTTTTCCATCTCGGGCTTGCCAGGGGAAATAGAGGTTCCCTTTTTAGCACTAAACATGCCGACAGCCTGACGATTACATAAAAGTATGAAAATGACAGTAGTGCGCCAGAAATTTATATATATATATATATATATATATATACTTTAAAAATTAGGGGATCAGTTTCAACCTTATGGTATCCTAGCGAGATTTTTATCAACTGATAAATTTAATTCGTTCTATATATATATATATATATATATATATATATATATATATATATATATATATATATGTGTGTGTGTGTGTGTGTGTGTGTGTGTGTGTGTGTGTGTGTGTGCTGAAGGTGAATTTAAGCGTATTTATTTTTAGATAAACACACAGTGACTGAGAGAACTCGATTCGATTTACCGAAAAGTCTTTCATTATTAGCCGTAATAGTCACTGTTTACAAACACACACTTTCTCCCCAGAGAGCTTAACCGAAATAATTTTTTCAGGAGCAAATGCACATGTACTTCGACGTTATGTAATGGTTACCAAGCTTTGCTCGCGAGATCAGTTATGACTGAGTAGTTAATTCGATCCTCATTGGGTGCCTCATACTTGCGGCCTTGTGCCACATCTAAGCTACCCTGAGTAAATCAGTATTGGGAACTTAGATATAATGTAATCGTTATCAAGCTGATGGGTGAGTTCGATCCATCACTGGTTCTCCATACTTGTGGACCCGTGCCACATCTAATTTTTCGATTTGGACAAAGGCAGCCCCATATCGAAATGTCCTTGTGTCACATTTTGCCACGAGCCAAACATGGCAAGGCGCGGAAGCCAGGTAGAAATTTAATTTCAGCGACTTGCTTCCTCTCTACTTTTGTCTCACACGCACACACACTCACATGTATACACATGCACACGTAAACACACACATACACATGAACACACATATCAACACATAAACACACACATGCATATACACACATACACATACACACATAGACACTTTCAAGTTAGTGCTACAGCAAGATCAGTTTAGTCATACTATGTAATCCTCTGACCCTGACTTGTGTATCGTGCGACCCGCTATTTTTGCGTAAAACACTCTTCATAAAATCTTGCACTATACTTGAGTATATGTTATTCATAATTCCTTTTTTTTCTTTTGTATTTCCTCAAACATGTATTCCTGTTGATTAATTATTGTGAGACTGGAACTACCTACGCAATAGACTCTTCCAGGTCTATATTAAGTATGCGACACAACACTCCAGAGAGAGACAGTGAGAGCCACGTACGACTACCAGTATTGGACACTAACATATAGTAAGCTCCGCTTACACTATCTCTGTAACCTGTTGTTAATATATCTTTCTTACATCTAATCCGTGTTCCGTGTTTTCCTTCTGTGGTCCCGACTTTGGCCCCACATCAGTGGCGACGAGGATTCGAGAAACGCATTCACGTCGAAAACCTCAATACCTTACCAGTCCCACATTAGTGTCGACAGAAAGATTCGAGAATTTCGTTCTCACCATATCAATAGCGACAGAGTACTCGAAAAATACACAGAAACTCCACGCGTTCCCACAGCAGTGTTGAACGAGAAATTAAGCTGGTATTTCTACATTAGCGATAGTAAACGCAACAACCAGCGTCTACATATGAAAAAAAATATATATTCCAATACCAAACAGCAGTGACGAACTAGCGATTCGGCATCTACGGAATATTAAAGTCTGTCCAAATAACATTACGAGAACGATTTCTTACACACCCACACACAAAAAAAAGTTTGTTCGTAAAACAAACACAAGAGCAGAAGTACTACCATTGTACTCAAGTTTTCGAAAGAAAACTATCTAAAAAAATTTTTATGTAACTGAGTTGAACTCGTGCATAAAATTATTCTCCCCTCAAATTCACTGAGGCGAGTTTTCTCTTTTTGTACCTCTATAAAAAAAATATATATATATATAAGTGTGGTGAAAATTTCTACAATTACGTTAAAATTAACGGAACCACGAAATTGCAAAAAAGCTAAACACATAATTAGTTTAGTTTAACTAATTGTCTGTTCATTTTTTTTGTTTTTTTTTTTTTTGTAAAAGAAAAAAAAAGAAAAAAAATCCAAGATTTTTTTGTGTACCTCCCCCTTGGTACACGGGTTTCAAAGCAACAAAAAATCGCTGTCATTTTTGTCTGTCTAAATATGGAAGATTTTCAAAAAGTAATCGTCCAAATGCTAAAAGTAAATTTGTATCAGCAACAAAAATCAGAAGAAAGACAACAACAACTATTTTTGGAATTATTAGGTTGGTGCAAAAATAATGACGTAATAATGTCGTTTTTTGACGTTAAAAAATACGTCAAAAAACGACATTATTACGTCATTATTTTTGCACCAACCTAATACATAAACAACAAATGGAATTCCAAAAATTACGCTTCAGAATGCTGAACTACAAGAGAAACAACTTAAAGAATTACTCGTAAAGGCATTAAAAGGCTCAAACTCTGAAAAAGATACAATATTCTCCCAGAGTACAATCTACAATTCAATGGAAACCTTTGAATACGTACCAGAGAACGACAAAACGTTCGAGGCTTTTTACAGGCGCTACGAAGATATTTTCAACGTAGACTGTGAACAATGGTCCAGTAAAAAAAAAAAGGTACGTCTTCTATTGAGAAAACTGGGAATTACAGAACATTGTGGGTTCGTAGACTTCATACTACCCAAGAAAACCACTGACTTGGATTTTTCAGAGGCTATTAAGCTCCTTTCGGAACTATTCGGGCCTAACACAACCTTGTTCCACAAACGTTGGAAATGCCTGAACACAGTCAAAGACAACCAGCAAGATTTTCTAACGTTTGCAGCACCGGTAAACAAGCTATGTAATGATTTTAAACTAGCCGAACTGACTGCCGATGATTTTAAGTGCTTAATTTTCGGACAAGGTCTAGTATCAGCAGAAGACGCCGAAGTCAGATGACGGGTACTGACCAAGCTTGAGAACGAACAAGGATTGACTCTCCAAAAACTGGCAGAGGACTGTCAAAGAGTAATATCTGTAAAGCGTGACTCAAACACTATCGAGGAATCAGGTGTGACGCAGATTGATAAAATCAGAAGTTAGTTTACTTCCTATTCCCCTCAAAAAGACAAAAGGCAAATCTCATGTCCTAAATTCAGCAGTAAACAAACCCCAAATATGTTAAAGAAACCGCCCGAACCATGTTACCATTGTGGTAAATGGCATTGGATGAAATTCTGTCCAGTTAAGAACAAAAAATATTGCAAAAATTGCAATAAAAGTTGGCATACTTTAACTTCGTGCTGGTACGCCAACAGAACATGAAAACCCCAAAATAAAATTAGGCAAGCTCAATCTGACAATATTGTCGATAAGAATTTAAGAAAGTATGTAACTGGATATTTTCAATAAGTCTATTAAATTCCAGCTTGACTCGGGTTCTGATCTTTCAACCATTAACTGGCGTACTTGGCGAAAATTAAACAAACCGACCTTATTAAAAACGGATAAAACAGCAAAATCCGTAACTGGCGAAAAGATTAACATTTTAGGCAAGGTAATACTTACAGTAACACTAAATGGAGTTACCAAAAAGCTCAAAGCCTACGTATTAAAAACTTCAGATAACTTATTTTGACCTGATTGGATAGAAAAATTCAAGCTTTGGGATTGCCCAGTGAGTACATTTTGTCGCAAGATACAAAGTACAACGTCCAATTTGGTAAATCTAAAAAAGGAACTCAAACAACAATTTCCCCAGGATTTTTCTGGCGGCCTTGGGAAATGTACTAAAATGAAATCTAAGTTCAAGGTGAAGGACGGTGCACAACCGGTATTCAAACAGAAACGGAATGTCCCTTTCGCTGCTCTAGAACAAATCAACAAAGAGTTAGATAGACTCGAACAAGCAGGTATTCTGTCAAAAACAGGTTTCAGCGAGTGGGCAGCACCTACGGTCTACGTAAAAAAGATGTCCAATCAAATACGTGTATGCGCAGATTTTTCCACAGGGTTAAACGATGCATTGCAAGATCACCACTATCCTCTCCCAAGCCCTGAAGAAATTTTCAATAAACTCAATGGTGGAAAATTTTTTTCTAAAATCGACCTCTCGGACGCATACCTTCAGATAGAGGTGGAAGAAGAAAGTTCCAAATTGCTCTGCATAAACACCCATAGAGGGTTGTACAAATACAACAGGCTGGCTTTTGGAGTAAAGGTTGCGCCAGCAATTTTCCAGCAGGTCATGGACGCCATGCTGGGCGACCTTGACTACGCAACAGCCTATTTGGATAATATACTGGTTACTAGTAAAACTACGGCAGAGCACCGGAACCATATAATAAACGTATTCGAAAAGATACAAGAATACGGTTTTAGGGTTAAGGAGGCAAAGTGTGGCTTTTTCTTACCAGAGATTAAATACTTAGGGCACATTATAAATAAAGACGGTCGTCGGCCGGATCCAGAAAGAGCCAACGCGATCAGAAACATGCCGGCCTCAGATAACGTTCAAGCGTTACAAAGTTTCCTCGGCCTAGCTAATTTTTACCAAGGGTTCATTAAGAGAGCCTCTCAACCAACTGTTAAAAAAGGACAAACCATGGTCATGGACCCCGGAATGCCAAGACGCATTCGAGAAGATCAAGAAAACTCTTACTTCAGACTTCTCCCTCACCCACAACGACCCTACTCTCGACATCATAGTCGCAAGTGATGCAAGCTCGTACGGCATCGGTGCTTGCATTCTACATAAAATGCCAGATGGTTCGCGAAAAGCTGTGGCTCACGCATCAAGATCTCTACTTCCAGCTGAGAAACAATATTCCCAAATAGAGAAAGAGGCTCTACGGATAATATTCGCTGTGACAACGTTTCACAGATATCTACATGGTAGACGGTTCATACTACAGACGGCCCATAAACCTCTAATTACAATTTTTGGTTCTAAGAAAGGTCTGTCAGTCTATACTACAAATAGACTACTTCGTTGGGTAACGATTCTCTTAAACTATAATTTCAAGATAGAGTTCCTAACATCCAAAAATATTTGCCATGCAGACAGTTTATCGCGACTCATTCCCAAAAATACAGAAGTCTTTGAAGACTCCATCATTGCCACTCTAAGGACAAATTGTGAAATCAAAAACATGATCGCGAGTACCATAAGAGAGCTCCCAGTTACTTTGGCCGACATAAAAATGGAGTCTCGAGAGGATGAATTCATTCAATCCATAAAAAGCAAAATTCGCAATAAAGACCCCAATGTGCCTGAAGTTTTCTCCCTCTGCGATGATGTCCTACTATACAATGACCGTGTAGTGATTCCAAACAGCCTACAAAGAAAAATCCTCAGGGATTTTCACATGGGACATCCGGGGAAGAATCATACGAAAAGCCTCATGCGCTGCTATGTTTATTGGCCAAACATGGACAAGGACATAGCAGACATGATAGAATCATGCAAAGGATGCGCGCTTGCAGCAAAAGCTCCAACCATGACGTGCAAACCATGGCCCAAAACAGATCATCCATGGCAAAGAATTCATATCGATTTTGCAGGGCCTATAGACAACATGTACTACCTCATTGTTGTGGATAGCCATTCAAAATGGCCTGAGGTCCTACAATGCAAAAGATCAACCACAAACTGCACGGTCGAATTTCTACACGAGCTATTCGCGCGTTTTGGCGTGGTAGATTGTGTAGTTACAGATAATGGCACTCAATTCACATCGAGTGAATTTAGAGATTTCTGCAAGTCATATCAGGTGGACCACATTACAACGCCTCAGTACCACCCTAGGTCTAATGGCCAGGCCGAAAGGTTCGTGGGCACTCTAAAAAGGACTTTAAAAAAGGCTCTAGGCACACCTACAGATAGATGTTCGCAAGAAACAATGTTCGCAAGGAAAATCAGTTCTGTCTTCGACAAACTTATTCCACGGCAAGCAAAGTTCGAACAAACCGTATCGCCTCATAAGAAATATTTCAATCCTGGCGATAAAGTCTTTTTCAAGACTTACAAAAACAATATAACATTCTGGGAAGTAGGCTCCATAAAACAAAGAATTGGCGAACTGGTCTATATTGTCCAAGGACCGAAAAACACTCACAAACGCCATTGGAACCAACTCAGAAAATGCCGTTTGAAGGAATCGGAGGAATCACTACAAAATAACTGTGAAGAGCCGATCGACGTAATTTTCGATCACTTCGATCTCGACATGCCCCAAGTCTCTCCTGAAGTGCGACGCTCAGGAAGGAAAAGGAAATTTACTCAACCGCTCGACGTAAATCCCAAGAGGAAAAAGTATTAAGAGTTTTATTTTTTCTCTCCTTTTCAAAAAGAAAACTCTTGGAAGGTGGGTATTGTGAGACCGGAACTAAATACACAATAGACTCTTCCAGGTCTATATTAAGTATGCGACACAACACTCCAGAGAGAGACAGAGAGACAGTGAGAGCCGCGTACGACTACCAGTATTGGACACTAACATATAGTAAGCTCCGCTTACACTATCTCTGTAACCTGTTGTTAATATATCTTTCTTACATCTAATCCGTGTTCCGTGTTTTCCTTCTGTGGTCCCGACTTTGGCCCCACATCAGTAATATATATATATATATATATATATATATATATATATATATATATATATATAAATTTACTAATTTAAAAATGTGGTTCCATCGCCACACAGCAATTACCATGTTTCAAAAACAGAAACTAAACCTTAAGTTTAAAACTCTATGTCATTAAAAAAAATAACCAGGCGACATGCGAAAAACGTATGTCTTCCTTTGTTGAACAGGCAACCCTACTCTACCATAACCTGATTTTAAAAGTAGCTTAGATATGATACAGAGGTTGTCATAGAAACGAATACCCTACCACCCCTTATTAATATGGATTTAAAATTTCTTGTAACCTTGACAACTAATAATATCAAGATTGTTTGTGCTTATAAACCCAGTAAATTTCGAAATAAGTTATTCCAGAAATCGCTTGAAAATGAATCAGATTTTAAATTTAATTGTATAAATTAAATTTAAGTTTTAGTTTCTGTTTTTGAAACATGGTAATTCCTGTGTAGCGATGAATGCATATTTTTTGAATTAGTAAATTTATAATTTCCAGGCTCTACTGAATTGTAGTGAGCACTGTATTTTAAAAATAAAAATAATTAATGAGAACACCAGATTATAAATCTTACTGTTCTTTCTCATTATATATATATATATATATATATATATATATATATATATATATATATATATATATATATATATATATATTAGGTTGGTGCAAAAATAATGTCGTTTTTGACGTTCAACCTCAAAAGAAAAACGACCAACCAACCTATATATATATATATATATATATATATATATATATATATATATATATATATATATATATATATATATATATAGTCATTTAGTCATAAGTATTTTAGGAATAATTAAAAATTACCCTCAAATTTATACACAGAATGAACAGTGAAGCAAAGAAATATCTGATGGCGATTCGCCATTACTTGTAAAATCTTCGATACATCTGCTGCCTGGATGCGTATTTCTCTGTATGTTTGGCAACAGGAATAATTACTCAGACCTTTACGAAAACGTTGATTTTTCATTAAGAACCAAAATAGCGATGAATGAGCAAAACTAACAGAATCAATGAGAAGATATGCGTGTTGAGAAACTTGCAAGAATGTCTAAATTGTTTCATCGACGAAGCCGACATCCATAATTACTCCTCAACAGCACTTGGTGACGAAGCACTCGCTCTGACAACAACTGGTTCTAATCACTAAATTGAGCGGCGTTGAGTTTTAGCTTATGTGCTGGCTTCATGATGAAGATCTGAATTTCTTGTGTCGTGTGTTGCTGCACACAGCGGCGTCTGGTTGACGAACCACCTCGCCTAGTGAAGATGACGTGACGCAAAAGGCAGTTGAAATATTCCAAGGGAGGCAGGATGAAGAACCTAAAGCATTTGCCTGCGTCGCGATTAATGTGGTGGGTGGGGAGAGGAAAGAAGAAGAAGGAAAAAGAATGAGAACTGGAGACGAGGCGAAGTAACTTGAAAAACCGACTTTACCCGAACTGGCACAACGTGTTAATTGAATCTCTGTTCGCCTCAAACCTGTGCTAACTTCATCAGTCCTTCTGTCACGACTGATTAATGCGTCAACGTGTAAGATTTACGTTAATTCTTTCTTTGGATGCTGGAAGGTGTCGCCAGCTGCCTCGACCAAACCCGATTCAATTCGGTATTATCCGGCTCAGATCGACATACTTCGGTTTCGTTCGGTATAGTGAATTTAACGACTTCATGTATTTGTACTGATAATAGGCTTTGTTTATATTTTAATCTTTTCAGAACATCAAGAGTTAACTCACTTATAGCATAACTTATGATTCGGAGGCAGAACAAAAAATTCTTTGGTATTATGCTACATTTTAATGCAAGAATGAGTTCATCCTGAACTTCTTATGCTCGGTAGCACCACACCAATTTCGTAAAATAAGCAGCAACAACCATAGTTATAAACACTTTTAGCTATATCTATGATGCAAAAAGAGTTTACCTAAGTATTATTATAAAATAAAAAATATCAGATATATAATGTACACTCGTAGACAAAATTTTAAAACAACCCAACATATTTAAAACATCTCAATAGCATAAAAATAATAGGAAATACTCTTTCCAATGCATCAAATTTATTAACAACCATTTATTTTTTATTAATTTCAGTATAAAGTATTATTATAAACTATTATTTGTATGGATACTTTTCGCTTTTGTAACTGTCTCAAGACGATGAATCCTGGCTTTCAGGTTGTTGCTGAAATCCCAATGGCCCCGTCGTCTCTGATAAGCGTCCACAGAAGCCTTGGCATTGGTTGGCGGTTTGCCCGCAACCATATCCTTCATATAATCCTATAATGATCAATGGGCACCTCTAGGCGGTGTCATGGTTAGCAAGCTTGGCTCGCTAGAACAATTTCGACTGAGTAGTGAATTCGATCCTCACTAGTTGCCCCCCACTTTCGGCCTTGTGCTACATCTAAGCTACGCTCGGCCCGGTCGCTAGGATCAAAGTGTAGTACGCTGCCTTTGTGAGCTTCCGGGTCGGGTTTCTGTCGAACTCTCTGCTAATGCAGAGAGGAACTCGGCCGAAGCTTTGCCGAAGGGCAAGGTTTCGTTTGGGGAGGTAGACAGGCGGTTTCAAAGGTTATATTTTTGGCCGAGTCTACGGGCTCGGAGAGACCCACATTAAACCGGCCTTGTGCCACATTCGGTCCTCGTGGGTGGATTGATAAATACCAAGCTACGCTTGGAAAATCACTACAATAATCAATGGGTTAAAGGTCAGGGCTGTTGACAGGTCATTCCAAAGTTGTAACCTTTAACCTTTCCTATTTTTTTAAGATATTTTTCTACTTACTTTGCTTCGTGGAATGGGACATCGTCATTTATAAATATGCTCAGTAGCGTGCAGAAGGGGAAGGCAGAAGGTGTGACGCCCAGCGGGGATCCATATCGGGATGACATCCAATCAAAGAGTGAAATTAAAATTTAGTTTGTATTTAAAATGAATAAAGTGTTTATTTCATGTTTCATCTGTTTTTAACATATTTAGAAATCTTTCATTTTCATATTTCTAATTACTCAACCCCTACTTGAATCTCAGAGATATACAGTCAAGGAGTTAGTTCTGTCTATCACCAAACTTATCAAACTATGTGACTCACTGGTTTATCCTGCAACAGTTCCAGATACTTTTGACTATTGTTATTCCAAGGTCCAGAAAATATAAACTAGCAGTTCCAAAACTCATCTGGCTGAGATGGTCTTTCTGAGTTTGTATGAGATATTCTCTTCGTCTCTCTTTCTTGCAGGCATTCTGACATACAAACACTTGCTGCAGCATGAATTCATCAGAGAATATAATGTTTTTCCCATTTTTTCTCTGTCGAATTTCCATGATCTTTGGTGAATGCTGAGAACTTCCTTTTCATTTCCATGGCCGATCTTGGTTTTCGGGTAGGTTTGCAGGATCTTAATTGAAATACATTGACACATCTGTGAGAAACAGTCCTACGACTCACATCTGTGCGACTGAGAAGCGGATTATCTCTAGGGTGTGTTTTTGCTTTTCAATATTTGCCCATAGCTGGGGCCCTAACAGGTGCTACTACCCAGGATTAGGGTGGACCTGAGAATAATAGCAATTAATGGTTGGTTCCACACTTCCCAAAATCCGATCATCCTTGCTGCTGGATGTATTTTATCGCCATAGCCAGAACTTAGATAGCATTATAAACAATCCGTTTGAACTGAAATCTCACACTCTAAGCAACTCTTACAGTGTAATGTTACTATCCTGTCTTCTTAAATGTCAGAAAATAACGAGTTCTTGCCTACTTTTAATGTACAAAAATCTTCATGAAAACTATTCTTTAGAACAATTTCACAGCTTTCAAAAAAAAACAAAAGTTACTGTTACATTGTTTCAAATTTGAGATTAATACAATATTGCTTTTAATTGAAGTTTGTTTACATTAACTAAAAGTGGACGATACAATACCTTGTAATTATAGAGAAATGTTAATTTTTGCTAGGCGGTTTTAAACCTTTGGTTAAGTCTCTATATATTTTAGTTATACATTACGGGGTGCGATGAGTAAATTGCCGCCAATTTATATTTTAAATTTCGCGTTTGCGCATTGTTTGTTTTCTTTATTTTATTTTGTCAACTGCACAGCATAGTAGATTCAATTGGGGGCCGTCTGTGAGAAAAAGACCACCATGACGCACTTCCCTCCGCCAAAAATTTGGAAACGGTATGCTGTACTGTTTGGTATTGCGTCGGAAGCTCCAATACGTACATTTCCGAGTGTTTGGGTGTCAATGTGAGAACAGTACAGAAGATTCGAAAAGATTTGGATGAATCTAATTGTGATTACGAAGGTATGGCGGCTCGAAAAACTCACTCTGATCGTTCTGATAACAAAAGAACTCCCGAATTTGTTGGTGAGGGCCTAAGACTCAACACGGAGGCCTACATCAAGCGCTAGTGTGGCTATCCAATCACTGTCGCAGATGCCTGCTCAGGTTGCGTTCCCCCTAATGCAGCTGGTCTATTTCCCGTCCTGAGTATGAGGATAAATTACATCCGGCAGCAAGACCTCTGATCGAGAGGTTTTGAGGTGCGTGGAACTACCTCTTAATTGCTGTTGTTCTGAGGTTACCCTGACTGTTAGGGTCCCAGCTATGGGCAAATAGCTGACCTCAAAACTGGGGTCAAAACATGATGAAAGTATAAAAAGTATAGTAAAGATACCAGCAATACATTTTCATAGTAAAAAAAATTACCAGAAAGACATTTTTGTAAAAATTTAAAAAAAAATATATCTTTAATGCATTAGACATCCGAGAATATTCATATTTCTCTCACTTAAACCGTCTTTGACTCCCCTCTTTAAAACTCCTCTCTGTTAAATTTTAATCCCCCCTTCATCTTTAGACCTTCCTGTTCGTCTCTCGTCTATTACCCCTCCCTACAGCTTTCATTTACTCTAACATTCGTCCCACACTCTCATACTTACACTCTCACTAAATTTTATTTTTTATTCCCGGAGTTGTTTTTTTCTAGGTCTGATGAATTGGATCGTATTTTCGATTCCAATGGAATAAATTATGACCATTAGGGTTTAAGCCTTTTTATTATATCCTTACTCTGTCCTGGACATTGAGTACTAACTGGATTCTATCCCCTTGGAATTTTTTATACAAATATATATGTATGTGTATGTATGTATGTATATATATTTAGATATTTTAGATATATGATTGAATATGTATGTGTATATTTACCACTAATATTATATATATATATATATATATATATATATATATATATATATATAAGAATAAATAGTTTATTTTATATTTGAATCTTTAGCTGCTTTTCTTTATATATATATATATATATATATATATATATATATATATATATATATATATATATATATATATATAAGAACAATCAGTTTATTTTATATTTTAATCTTTAGCTGTTTTTATTACTATATATATATATATATATATATATATATATATATATATTAAGAATAAAACCTAAAGCTTACAATATAAAATAAATTGATTATTTCCGCATTAAATTATATATTTTAAGCTTTATCCTTTATTCTTACTTTCTCTCTCTCTCTCTCTCTCTATATATATATATATATATAGTAAGAAAGCTTAAAATATAAATCTTAGTAGCAGATTTTAATATTTTTTTAATAATATTATTATGATATGTGTGTGTGTGTGTGTGTGTGTGTGTGTGTGTGTGTGTGTGTGTGCGTGCGTGCGTTTGTGTGTGTAGGGGGGAATATAGAGAAAAATAGGAAAGAACTGTTAGGTTAATAATCCGAAGTTCTTTAGCATTGTTGTTTTTATTTTAAAAAACAGGGCTCAATACATAAGTAGAGCCTAAATTATAATTATAATTCCAAAATTCGCTTGAGGATGAAACAGAACTGGGTAATTTAATTCAATTTAATTTCCATAATTAAACTGAAGATTTTAGCTTCTGTTTTTGAAACATGAGAACTCTTATGTTGCGATGGAATCATATTTTTAAAATGTAATAATAATTATAATATATATATATATAATAGATACATATATATATATATATTATAATACATACATATATATATATATATATATATATATATATATATATAATGAAGGAGTGCTGTAAAGTTCTTAACCCAATCAATTCGAATGACCTTAAAACGTTTTATTAGGTTGGTGCAAAAATAATGTCGTTTTCTCATATATGTTACTATGTGAGAAAACGACGTTATTTTTGCACCAACCTAATATATTCACCCCACAATTCCACACATTTTGCACGTCGTTTTCCAAGTTTCCTTATTCCCCTCCCAAAACGCTTTCTGATATTTAACCTTTAGATAAAATTTGGCGAAGTGAATTGAGCCGAAAACTTTTCAGTGTCCCCAACAAAAAAGTGCATCACTTAGTCCACCTTCAGACACGGAGTTCTCAGTTTTATGTTTGATCTAAACTTTGCACTGTATAATGTTCCATCTATATGATAATTATTTCTCACGGATATATGTAGTTGAACAAGGAAGGTTATTATGTTGTAGAATAAATATTTGTTTAAAATAAATGTTTTTTTGTTTTTATATTTTATTTTTCTTCGTTACTTTGCAGTTTTATTAATGTACCCGACAAAGAAGAGATTTCAGATCATTTCTGGTGTTTGGTAATCTGATGAGATTTTAGGAAATGGTTCATGCCTAGACTATTTTATCACTAAGTAGTGTACAATCTAGCTTATATACCTATCATTATAAGCTGATTCATAAATACATGAATACTAACTGTGAAAGAGTTTTTTGATTAGAAAACAGAAAAGTCTCACAAACGCTTCAATATGAAGGTACGTATTTTACTTGTGACCCGAAAGCATTGCTTAAGATCTTATAACCTTTATCTCTGGTCTTCATTACCATTCTCATTTTTCTTGATATTGAAAGTGCATTATTTTTTTTTTCTATTACTTTTTCTTTTAGTTTTATTTTTTTTTAAAGTAGAAATAAGCCCTTTCAATTTCAAGTCGTTCCTCGGCGTCTTCTCTGCTCATTGTAAATTAATGAAATGCATTCTTTCTTCATATTGGGGGTCGGATTTTTAATCTTTTCCTGCCAGTTTCTGATAGCGGTGAAAATTCTGATAAAACTTGATTTTTCATTAACTCTGCACCGGCTGCAGAGTCCACACGGAGATTTTGGAACTTGGTTGATTTGTTTATTGGTGAAGGCAGACTGTGATTGTTCTGTATTTTTTTTTTTTCATTTTTCTTTTTTTTTGTTTGTTTTTTGTTTATGTTTTTATGTCGTTCTATTTTGTTCTTTTTTTAGGGGTTTATTTTCATTTTCTAATTTATTTAGTTTTCAAGTTTGCTTCTTTGCTATTGATGGTTCGTGTGTGTGTGCCATGGAGATATAATTTTTAGAATGGTATTTATCATAAGTATTTCTGGAACCATCTATGCTATACTCTCTTTTCAGATTTTCATTATCACTACCTCAGCATTATTATTATTATTATTATTATTGTTGTTGTTGTTGTTGTTGCTTACCCTTTACTTTGTGTAGTACCAAGTCTCAACTAGAGACTTCAAGAGACAATCACTTTTTTTTCTATCCGAACCTGCAAAACAGGTGAGGTGCCATGCAATCAGAGATAAAAAAAAAAATATATATATATATATAATTGTAGTCACTGCATCGAAAGGAATCTACCTAAGATGTGAGAAGTGCCAATAAGTATGATTTTTTGGCAATTCGCATATTTTATCGTCGCCGGGAATTTAATCCACATAATTTTTTTGTTTCTTTTGATATCATACTCGCCAATAACAACAGGTAATGTTGTTTTCCCTGTCAGTTTAAAAAATGAAATTCCGGGAGGATGGCAGCCTCTTCATTCTGTACATCTTGTGGTGGCTTATGTTCCAACCAATTGAGAGGAAGGTTGAATGTGAAATATATCCAGCAATCATTATTATTATTATTATTATTATTATTATTGTTGTTGTTGTTGTTGTTGTTCCTGAATGTCGGTGTCTTGTGTCACATTGAAGCTCTACTTACTAAATCACTATTTTAGAAATACCATTAATTTTATCCATGTATTCGTTTGCTCCTTTTTTATATAATTCCCCAAAGACTCAAATAAACATATAATCTTGCTGTCTTGATGTACCACGAGGTTTTATTATTATTATTATTATTATTATTGTGTTTGCATGTGCTTTGTGTTGTACGAATTGGCCTCAAATCTCAACCAGAGACTTCGAGAAACAACGAGAATTTTTGCCTCAGAAGACGTAAACAGGTGAGATGCCACACAAACAGTAAAATGTATCGTGATCACCACGTGGGGTAAAATCTACGCAAAATATGAGAACTATGCATGAGATTGTTGTTTTTGTAATTCACATATTTTATTGCCGCTAGGAATTTGATCCACATATTTGTTTGCTTTTTTTTTTATATATCATACCTAAAGCGCCAATAACAACAGGTAATGTTGTTTTCCCTATTAGTGTGAATACTGAAATTCCCGATGGATGGAGGCCTCTTCATTCTGTACATCTTGTGGTAGCTTATGTGCCAACCAATTGAGAGGGTGGTTGAATGCGCAACATATTCATCAATTATTATTATTATAGTAAAGAGAAGAGCGCTATATAATAAAATAAAAGAAAAACACAGTGTTTGATAATGCTAAACAATATTTCAACAAAATATCTGCCTTCTTCAAGTCATATTTTTTTTTAAATTATCAAGTATAAAAATATATAAATCTACAAAAAATGATAAGTCTTTGTACAAACGTTGTTCGTCTCGATTACTGAATACAGTAATTGTGGCCGATAAAAGTGGAAAGATGGGTCAAGACTGGTCGTCACTAACTATCCTATACCTAGCTAATCAGATTCACGATCCATTCATTCATTACAATTTACCATAAGAATCTATTGGTCAACATTCGCTCCTACATACACCAAAATACCTCACACACACAGGGACCATATAAAAAAAGGAAATAAAAACACCTCATGGCATACAAATTTCAATATGTACAATTGTGTATGCAAAAATATTTATGTAAATATCAATGTTATTAAATGATGAGGAGGGGTGATGACTCAAAAAACAAACTGAAAAAAATAGTGTTAGTAAGACTCGTCCACTCAACAAAAATAAGATTTGCCGCTGTATTACCTCTTCCAACAAAATCAAGAGCCTCTCTCTCTCTCTCTCTCTCTCTCTCTCTCTCTCTCTCTCTCGATATATATATATATATATATATATATATATATATATATATATATATGAAGGGGAAGGATAAAAAAATTCTAAGCATTATAGGATTCAAAAACCGAGAAAATGTCGAGATGAAAATGGTGGGCCAAACTGGGGAGGTTGGGAATCTCGACTTGGATCATAAGGAGAAGTCAGGCACAGGTTTCTCCTTATGATCCAAGTGCTACTGAAAAAGTTATTTTATCTTATGGAACTCGCCTGTCATTCTTTTCATTCCCCCGATCTGGGAAGTTAGTAATTTACTTACGTAAACATAAAGAATTGGAAACCCTACCGGGATTTATCATTGGCGGCCACAATCTTAACAACATAAGATACGCAGATGACACAGTACTGATAGCAGACATAGGAAGAGAAATTACAAAATCTCCTACAGAAGGTAGTGATAGAGTGTAAGAAGAAGGGACTAAGCATAAACTACAAGAAAACAGAATGCATGGTCATCGGTAAAAGGATGAGCCTGAAATGCGATTTACAGGTCGGGAACACTAAAATCAAGCAGACGCGTAAGTTTAAATATCTTGGAAGCGTTTTGACAGAGGACGGTAAGTGCGACACTAAGATCCGTAGACGTATTGGGATGGCGAAAGACGCATTCCAAAATCTGGGCAGAGTATTGCGACACAGGAAGATCTCTTTGGTAACAAAGAAAAGAATACTGAGCTGTTACGTGACATATGACCTTCTTTATGGCAGCGAATGTTGAACGATTTCCTCAAAGATGAAAAAGAGACTCCAGGTGACAGAGAAGTGGTTCTACATAAGAATGCTAAGGATATCATGGACCGAGCATGTGAGCAACAATGAGATCTTAGAGAGGTTGAAAACAAGGAGGAGGCTTATACTTAACATCAGGAAGAGGCAGCTGAAGTTTCTGGGACACATAATGAGGACGGAGGACCTTGAGAATCTAATACTCACGGATCGAATAGAGGGAGAGACAATGAAAAACAATGCGTGACCTACCTGGCGGGCTTTAGCAAGTGGACGACAGAACGTGGTCTAGGGGAAGAAGCAGAGGGAAGGAACTTGTTGAAAGCTGCAACGGATAGAGGGAGGTGGAGAGCTATGATCGCCTATGCTCTGAAAGGACATGGGAGATAAAAAGAAAAAGAAACCATCCTCATGCGTTTTAAGGGTCGAAAGGTCGGAAATATTATTATTATTATTATTATTATTATTATTATTATTATTATTATTATTAAAGATCAACACCCCTACAAAGTTGAAATATACGAAACCCAATATAAATATCATGGCAACCATTCTGATAAGGGTATACCCAGTCCGATCGGATATTCTCCAGTTGAGAGTGTTCCTAAGTATCTAGATGTGGTTTCCATGTCCCTTTGGTTACCTCATCCTCCATCTTAAAGCAAAACACCCTACCATCATCTGGCCATGATTCTCTCCCGCTCATGAACAGTGCGTCCAAAGAGATATGCCGAGCCATGCCCAAACATGACATGTCGTTTTGGTCAGGTAACTAACAAGTGCTACTGAAAAAGTTATTTTTTGAGACCCACCTTAATGTGACACTATAAAAGTGTCACTACTAGTATTTGGAAGGAATGTGACATAGGATTAAGAAAAGGGTTCATGTGAGAAACCTGGATAGAATTAGAGCATTAGAAGGGCTGCAATGTGGAAATTAATTTGCGATGTGAGGTCGGGAAAATAATTATGAATCATGATTTTCTTGACTGTACAGAAAATTATTTAAAAGCCAAAACATAAAACAATGGGATTTAAGATCGGTTGTTTTGGAAGTAAGATTTCATAGTTATTTGTTAAACGTGGATAAATTCCTTTAGCCGATTTGAAATTCTTTTTGGGTTTGATAAAAACAACCGATCGTCGCAGACAATATTTGGGTCGTATTGGAAATGTAAACAATTGGTGATTGTTTTGAAAATAGACAAAAGATTTTGTCGAGGCCAAGAAATTATTGTTTGGAGAAAGGGGAGGATTTCTAAAAGCAGAGTGAATTCTTTGCTGATGTGGAATAAATTTTTATATACAAAAATGAATTCGTAAACAATAATCGTGGAGTAACAAAGGAATATAAAACCAAAAGTTATATTATCTTAATTAGTTGACCCATTATCAGGTGTCGTCAAGTGTAGTCAATCCAAGCTCGAGGGAAATGAATAATAATGAATCTGGAGACGTAGTCAGAATTATACGAGATTCATATAAACCATGTTACTTGGAGCAGTAGAAAGGAGCTGGAGCTACGACCAGATCGACACTGCTTTAGAAGAGCTGTTTAGCCCACGTTACCCGACCCCTGAAATTCCAGACATAATTTCGCGTTTTAATGGCTAGCCTGCTCCAAGTGTAGAACAGAAGATTCCTTGTCACTAGATTCCACAGGAAGGATTGATTTCGTGTATCAATAATTATATAAAACCAATTGAAAATTAACCCAGCGACTTCCTTCGTGATTTATGATATTTGTGCTTTCACCGGCGGAAGCATCCTTCGACTTTTTCAAAGCACGGTATCGCCAACTCGATTCAGCGCCTAAGGGCAGACGAAAGCTCAGTCTTAACTGCACTGGGATCAAAGAATACAACGTGGGACAGAGCAGATGAAGAAACAAAGCGGTCAACAAATAACCATCATTTAACCGGCGCCAGTACTGACCAGCGTGAGAAGACTCTGGATCGAGACGGGCCGGCCGTGTTATATAATTCACCAAGATAATACAGATACCTTTTAAGACCTCAATTCTATTAAGCCGCGAGAGCTCTGCCTCGTGTAACATCAGATTATTTAATATTATTATTATTATTGTAGTTATTATTATTGTTATTGCTACTGCTATCATCGCTGCTGTTGTTGCATCATCACTCTAATGCTTTCAGTGCCGATATTACAAGCAAATCTCTTTATAAGAAAAAGATTGCAAGATGGAAAATAATTTATCATTCACATGGCCACGTAAACGCTTTTTAATTCTCTCAAGTTTGGTCAGTGAGGATTGGGGAGCACCAGTCCAGATATGGTGGCAATTTTTATCTTATCTGACTCTTGTGAGACTATGCCGGTTCGTTTGGCTGAAATAATCAGATCGCCAGTGATTTTCTATGTGGAAGAGGCTATAAGGGTCTATTCTCTGGGCCTTGTATGTTCCAATGGACATAATTATATCCGATCGATGTTGTAACAAACTTCTAGTTTCTTGAACAGTAACACCTGTATTCTAAGTACCATTCATTAAATCGTGGTTGGGTTAGAGGTTAATAGTAGAATTTCGTGTGAAATCAATAGTTATCGTGGTATAGATACTCGTGCGAAAGATGCATTCAAAAAGCTAACAAAAAATTGCTGAACTGCTATACAATATTAATCCTACGCCATGGCATAGAATATTGAACAATTTCCTCACAGATGAAGAGGCAACTTGAAGCAAAAAGATTTGGTTCTATGGAAGGATATTGGGAATACCATAGATGGAACATATGAGCAACGAGGAAGTTTTAAGGCAAAAATAAACAAAAAGGATACTTGTATTAAGAATAAGGAAGAGACCGTTGAAATCTCCGGTATCCATAATGAGGAAAGAGGGATTGGTGAATATGTCACTCACATGATATATGGAGGCAAGAAGATCAGAGAGAAACATCGAGTAACCTACCTAAGGAGCTTGTGCAAAACAGGATAGATAGTCAGAGGACATACATTGCTTAGAGCAACAAATGATAGGCAGTTTTGCGAACCAAGATCGTCCTGAAAAGAGGATGCACATTAATGAAGACAATAGATAATAATGTTAGTAATGGCGATGATATAAGTAAAGGAAATGATTTAGAAAATAGTAATTGACAGGTTCAATAGTGTTGGTATTGCACAACGACAGGGTGGGGATAATATTGATGTTAGTAATTAAGTACAGAATACTTGTATTATAACTGACACAGATAATGGCGACAGTGTTGATATTATGGAGAATTGATGCCATGGAAAATGGTGACTCACATGAATAAAGATAGTTGCGGGATAGATTATAGGAACTCTATTAGTAGTCTTCGTTGCGAGAACTCATTGCCGAGTATTGATGATTTCCTCTGTGAGAAAATGAGTCCTATGTTGCATCTAAAGAGACGTCCTCCGCAAGGTAGGTTTGGAGGGTTCAACAGCAGATGAAGCTCTGGCTTTTCTTTGAGCTCTCTTCTATTTAAATTCTGGTGTTTTCGAATGATGATGTTTTTTCTTGGACTGCTTTTCCCCAATTGGTTCTTTCTACAGCTTTTGTCTCCCAATTGACTGGGTCGGTTTCTGTCCTCAGTAAGATGTTTTTTTAACTGATCCTTGAATCGACGACGTTGTTCTCCACGTGGTCTCTTACCATGTGTAACCTCTGAGAAGAGGATTTGTTTGGCTAGGTGGATGCCTGACATTCGAGAATGGTGTACGGCCCATCGAAGTGTATTGGTAGCACTTAATGGGAAAAAAAGGGAGATGTACAGTGATCGAACACTTTCGATTTTTCACCTTCTAAGTCTGCAACTATTTCTATCTTTATGTCTATCTTTTCTTTTCGTTTTTCTTTCATCGGGCTACTTCTTTCTTTATTACTTTCATTCTTTTTTTCTTTCGTTATGTCAAGCGTCGTTCATGTAAAGCAAAACAGTCCGGAATGTGAAATCGATGAGGCGATTTCAAATTCCAGTTTGGTTCGTTACATACATTTACGAACAAATACCTTTAGCAAAGGTATGAATCCATATCTTCTCCCCAAGCAATGGGTTGAATACTGGGACTTGTGTCTGGAATTAATAATTGTTATTCTCAAAAAAATTATTAATGGACTCCCCCAAAAAAGGAAATATTCTTATATAAAAAATATTTTTCGGCTTAAAATAAGCCACAAAAGGTTGATAACCTGTAAAAAATATCAATTAATTTTTTTCATTATTTTTCTTTTTCAATTATTCTATTATTCACATGTTTTATTTCTTACTCTTAAGATGAAGATGGTGTAGAGCCATGGTCACCCGCATCTTAAAAAGACACAGCGCATAGAAGAAGATTCTCCTGCTAACTATATATCGCTATTAGATATTAAAAAAAACTATTTTCGATATGGAAACACGTAATGGAGTAATACTTAGCAGCTCGAATTGATAAATCGGAGATGCTGAGTTCGAATTCCAATTGAGTTCATTACATTCCGAGAAGTTAGAAATCCATCTCTTCTCTCAATTGTGAGTTAAATAGCAAGACAAACCTTGTCCTATAGCCTTGGTTGGCAACTAGTCTAAGAGAAGGAAACTCTAAATTCAAACCACATGCTGCCTTGTAGGTCCTGTTTCATTAGACAAAGGCTGGAAGAAGATAACTTCAAAAGCAAATACATCTCTGAGGGTAACCTCAACATCCCATGGTGTAAAAGGAATCGGCACGCCATTGTACTATTCTATTTTGTATGTCACAATGAACCACAATTGTGGAATGGATGATGAATGTAGATGAAATGTAATTAATAAACACATAATTACATATTACGAGATATACATAGCCCTCAATAAGTCCAGTGAGTGTTCAATTATCCAAGCCTTCTTTTCTCATCGTGTCCCAAAAAAATTCAACCGTCCTGGGTATGACGATAAACTACATCCGCGTCCAGGGTAAGACGATAAACTATGTCCAACAGCAAGGCCTCTGATCAGGAGGTTTTAAAGAGCGTGGAACCACCTCTTAATTGCTGGTGTTCCCAGGTCCACCCTGACCCGGGGTGGTAGCACCTGTTAGGGTCCCAGCTATGGGCAAATAGTTAGCCCCGAAACTGAGGTAAAAAGCATTATAAATGCGTAAAAATAGGTTTTAATACCAGAAATACTTTGTAAAAAAAATTATTACCAGAAATAAATTTTTAAAGAAAAAAAACTATTACCAGCAATATACTTTTTTTTAAAATATTACTAGCAATATGTTTTTGAAAAAATATTACCAGTAATACATATTTTAAAATAATATTACCAGCTGTACGTTTTTGAGGAGAAAAATATTACCAGAAATGGATTTTTGACAAAACAAAATATTACCGTGAAAAAAAAGTTGTCAACATTAAATAACCCATTGAGGTTTATATACCGTAAAACACAACAAACCAAACAAACCAAAAAATTCAAATGTCTCTTTTGTTCTCCATATTCCTCAAAATATCTTCGTCTGTTACATGTTTAGACCATGGTATTCTCAGTATTCATTTGTAGAACCACACCTCTTCTGTTTCGATAATAATAAGCGGATGATAATATTTGATATCAATAAGTGTTGTAAGCATTATCTGTAGTTATAAAACGGATAGATTTCCTTAGAAACAAAGAAAAGAGTGCTGAACTGTTATGTCATATCAATCTTCTTGTATGACACCGAAAGCTGAACTATCATCTTACAGATGAAAAGAAAACTGGGAGCAAAAAAAATGATGTTCTACACAAAGATGCTGAGAATACCATAGACTGAAAATGTGAGCAACGACGAAGTTCTTAAAAAAAAATGGAAGCAAAAAGGACTTATACATAACATCAGAAAGAGACATTTGAAATTTCTAGGTCACATAATGAGGGAGGAGGGCTTTGAAAATGTCATATTCACAGGATAGATTGAAGGCAAGAGGGACAGAGGAAAACAACGCATAACCTATTTAGAGAGCTTACGTAAACTGGATTTAGACCAGGTAACAAAAGGACAAAATTTATTAAGAGTTACAAATGAACGTGGTAGGTTAGTAAATAGGAAGTATTAAGGAAAATGGAAAAAAATGACATTTATACTCAGAATCATAAAAAGACGGTTGACATTTCTTGGTCACATAATGAGAAAGGAGGGTATATTGAAGAGAAGCGGGTGAAGAGATGGTTTGAATGGATGACGGAATATATGGCGGGAAGATTAGCAAAGAGACAAACGTTACTAAGGGAAAAAAGAGATATAAGGTAGAATGTAACCATAGTCGTCCACATAATGAACGGAAACGGTGCATACAAGGACACATGGCACAGTAGATAAAGGCGTTAGTTAGATCCAGTGACAGGACCAAAAGGGTGTGAGCTCAGTACCTGGTTAAGGCGGTGGAGAACTTGGAGAAGGGAATTAACATGAGATAACTGATAACTGACATCCATTAGACATGGCACGTGGAACTAGAACAGTCTACCCCAGCGAGCGAGATAAAGGGTTCAGTTCGACATTCCAACCACCTGAAGAAGACTGGAGCGTACAACGGCCGAAACGTTATAATAAATATGGCGACAAAGATGAGGACAATAGTTCGAATAATGTAAATAGAATATCTTCCATTGATATTTTCTCAGCAACCAAAGAATATTGTTACAATCAACACTGGTGCTAAAGTTTATTTTTAGTGGGTCAAACCTTTGCACAAAAAAAAAGAAATATTTTGTATAAAACAACTTCTTCACGATAACTTTTACTTATATAAGAAGATGGCGCAATGAACTATGGTGCGTTAAACTCTACAATCATTTCCAATGTGTTCAGTTTTCACTGGATGACTTATTATTTATATTAACCCTAGAGACATTCCTGCAGCCACAGCTTCACCACGCTAGCAAGTAGATTTTTACGGCATGAGCTACTTGACCCATGTGTTACTGATTTGAAATTCATTGTACTTTAAGTCTAGTTGCTGCTTAAATTAAAGGCTTCATGGGCTATTAAATCTTCCAAGCTTCTGTTCCTGAAAATGACCAACGATGATCAAAGTACTTGGAAAATTACACACAAGCCCCATGTATATAAGGAAACGGGAGGATAAATGTGGACGATCAACCTAGGTTAGGTTGAGTTTTTCGTAAAAGTTATTTGTTTGCAAAGAAGTGTACAAAAATTGAATCCATGTCTGTATAGGTGTTTATAGAGGGAAAATGAACCTGTCTACTTTATTCAATTAACTGAAAGTAGAAAGAGTATTTTGAATCAATTGCTAAGTCTATAGATAAGAAAGTAGGTTCACTAATGTTCTGCAGAATCTATTTTGCATATTTATACTATTCGTCATTGCTTTGAATATTGCTACCACATCTGGTCTGGTGCTTCTTGGTGCATATTTAGAGATTCTTGATAAAATCCAAAGAAGAATCTGCAATATTATTGGTCCCGACCTGGCATCTCGGCTACAGTCACTTTTTCACCGCCGTGATGTAGCTTCCCTGTACCTTTTCTATAAATATTTCCATGGTAATTGTTCTGGTGACTTTTCCTCTATGGATTTAAGCGCAGTACTAGATTGGTGGCAAGGTCCCATTATTTAACAGTTTAAATGGCTAGATGTAACCTTAAGTTCTATGCTAACAGTTTCTTTTATCGCACTTCTCGCTTGTGGAACTCTCTTCCGGTTTCTTGCTTCCCAATGAACTTTGGTTTTCAAAAATTTAAATGCAATGTCAATCGTTATCTTTTGTCTTCTTAATTCTTGTTCTTTTTTCTCTCTCCTTAATAGTGGTTTTTCTCATTGTATAACACTCAGTAACTTCTTGCGTGCTAGTGGCTTTATTGCCTTGTTTGGGATAAAATGATTTTTAAAAAAATTAAAAAAATCTGATGACCGTGTCAAACATTTAATTGCAAGTTGATATTATACGTTTTTAACTGTTTATATAATTTATATTGGAACTTTGTAGACTACCTGTGGAATATATAACCACAAACTCACCACGCTTGCATGGTTTCTATATATAGTATTTATTATTTTACAGGGTAGATTTCCTAAGACCACACCCAAACGGTTTTGAATTAAGACGCATCCTTTTCCGAAACTGGATACCAAACAAATCCATTACTATTAACGCATAGCTGGATGGGGAGAAGAGATGGATCATGCCTTTTAAATGGGTATTTATGCAAAAACGTAACCAATGACTTCGGCTGGGATTTGAACTCGACTAGCCAATCTGTTTCGTGTCGATAAACGCTACGCAACGCGCATATACGACCTGTTATTTTATATGTTGGTCTGTCATGAAATCCTTAGTGGCCACTTCGACGTGATATAACAGTTAACATACTCTCTCGCTTGATCAATTACGTCTGAGTAGTAAGTTCGGTCCTCATTTTAGACTTTGTGCCTCGAGCTAAGCTGTGCTTAGTAAATCACTATAATTAAGTCCGTAGCTTAATGGTCAAAACGTCTTTATTTTACACAATATTTATTTTCAAATTAACCTCCTTCTGTGTCAATGCGTTTAACTCGGTGGTATAGATTAAATAGTATACAATGAAAATTTCAGATGATATATGTATATTCAAGCTAATAGCGTGCCTTGACTGATAGTTGAGAAAAGTATGTATTTTTCATTTTGCAGAAAGTCATTTTTCGAACGTGATTTAAAAAAAATTAGATAATTTCTAACGCTGATTTATAAAGCAGCTAACTTTTTTTTTCTTTGATTATTGATGCAACACCGTTTTTCTCTACCATGTTTATTTTCTTTTAGTCTTGTGCTATACTTAACTAAGCTTAGCAAATATCATTTAAGACATACCTCAAGAATTATCTAATATTACGTTTATCCATAACGCACAGATAAAACAATACACACTATAACGCTTCCTTACACTTGGGACACATTCAGGGGTATTTTCCTCTTGTCATTTTTCTCCCTTTCTGTGCGAATGTATAAATACAGCGAAGAGTATTTTTGCACCATCGTCCATCGCCAAAGACGATAAACAAACACGTTTTACATGCACCTACGCATGCGCAACTATACGCAAACACATACTGACGTGCACGATAGCACATGCATATCGTTACGCCTACATACTTGTGTTTTAAGAACCATTACCCACACACAGACACACACATACAAATCAAGTAACAAACAAAGGAAAAGAATAAACAGAAACCAAAAACGCTGAACCAAACAACAAGGTTTTATTTAATTCTTTGTTTGTTTCGTTAATTATGTTTCGCTTTTTAATCTTTTTTTTTTTTTTTTGTTGCTATTTTCCTAAATATTTGTTTCCGAAAAGTTTTCTCTTTCTTTTCATTTTTTTCTTACCATCTTTTTATTTTCCTTTTCCATTTTCCAGCGTTGCCTTTTACCTTGGCGCGAAGCGAAAAGGAAAGAAACAGTATGAATATTTAAAAGGGAGACCTGCGATCTTCACTAGCCCTGATTAGACATGGCGGGTTCTTTTTTGCCGGAAATCGCCGCCGGCACCATCTACGCATGCCCAATCGCCTTCTATACTCATCAGCTTCCTTCTCTATCAGGACCGCCTTCTATTTTCATCTCGGCCCTCGTTCATTTCCCTGCCACCAACTTGCGCTCTGCCTTAGTGTCACCGACATCACCAAAGAAAAACGGTGAAAGTCTCTTTAATCTCGACTCTCTAAACAGATGTTCATAACGTTATTACTTCACTTCCGGTAGATTTCCCGGTGGTAAAAGCAGTTTCACGATAGAGAAACGGGCAAAAGATTGAAAAAAAAAATAATAATAATATTTAAAAATAAAAGGGATCGCAAACAGACTTCTTTGTAAAGAGAAGGGTGGTGTGTGCGGGGGGGGCGGTGCGAAGGTATCGATAGAAGAACAGGGAAATAAAAATTAAAGAAAGGTGAGAAAAAAATTTCAATGAAACTCAGAAAAAATGATGAAAGCGGAAGATGGCCAACGAAATGAAGATGCAAAATAAAGAATTCTGTTATTTTCTGCTTATTCCTCAATTTCGCGTTCGCCACGGTTTCGCCTCTCTGTTGATGCTTACGTCTGTATCTTCATGTCTTTTTACACCTGACGCTTATTGGTATGGGCAATGATTTCGCAAATACCCGTGTAATCAGAAAGCACTGTGGAATTTTTGCAATGATTATAAATACCTACGTACACAGCATGTTTAAAGTGCAATGCCCGAGTAAAGAGCAGAGTTTACAGTTTTTATGTACTAAGCTTAACATAGTTTTTGCACACAGTTTAACCAAAAATATGGGACATTGAATGTGTTTCGAAATCATTACATTTGTAATGATCAACCTGACCAGACTCGATAAATATTATCCCACTCCGAGGTAACTAAGAAGAGCTCAGAGTTTGTATTATTGGTTTGTTGGTTGTTTTTGTTTAGTGGTATATTTTAATAGGTGTAGATATGTTCTCCTATCGTCCGGTTCACACTCCTCCCCGATCTTTTGAACAGGAGTGGAGGTTTAGCCCTTGTTCCCTGTTTAGGATTGGATTTCAGGTCCTTACTAAAGTCTTCTCATTCTGTTTCGCTCTCAGTAGCCCCTTACGTCTTAGTAGCAGGATGAATCGATTAATATATATATATATATATATATATATATATATATATATATATATATATATATATATATATATATGTGTGTGTGTGTGTGTGTGTGTGTGTGTGTGTGTGTGTGTGTGTATCAAATATGTGGTGAAGTTCAATTTATATTACAATGAATCATTCATACAAAAAGTAGATTAGTAAAGTTAATGATATAAAATCTTTTCGCAAACTAAATTTTAATGGTGCATTAACCTACAAATCACTCGATGAATGTTATGATCCTTGTTTTTAAAAATTATAAACTGTATAAGGTATTTCTTTAATACGCAAGTACTTTCAACTGTACATTCAGTCATCCTCAGGCATGGAAATTATTTTGCTTTTGGTAAAAAAAATTAAACCTTAGCGTTGCGACTGCACGCTCCAAAAGTTTGTATCCGTTAACAATAACACATTTAAAAAATATATTTCGATTCGCATTTAATTTTTTCGTCTCGGATGCTACCTGAATTTTACCAAATTTCTTGTCTTTTATGTGCTGATTGGTAATATGAGATTTAATTGAACCATTATCAAACAAATGATATGCTACATGGCACGATACACCCAATACATGATGGCTACGACTAGATTTCTGGTAATCGATTGATTTATCTTCAAATATGGGTAATGTAGATGAGGGCTTTTTAGTTCTGCCAGGGATTTACATTATCTTGCGCAGATGTGGCAGTGTTTGGTGCCTCTTGCAATAGGTATTGCAGTAATATTTTGGTGAACATGCAAATTACGATTTAGTCCACCAACTGAGGCACATAATTTTCCCACACTTGCTGCAAGTAGATATGCAGTATTATATTGAATGATTTCTCTCTATGTGTAGCTTGTTTGATTACTCATTAGACCAAACTCTGTGTCGATATTATCAAGGATATTAAAATCGAGACCCTTATGAACATTTCCTTTCCGTTTTGCATGCTGAACCCGACTGTGTTCCAATTTACACCTAATACATACATCAATACACACACACGCACACACAGACACACACACACACACACACACACATATATATATATATATATATATATATATATATATATACTTTACAATTGGAATCACGATACCTTTAGTAAATGACCATTTTCACCTACGAATTTTAATTTTAAAACTCGCAGGATTTTTAAAACTGTTTCTGGTATCGGCTTGTAGTATACTGTTTATTTGAGAAAGAAAGAGAGGTGGGTGTAATTGTAATCCAATTACACACTCCCTCTATTTTTAAAAGTGTGTGTGTGTGTGTGTGTGTGTGTGTGTGTGTGTGTGTGTGTGTGTGTGTGTGTGTGTGTGTGTGTGTGTGTTAAACCACTCGGGCACGTAGGACCTCCAGATCAAAATAGAGTAGCAGGTTCAAATGCTGCCGGAGGGTGCACATTTTTCTAATATTTCTCGAAGAAATGTTGATAGAAAAATATGCGTCTACCGGCCTGTAAATAAATAATTATACTGTTTAATAAAAACAGAGCATGTACTCAAATATGAGTATCCATTTAAAAAATAACGTTTAATTAAATAAATTAGAAATATATATATATATATATATATATATATATATATATATATATATATATATATATATATATATATATATATATATATATATATATATATATATATATGGCTTCTTAATTATACTATACATATATACGTGTGTGCGTGTGTGCGTGGTGTGTGATTAGGAAGCCATTGTTCTTCTTAACAAGTTTGATTAAAAAGTATACACATTTTATGTCTACTGAATTTATACGTTGTCTTTTCCAAACTGCGATTCGCGTTCTGCAAACCTGTCAACTGTTGATGCCAAAAAATATCCAAAATCAAGGCTGTCCAAGCTTTTGTCTCACGTAACTCATCTTCAGGGGTGAAAAAGTAAAGGCAAGAAATTCAAAAGCGTTTTAAGTAGCTCATTTTTTTTTTTTTTTTTTTTTTTTTTGTATATGTGTGTTTATAAATTTTTGCTCGCCTGTTTGAAATTGTATCCGATAAATCAGAACGCAGAAAATCATATCAGAAACGGCAATGCTTCTCAGTCACATGCAACGGCAATGCTTCTCAGTCACATGCAATGACGTGGCTTTTGTTAGATGTGAAGCGCTTCAATAATCTTTATATTTTTGTTTCAGTTCTTTTTTAGTCAGGTCATTCGCAATTTGGAAAAAATTATTAATTAATTCTATAGACATAGACAATACATATTATCTGTAGTTGAAGGCATACAATTGCGTTCAAAATATTTAAATTTCGGCATTAAATAAACCATAGCGGTGTTGATATTCCGCTAAGCAAAATCAACGAAACTATATAAGTAATTTGAAAATATGTCGATGATCTGAATGATTGCAAACATGTAAACAGCTAGAAATACCTGTGTTGTTTAATCA
This sequence comes from Acanthosepion lycidas, assembly GCA_963932145.1. Taxonomy (NCBI): domain Eukaryota; kingdom Metazoa; phylum Mollusca; class Cephalopoda; order Sepiida; family Sepiidae; genus Acanthosepion; species Acanthosepion lycidas. The sequence continues at coordinate 114,538,782 of OZ010572.1, read as the reverse complement.
GTTTGTGTAGACATTTAGAAGCTTGACTTGATTTATGCGTTTTTAACAAATTAGCAGAACATGGTACATAATTAGCTAAGAAGGGTGAGCCACTGGAAATTTTGCAAATGACTTTTATTTGATTATACAGTACAAGGATACAGGAACAAACCAGAAGCTTTCCTGGGGGTAAGGTAAAATTAATTAAAACCTAGAAATTTGAACACATCTCCCAATCCAGATTTAGATCCCGCAATCGTTTAAAAATCAAAGAAAATTAAAGTTTGTCACATAGCGAATTTCGACGTTTCAACGGGCCAGAGAATAAAGCTGTTATCGCTTTAGATAATGGAAAATATGTGAACATTCCCAAAGAAAAGACAGAACTATGAGATAATGGAGATATTGAATGTGTCTGAGTATTGATTATGCTTTAAATGAACTCAAGAAAGATACAAAATTTACAAGAATCTAAAATCCAAGAATACAACGAAACAATGAAAAAAAAAATGGCGAGAATAAGGAAATTTGTAGTCCAATGATCTTCACCTATGTCTTTAATCCTCTCGACTCACTATGCAGTCACACCACGCTAGCGTTACTTTCTATAGGGAGTAGGTTTTATAGGGTGAAGTTACTACCCCACAAAATATGTTAGGGATTCAGAGTTGCCCAACTCCTAGGCTGGTTACAAAGCTACAGAGCGCAATCTGTCTTGTTTATGAAATGAGAATGATTTGTTTTGTTTTTTACGGATTATCAACCTATTGTGAGTTATTTAAATCCGAAGCATATTTTGCACTGTAAAATATTTTTTAGTGAATATTGCATTAACAAGTTTTAAAGCATAACATTGATTTTTCTAGACAAATGCTCGGTTATTTAACCCATAGCTGGGGGAAAGAGAGGAATTCATACATTTCCTAATGGTATTTGTGCGAAAGCGAACGCATTAACTTAGTTTTGTATTTGAATTTGAGACGCCAAACTCACTTTAAAGGCCGAAAACCGCAAAGCTACGTGTACATTCGCCTCAGCAATATATCTGGTATGAAAATCTAATCTGGTGAGTAATTAAAATAATACAATAATAAATAAAAATAATTAAAATATAAAAATAGTATGAACAGGATAATGCCAATATAAATTTAATCTGTTTATACAAAGTTTCGAGTAGCAACGGTGGCATCTAAGATTAGATTTTATTTATGACTATATTACATGTGTGTGTGTGTGTGTGTGTGTGTGTGTGTGTGTGTGTTTAATTCGAGGAGATATTTTCCAAAGTCAATATGTACCATTTCAATAACAGAAATTCAACTTAAAATATGGTAAATGCATATCTGATGCTAAATGCATATCATGCCCGAAGGATATTGTAATGCCACATCACGTTGAAACACCGGATCTCGTACGGTCACTGTAGTTAAGCAACGGCGAGCCTGGTCAGTACCTAGATGGGTGACTTCTTAGACATACCACAGCGTTTGCGGATGGTGTAAAGAATAATGGCTAGCAACTTTAAATCGGAGAGCCGAGTTCTAATTCCAGTCGGGTTTCGTCATATTCATTTCCACGCAAATACCATTGGGAAAGATATGAAACCTCCTCTTCTGCTCCCAGCTATAGGCTAATTAGCATAACATGTACCATTATTATTTCTCTAAGATCTAATTACTTTTCTTTCTGCCTTTAAATAACCCGCAGAAGATTGCTAAACCGAAAAAAGCAAATTAATCAATCCACAAGCTCACACCTATCACATATCAATATAAACACACAGACATATGTGTATTTGTGTATGTATGTACATATGTGTTAGTGTTTGTTCACAGGTGTGTGCTTATTTTTTGTATGTATATATTGTTATATTGTTTGCATAATTAACCATATTCTGTCTTTGTTGTGGGTGTTATATTTGTCTTATATATGCTCAGAATTAGAAGAGATATATAATTTTTTCTGAATATGGTGCCATTTATATACGGCATTTATATGTGTGTCAATTACAAAACATTTAGACAGTTTCTACACAGTCTGTGTCCAGAAAAGAAAACGTTTGTTTGAACACAAGAAAAATTAAATAAAAAACATAATCGCAGTACCTTTTCTTTCGTTTTAATGAAACATGTATAAAAGAGAAATTGCTACCTAAATACACATATATATATATATATATATATATATATATATATATATATATATATATATATATATATATATATATATATATATGGGGTTGCATGAATAGTAGTTTTTAACCCTAGGTTTCAGGCTTTCGCCATCTTCAGACAAACTGGTTTATTTTTTTCAAAAGTGAATTTATTTATGCTTTATTTGTGTTTGATTATTTGTGCGTGGTGGAGGGGGAATTTTTTTCCACAGTTTGTCTGAAGATTGTGAAAGCGTGAAACCCGGGGTTATAAACTACTATCCATGCAACTGCATATATTAGCTCTATCACAGATATTGAGCACTTTCAAAGTAAATACCACACACACACACATATACATACATATATATATATATATATATATATATATATATATATATATATATATATACCAAGGTCATTTATAATGTAATTTTTACCCAAATATTAATCTTATTGAAAACAATTATTTAAAAAGTATTAAAAAATTATTTGACTTAAAAGTTTTTACATTCGTTCTTCTCTCATATATTCATGTTGTTAGTTCACATAAAATACTCATCTTCACTCTTTCAACCCTTCTGTTCTGGGTATGACGATAAACTACATCCGCGTCCTGGTTAAGACAATAAACTACGTCCAACAGCAAGGAGGTTTTGAGGATCGTGGAACTACCTCTTAATTGCTGGTGTTCCCAGGTCCACCTTGACCCGGGCTGGTAACACCTGTTAGGGTCCTAGCTATGAGCAAATAGTTAACCACGAAACTGGGGTCAAAACACAATGAAAATGTAAAAATAGGTTTAATACCGGAAATACTTTGTAAAAAAAATATTACCAGCTATATATTATTTTTGTAGGAAAAAAATATTACCAGCAAAAAAAAACTGTCGGCATTAAATAACCCATTGTGTTTAATATGCCGTATAACAAACCAAACCAAACTTCCAACCTTTAATTTTCTTTCAAAATACTTTCCTTTGTACTAATACATAGAAATCAAAGAGCAACCAAAATGAAAGTGATACAAAGATTCCCAGGAGTGAGTTAGTGGGTAGCACTGTAACGGCTGGGGGGGGGCTATCGATAACACCTACAGAAGCAAAAGCGACACACGAGATGAGTTATTTAAACCCGAAATGTATTTATCGCTATGTTTCTGAGATAGATAAATAAAAAAGAATTAATGAATTGTCACCACTCAAACACACCAAAAAGAAGTTTAAGACAGTGATGACCAGAATTGTCGAAAGGCTGCCCGAACCCGGAGTAAACTTTTCGCCCCAAGCAAAGCCGGTGTGCCACTATCACGCAAGGGGTTACAGAAAGTGCCAGCAAGAGTAAAGAGGCGTGAGAGAGGAAAAGATGGAGAGAAGGACGGGGAATAGATGAAGGTATCCGGAGATGTCGATTGATATTGCATTTGAATAGTTGGAGATTATAACTATCACGGGAGCAAGTAAGAGGAAGGGAGTTCCACAGACGGGAAGTGTGAGACATGAATCTATTAGAGTAGAAGAGACGGCTATATTTAACCGTTTCGACAGTGAAAGGGTGGGACTGAAATGCCGACCTTGTGGCACGTTTAAATTCATGCAGTTTGGGAACTAGCGAAAATAGTTCGTCGGAGCAGTTACCGTGAAAGTATTAGTAGAAAAGACAGTCGGAGGTGACGGCGCGTCTGTGAGAGAGCGACTGTAAAAGAGATGCCAGATCAGGGCCAACCACATTGCATAATCGTCTCTGAAGTTTGTCGAGGGCCCTAAGACGAACAGCGAGGGATCCAGACCATATCTGACAGCAATATTCCATGCAAGGGCGAATTATTGATTTATAGATTTAAAGGATGGACTCAAGCGAGAAAAACTTTCTGGTGCAACACAGAGGACCAACTTTCCTTGCGGTAGATGAAGCTATTGATTCAATGTAATTATTCCAGGGACTCCCATAAAAAAAAAAGTTACTTGATCATTTTTATTTTGAATATTTTTTTAAATAACTCTAGTTGAATAATTAAATACATTTTGTTGAAAGTAAAAACAGAGATAGCATGAACAGAAAATAAATAAAACGCAGATAAATCATTTTTACTAATCCGGTTCCAGATCATATAGACGTTAAATTCTCAGGGCATCTACGAAGCTTTTTAATGAAAAATTGTTCAACAACTGGTCAAAATCTAAGCTCCTTATAAGGGGCGCTTCCACTGTTAATTGAGAGATTGGGCTCTGTAGGTTTGTAACCAGTCTAGTTGGACAACTCTTAATCCCAAACAGGTTATTTTGGGAGCTAGCAAATTTCCAAGACATTTCTACCTTGAAGGAACGTTCTGCTTTTGCAACATTAACTGGAAGTGTATAGAAAATCCTTAACATAATGCAAACAGTTAAAACAGGGTGTGCAGTTTCAGTTGATGGAGTTTGTTAAAGAGATTAAATGGGAACATGTGATGATTTCCAGGGAGACGTAAGGTATGGGTACATTGAACACAATTTCCGGGGCCCGAGGTTGTCATATCGCTCATGCGAAATCCATTTGTAAAATTCTATAGCTCTCGCTAAAAAGGAAAAAAAATGAAATTCAAATCCTTTTCTTATGTTTTATTATTCAGACACCCCGACACCTGCAAATACTCTTAGTCTCTGGTTTTATTTTCAAATCAATTGAACTTGTTTATTTGATTTTAACGTCTAGAGCTTATAATCCTTTGATCTGGTCAGCGCACGCGCCTCACCCTGTGACTCGACGATCGCATCCTACTGCTTATGGTTTATACAGCAACATTTGATATAATTCTTAAGCTTTCTGATATAAGTGATATTTAAGAAGATCAATGAAGGATGAATTCATTTCTTTTGACAATGGTAATCGTTTCAAAGACAATAGTAATCTCCCAACCTATTAAACTTGTTTCAATTAAATTATTACATAAGTGGCAACATTCCCAGTTATTATTTATACTTTTTCAGAACTTTTCACTGAAGATATCTTGAATATTTTTTTCTCAAAGAGCGTTACTTTTCTTCTTGCTTCTGTTATTTTACGGTTTATACATTTATTTTTATTTTTATTTATTTTTATTTTTATTTATTTTTATTCATTATTTATTTATTTTATTTATTTATTATTTTATTTATTTATTTATTTATTTTATTTATTTATTTATTTTATTTATTTATTTTATTTATTTATTTTATTTGTTTATTTATTTATTTTATTTATTTATTTTATTTATTTATTTATTTTATTTATTTATTTATTTATTTTATTTATTTATTTATTTTATTTATTTATTTTATTTATTTATTTATTTATTTTATTTGTTTATTTATTTATTTTATTTATTTATTTATTTTATTTATTTATTTTATTTATTTATTTATTTTATTTATTTATTTTATTTATTTATTTTATTTATTTATTTATTTTATTTATTTATTTTATTTATTTATTTATTTTATTTATTTATTTATTTTATTTGTTTATTTATTTATTTTATTTATTTATTTATTTTATTTATTTATTTTATTTATTTATTTTTTTTTATTTATTATTTTATTTCATGAATTTATTTATTTATACATTTTTGTCCGGTTTCTGTAACAATAGCGTTTTCAAGATTTAACATTAGAACCTTCATCCTCCTGTTCAATATTATTTACTTATATATATTTATTAATTCCGAATTTAATTATCCTAACCTATCAAATTACGATGTTTTTTTAAATGTAGCTTAGATGTGGCACAATGCCGAAAATATGGGTTAACCAGTGAGGATCAAACTCACTATTCAGTCGTAATAGATTCAGTGAGACTAGCTTGCTAAGCATTATACCGCGTCGAAGTGCCCACAATTATCAATTGGGAATGGTAGGAATCCACCTCTTCTCCCCCAGCTATGGGTGAATTAGTAGAACTTTTATAAATGAAAAACTTTATTATCCCCCCAAAATTCTTTACAATCTAAAAATATTTTCTGGTTTTAAATAAACTGCAAAAGGTTGATAAGTCGTTATCCATTAGAGCACCTGCACATCCAAGCTTAAAATACCTGGCATTCCCAAGTGATTACCTATCTAGGTACTGACCAGACTCGACGTTGCTTAACTTGTGTTTCCCAATGTTAAAATTACACGCAGAGCGCTCATATATACGATGGTAACCAATTGTAAACAGAACGTTTATAATTCAGTATTGAAATTTTACGAACATCAGCTTCGTGACACAATGGAACAGCAACATCTGAAGAGGTCTGCACTCGTGTGAATGAAAAAAAAATGTTATCCTAAACACCACTGATTTCAAACCAATTATAAATGAATTCTCTGCAACGAAATGTAACAAACGTTTGTATTGATTAATAATTGATATTTCAAACTATATCCTCTCTGCCTTGTACGGTGTACTAATTAATTATCCTTTATATGCTGAAATATTTGTTTTTCAAGGTTTATGATATACTGTTCAAAGATTTGTGTTCATTAATCATCGCTTTATAGTACGTCTTTTTTTAAATATTTAAACATTGATTTACTTGAAATTGCAAATAAATATGCCTTCATTATCATCATCATCATCATCATGTCGCAAGACCCGGTATACTGCGCGACTGGACACCTGACCAGCTCCCTCCACCTGTCTAGGTTGAAAGCGGAAGAGGTATGCATTCCTGCTTCGCGTGTCTTGGAAAAGTAGACCTGGTGGATCTCATCCCTCTCCATAGCAAGCCTCAGTCGATTTCCCCCAACTTGAATATTGGCCTTGGTTACGCCCTGCTCTGCCCTGCCCTGCCCATTAATTTCAGTTTAGGACCGTCCTGATCAGCGATGCCATGTCATTACCGCAATGGTTGTGTTTTTAAATAAGAAGTTTAGTCTATTCCGTTGTGTTAGACGACCATTGATCCTACATGATGAAGCATTCACCCTTTGACAGGATTTGTTTGCAATCCTGCTTGGTGTCTAGCCACCTTCCTCGACAAAAAGCCTAATGAAAGGCTTGTAGCAATTCTTCTTCTAGGCGCTTTGTCAAGTAAAATTTAAACATTACAGTGTCTACTTGCATTCGTTTACTTGTTCGTTTTTGCTTATCAGATCTATTTATTTTTTAAATAAATTGCAATCACATTTCATTCATGAACAACACAGCGTAGATTGTTCTAGGCGTACTTTTCGTCCCATATAAAAGCAAAATACTGACCTACTGACCTGAATCATGTTCTTAAATAGCGTCGTCAGATTTAAACTCTCACCTGGAAGTCATATGGCGTCCAACTCGATCGGAAATTTCTAAATGTTTATCTATCTACAACCGTTTTCTCCGATCAATCATTAAAAATGGCATCAAGCAAATGAATCTTCTAGATTTTAAAGAAGACATTTCTTCGTCAAACCCTATAGGCTGGTGTTATAGAACCACCAATAAAGAACTTTACCAAATAACAAAAACACCTTGAATACTTCCAACAACAACGTCAGCGAAAATATCTAACACGTGTGACTAGAAGAGTAAATTATGATGCAATCAAGATGTTGACTTTTCATACTACCATAAACAAAAAGCTAGGTATGAAACTCCCATCAATATTATGCTAATAGTAATGAAATATTAACCGTTTCCCAACAAGGAAACATTTGACATTCATTGACCGAGCAGCCAGTATTGTTTTCGTTTGAAATTCCTAAAATCTTTCTCTTAAAACAATTTTTCAGGAAACGGGTTTCACAAGTCCAGTAACTGTAATAGCTTGTTCCAGTATTGATCGGAATTTCCTTCCTAACCTTTTGTTTGAAGTGGTGTGGAATATTAACATCTTGATTACTCCATTATTTTCTCTTCGAGTTACATGTGCTATCCATTTTAATTGTTGCTGCTGTTGGTAGACTTCAAGTGATGTGTTTTCTGTTATTTGGTACAGATTTTTCTTTGGGATTCTGTAGCGCCCGTCAACAATGTTAAAAAGGATGAACGTTGTCATAACCTTCAGACTTTACTCGATCAAAGCTTTTTTCATCATTGATCTTAAGAAGTAGTTGAATGCAGTTGAGTTTAGATATTTCTAGATGGGTTTGGCGTTATGCCTGAAATCCATATGAAGGCCTCGATCTGATGAGATTATTTAAGAACCTGACTCGCGTTTTCGAATTGATGTCTAGGCTTCGTAGCAATTTGTGACGTTGGACGAAACTACCTTTCGTACAGCCTATTCTATCAAGAACGATAACAGTAGACCTGAGAAATCTATTTTCCTGAAAACCTGTTTTAAGAGAAAGATTCTATAAATTTCAACGGAGAGTAGCGTTAACTATTCAGTCAATGAATGACCAATGTTTCCTGCATGGAAACGGTTATTCTCACTATTACCATTGCTGTATCATATATCAATGCTAAAGTTTTTTTAAACGTCAAGTTTTCAAATTACCGTATTTTGACCGTAGCTGTAACATCATGCATGCGTAACAATTGTATCAGTTGAACTATATCTATTAATTATTAAATATCTTTGAAACATTATTTCCTAGACTAAAACATTATAATTCAGGCGTTATTATTTTTTATAAAGAGTGCTTCATATTTGTAATCTTATACTATATAAGTGTATTATTTACTAAAATATATCTTAATGTGATTAGGGACTTCATAATCAATTTTAATATATGTTGATTTATATGCGAACGTCTGGCATTCTGACTCGACAAATGACAAGTTAGTCTGTGTGAAAGAGTTATGTTAGTATGGTCAACATGCGAATGAAATGCCTTTTACTCTTATGTGAGGCAAACATGCATACATATTGAAGAATTGTCTCCTTTTACACCTAAAGGTTTAATTTGCTTGAAGCCATTTTTACTGTTTGATCTGAGAAAACGGTTGTAAATAGATAAATGGATAGAAATTTATTAAAGAGCTGGATGCCATATGTTTGCGCTCAATGTAAATAATTAAGTTATAATTATTTCCTGGTATGTATTAGGTATGTATGTAAGCGCCTGCATATGGGGCGGTCGTGTGTGTTCGTGTATCAGATACGTACTCTTCTATAGAGTTAATTTCTTTAAAATGGGTACATGCTGGATCTCACTTTTACTTAAACTATCTTTGTTTGTTCGGTATCAACTTTAAATCTGATTTATGAAATGCGCCACCCCACGTAATTTTCACTAAAATGAAAAAATGGGGAAAGTTAAAAACAAAAGGCTATTTCTAAGATACTCTTTACATTATTTTTAACGTAACACTAGAATATTAAAGAAAGAAAGAAAGAAAAAAAGAAAAAAGAAAGAAAGAAAGGGATATAAGCCATAATGAAACTATGTACTAAAGTCACTATTAAGAAAATCTGCTATCATTTGTTTTTTAGTGTTTTCGTATGTGGCCCGCTATGTCCCACGGGACACCATTGTGGTAACGGCGGCAAAACCGCCTTTTTTTTTTTTTATCTCAGTACACGTTAACGGTGCCTCACCAGATAGAACAGAAAGAATGACGTGCGGGATTTTTTTTCCTCTGAGGCAGGACAATGCCGCCATTAATGAATACTCTTAAAGAGCTTATACATCATTAATGGAATAGATAATAAAATAATAAAATTTCATCTCCAATGAGAAATTTGAAAGGCGCAACATTTCTTCGTAATAATTTTTAATTTCTAAAATTTAGCAAAATCGAAAAAGAAAAGAAACTTGCAGCAAAATTCAAAAGACAGAAGAGAAAGAAAGATGAAGAAAATTTGCCCCGGTCCCAGGAGAATCCGCCCGAAATGATTGTCGGGAAGGAAGAGAATATCAGAATAAATAAATAAAAATATTTTTTAAACCAAATACTGAAAAAAAAAAAAAAACTAAGTTAAAATTTTTTTTCATTGAATCTTCGATCATTTCTGTCGTTGATTTACAGATGTTTGACAGTATTTTTGTCTTACTCTCGTCCGTCTTTCTCTATTTCACTCACTCTCTTTCTCTTTCTCCATGTCTTTCTCTATCTCTCTCTGTTTCTCTCTCTCTCTCTCTCTCTCTCTCTATATATATATATATATATATATATATATATATATATCCGCTCTCCCTCTCCCTTCTTTGATTTCTTTCTTTTCGCTAGTTTATCTTATTCTTAGTTTTAATTGTTTATATCTTTCGTAAAGTTAGAATTCATCTCGATCTTCAATTTTTTATCAGTAAAATCCAGCGTCTATTTTATTTACTTTATTTTCTTCTTGCTGTTGTTAATATTATTCCATTATTTTTACATGTTTATTTGTCTTTCAAATTTCACTTTATTTTAAATTTTATTTTAAATTTTCAAAATCTATTAGAACTTAAATATAATAAAATTTAAATTTTAAATCATTATTTGAAAATTACAAATTTTCCTTCTTTTGTATTATTGTACATATTATTATTGTACTTATCACGTACAATGCCAACTCGTTAATATCACGATTACCTGTAAGAGTCTAGAACAAGGCCCAAAATGGCATGCGTGAAATTATGCATTTAAATGTTGTGCATTTCTTTTATATTTGCTCACAAATTATCGAGTTTTTTTCTGAAGTTTTCGCTACAAATATATTCCCATTGATGGCAGGTTCAGAATATTCCTTTCTCTCTTAAAAAATCTTTTAAATGCAGTTAATTATTTTGCCTCTTTGTGTTTGGATGGATAGATCTTCCGGTAATATGAAATTTCATTTATGATCATAACCTAATTGACCAAGTCTACTATAAGCTGATCAGCCGTCAGTTGCTATAGTTGACCCTAAACGCTTTCGTCTATAAATAGTTTCTTTGAGCGTCTCTTGAAAGAAGCAAACATAAACAAGTGATTGAATACTTCAGACTTTCAATTCTTTTAAAAAATCTCTTATTGACCAACCACCAGTCTTCTATTAAACTATCGATTTAATGATATGAAATACTGAAAGGTGATAGAACTGTCAAATTTTTGCAGAAAAAAACTGTTTTTAATGTGTTGAAAGTTTGAAGTTGAGTTTCAAGAGGAGCAAACAACCTCACCAATTTCAGTTCCAAAAAGAAACTGTTCAGTTTTTACCAGGAGAGTCATTGAAGCCATGTGTTTGTAGATTAATTGGTTGATTTGGTTTTATCAACTTTTTAGATTAATTAAACATATTTTTGGATTGTAAGAATAATATTTTTTGTGAGTAAATATTGCATTAACAATATTTTAGAGATAATAATGATTTTTAGAAACAATGCCAACTATTTAACCCATACTTGGGAGGAGAAAAATTTAGATTGTAAGAATTCTTTTTGAGATAATAACGATTTAGTGATTCAAATCTTACCAATTAATCCATAGCCGGGTGGAAAAAAAATATTTCCTATAAGTGAATGTAACGAACCGGACTGAAATTTGAACTCGGGTCTCCTATTTCAAATTTCCAGCTGTTACTTCACCCTCACAACCAAGTTTACAGCACCCGGCATTCTCAAGCGGTCACCTATGTAAGTACTGGCCAGACTCAACGTTGCTTAACCACGGTGATCGCACGAGAACCGCTGTTCCAATGTGATATGACCGTAAGTCACATGCGAAGATAGATAGATAGATAGATAGATAGATAGATAGATAGATAGATAGATACCCGATGCAATGAGAACAAAAATAATATATAAACTCTCACGTTCACAGGATTAATTCAAAAGAGGGCTCGATACCGATAGTAAAGCAATAATTATTTATTTTGTTATAATTTTTTCATATATACATAAAGCAAAATGGTGACTGAGTGAAACAATAGTGCTTTTTGATTGCAGTTTGTTGAAGGATGGGTGAGGTACTCCGTCACTTTTTTGCTTTAATATATTTTTTCTCAAACAAATGGAAAAAAAAGAAGTGACGTTTCACATACGCCTTGCTTATAAACAGAATTGTTCATAACTATTTTTGGTTCTCACCAGTCGATGTGCAATTGAAATGCACTGAAACGAAGTTGCATCTTTGTAGTGAGTAAACTGTTTTTATCGATATGAAAAAAATTATAATAAATAATATTAATTATTAATAACTGCTTAAATACATTGATCTAGACTAATGTTTTTAATTTTTAATATAGATTACGGTTTATTTTTAATGCAAATCACTATTTATTTTGAATATATATTTATGTTTTTGTTTAAATAAGAATTAGTAATCACGTTTTAATTAAAGAATTAATTTTTTTTAATTTTAAAAAATCAAAATATGAATATTCACCATTCAAATATAATTTTTCAATTTTCTTTCTTAACATACATAAATATATATCCAGCTTATTTTCATTGAAAAATATAATTTTTGAATTAAAAAAACTGTAAACCCAGTATAATATATAATTACGCCAAAATTGATAACCAGATATATCCTAATTCAAATTGTGTAAAGGTCAGTTAATATTCAATACCTGAAGATTACGTCGTACATGAAACTCAGAGTCGTGCTTGCGATGAGGGAAATTATGTATATTTATTAATATATACTTAATAGCCCTGTTATATTACGTTGAGTACTGTTTTATTAACACTAGCACTATATGTGCGATATTTTATAATTATATATATATATATATATATATATATATATATATATATATATATATATATATATATGCATATATATATGACAGTTTACTAAGCGTAGCTTAGATGTGGCATACGTATACACACACATGTATACACACACACACACATATATATATTTTACTACGTTACTTAAAAACTTAAAAATTGAAAACGGAAAAAATAAAAATAAAATAAAAACAAATAAATAAACAAAATAACAATAAAAATAAGCAAAATTAATTAATCCAAACAAATTACCAAATCACACCTGTTAGAATAGACGAAATAGAATAATAATAATAATAATAATAATAATAACAAAAAATAAAAAAATAATAAAAAAAACGAACCCAAATAAATAAAGTAAGTAATAAACAAATTAGAAAACCATTATGACCAAAATATTAGTTAGACTAAAGAAATCAAACCTAAAAATCGGACGAAAAAAAAAAATAAAATAAAATAAAATAGCTATAACTGTTATATAACGATAAAAATATAAAAATAAAAAATAGAAATAAAAATAAAAAATAAATAAATACTAAATCACTTAAAAATCGAAAATCGAAAAGAGAAAATATACAAGTAAAATAAATTGACCCAAATTCATTCAAGTAAATAAATAAACAAACCAATCCCGATAAAGTTACCCGTTAGAAAAAAAACAAATAAAGATAATCAACCCAAATAAACACAAATTAAAAACTGTTCCCGCCAAAATAATACTTAGAATAAACTACAACAATCAACCACAAAATTGAACAAATAGCTTTAATTAAACAAAACTATTAAATAAGTGATATAAACAAATTTTTACTACGTTAAAAAACAACGATTATAAAAATAAATAAATAAATACATAAAATAAGAAACAAAAAATAAAAATAAAAATAATTTAACCAAAATAAATAAACAAACGACTTCCGGTAAAATAACCGCCATAATAGACTACCCACAATGCACCAATGACCCGTGTATATATAAATAGCCGAGAAAAATAACAGCACATGTGGCTTGACGATTGCATATAGCATGAAACAGACTGTCGCCTCTAAGTGTTGACTTCTATTTTCACTTTTATAGTTACACACGCTCTATCTCTGATATTGAGCACTTTATTCCATAAATATAGCACACCTTAAGACTATATTTCTTCATATATATATATATATATATATATATATATATATATATATATATATATATTAGGAAAATAAATGACAATGTAGAAAAAGATTTTCGTGTGACGTGTTTTGTCCTTTAGGACTTCATCTGACTAAGACTAAAATAATGTTTTTGTTGATGCAATTCTACAGGTTGCGATAGGTAAATTGCATCCATTTTATATTTTTAATTTCACGCATGCGCGTTGTTTGTTTTTGTCGGCTTTACATTAGAAGTTCAGTTGGGCACCGTCTGTAGGAAAAAGAGCATCATGAAGCAAATCACTCTGCCAGAAATTTGGAAACGGCATGCTGAACTGCTTGGCATTCGCACCGGAAGCTCCAATACGAACATTTCTGAGTATTTGACTGTCAATCTGAGGACAGTGCAGAGGAGGATTCAAAAAGAGTTTTATAATTCTAATGCTGATAAGGCAGGTGTTTAGGCTGATCTTTAGTGATGGCCACGTTATGCCTCTATTCATCTTTCCACAGGGCCTCAGGATTAACATAGAGGTCTACATCAAGTATTCTGAGGCGGCAGTGCTGCTCTGGGTCAAGAGGGTGGCTGCTGAAAGATTCTATGTCTGGTAACAGGACTCTGCACCAGGCCACGTAACCAGGAAAACCCAATCGTGACTGTGGACAATTTCTACGACCAAATCACCCCTTACATCTGGCTCCCTAACTCCCTTGACTGCAACTCACTTAAGTATTATGTGTGGGGGGCACTTGAGCGAGAGACCAACAAAACTCCTTGTAATACCAAAGATGAACTGAAGACAAGGCTTATGGCAGCATTCAAATACTTAAACAAGGAGACCGCCCAGAAGTGATACAGGAGATTCCGAAGTCTTCTGGCGACTGTGGTTGAAACCAATAGCGATTTTATTGATTAAATTCACGCTTTAGTATTTCAAGATATTTTTGTGCAATTTTG
>OZ010572.1:114463990-114518990 GCA_963932145.1 Acanthosepion lycidas | reverse complement strand
CAACAAAAGCGGAACCAAAGATGTTTGGTCGGAAACTACGTTTAGAATTAGTTCATCATCATTTCTATCGACAGTATGTCGTTTACAATTCATTTTAGATCGGATAAATAAAGGATTGCGGCGAAACGGTCCTGTTTTGTTAAACAGAAAAGGTGTTATTCTCCAGCCAAGACAATGCCAAACAAAACCAAGAAATAAAAAAGACCGTTAGCATGAGATGTTCTTCCACACCCTTCGTACTCAGCAGATTGAACAACTACAGACTTTCATTTGTTTCACTGAGTAGAACATTTCATAACTGGTAAAACATTCTGAAACAAAGAAGTTGAATGCAGCGTTTCAAACTTTTTTTCCAAGAAAAACAAATTTCTTCAAGCCTGAAATGGAAGGTTTGCCTTTCCTTTAGGTTGAATATAATACATTTTTTTAGTATAAAACAAGAATATGTCTTCTCACCAAACTTATTGAACGTGAGGCGATTCTGAGAGAATTAGAAGTCATACCAGAATTCATTACTGACGACCACAATCTTAACAACATAAGATATGCAGATTACAGGGTGTTGATAGCAAGCACAAGAAATGAAACTACAAGAACTCCTACAAAAGGCAATGAAGGAAAGCGAGAAGAAAGGACTAAACATCAATTGTGAGAACACAGAATGCCTGGTTGTTAGCGAAAGCATCGGCCAAACATGCAAATTACAAAATGGAGATCCCAAAATCAAAGCAAGTACAACAATTAGAAATATCTGGAAAGTGTATTAACGTAAGACGGAAAATGCGACATTGAAATTCGAAGGCGTATTGGAATAGCGAAAGATGCCTCCCAAGAGCGAAGCAAGGTATTAAGAAACAGGGAAATTTAGAAACAAAGAAAAGTGTACTGAACTGTTACGCAATATGAGTCCTCCTATACGGAAGTGAATGCTAGACAATCTCTACACAGATGAAGACGAAACTTGGAACAACAGAAATGCGTTTCTACAGGAGGATACTGAGAATATCATGGCCCGATCATTTGAGCATTGACGGAATTTTATAGAAAACGTAAACAAAAATGATACTTATACTTAACATCAGAAAGAGACAGTTGAAATTTCTAGCGAACATAATGAGGACAGTGGGATTGGAAATTTGATACTCACAGTACAGATTGAAGGCAAGAGGACCAGATGTAAGGGGTGATGTGATCGCAGAAATTGTCTGGCGGAGTGAATTGCGAAATGGTGCTCACAGACGGAGACCGACTGAACCTACTATATTGTGCAGTCTACAAAAACAAATTAAAATTTTAAAATGGCAACAATTTGCCAATCGAATTGTGATATTTCAGCGCGTCTTTCTGCACTAATCATATATGGGTTGAGAATTTAAAATGTCTTTAAGTCAAAAGTGAAAATAAGGGAAAATGAGATGCATTTTCGACATTTGATGCTTTTTTTATTAACGGAAAGGAAATAACCTTGTGTAAATAGCAAATAACATACGAGCCGTTTGTAGAGTTGGTGCCATAGCTAAGAGCACTGCACATAAGTGGTTTGAACATTCTGGCAGATCTAAAGTCAATACCTCGAAAACAAAACTAATGACATTTTACCATCTCAGATTGGATCCAAAATGTTCACCAATCTTTATGAACGGAGGTTAATCAAGCAGACCCCATGCCTTGAGCGCGTGTATCGGGACAAACTCAACTGAGACACCAAGGTAAATACGCTGGAAAATAGTCAGTTCCCTGTACCGCTCCAGCATGTAACTGATCCCTATTGCTATCCGTTACCTTTACAAGAGCCAGGTCAGTTCGAAAAAAAATGTACCACTGCTATTTATGGGCTGGAGCTTCCCAGTCTTCACTTTCCATTCTCGATAGAGTCCTTGTGGGTGACGAATTATTTTCCACCCTACAACACCTTTCTCTCCGACGAAACGTCGCAGTGGTCTCACTGCTCTATCGTTATTCACATAGCGAACCATCCTCGTTCTGTTGGCGAGATGCAAGTTCCAATCGAGCAGTTTCTTTCCACTCTCGAGAGTCCAAAAGCGCCTCCGTGTACTTGTGGGTGACGAATTATTTTCCACCCTACAACACCTTTCTCACAGACGAAACCACGCTAGCCATTCGCTGATCTATTGCTATTCACATGGAAAGTGTTCAGATGAACTACACTCCTTAGTTCCACTGGTCTTAATCTTCACCGCTAAGACTCGGCATGCTACGACCATTGTAGCGAAACACCCTCATCCCCATCGTATTCCATTGGCAAGTTCCACTCGAGCAGCATCTTCCCACGAACCGCTGCTTTGTGGAACCGACTCCCAAGGGTATGCTTCCAGGATCACTTCAATCTTAACCTGTTCAAATCTATGGTTAATCGTTATCTTCCACACATATCCGCATAAACTGTGCCGCTTACCCTGTAAACCTCTACCTGGACTGTCCCTCGAGCCTTATACAGGGTGAACATCATTGTAAAAAAAAAGAGAAAAATAGATTAATCGACACCGGACATCGCAGAGTATTTCCATATCTCATATGAGCATTGTAAGATATTTGAAAACATTTGCATAAGTTAATCACGATTTAACAGGAAGAAAACTTTGATAGACCGCATTTCCACCTGTGAATCTCTTCTTAAATGTAACAAAGAGGACTGCTTTTTAAAAGAACATCACGGACAATAAAAAATTGATATTTACAAGAATATGAAGCGAAAAATGTCTTGGAGAAAACGAAAAACTGGTCTTTTTCAAATGAAGGTGATGCTGTGTATAAGGTGGGACTGGAAAGACATTGGTATATTGTGAGTTCCTTCCGCAACATAAGACGCTGAATTCAGAAACGCGCCGTTCCGGTTATACCGATAAATGTCATCTTCCATCAGGGCAAAACTAGACATTAGCTCTCTTTGCAGACCCAGCAGAAATCGGCAGAGCTTGTTTGGAATGTCCAAATACACTCGTCGTATTCCCTTGAACTAGTACTTTTGATTTACCACTTGTTAGAAATTTTACTCAATAGGAAGAAGTTCAACAATCTGGAAGCCTGTAAAAACAACCCTTAGACCAGTTTATTACCCAGAAATGTACCCAGATCTGGGAGGATAGAATCATGAAGTTGCCTCAAAGATGGGGAAATATAGTGGAATAAAATGGCATATATGTGGTTGAAAAAATCTATGTATAGATATCTAAATATTGTCTTTGAAATTTACGTAAAAACGCTACGAACTTTTGTAGGGACCCAATACTTGCGAACACCGTCATATTTAAATAAATTTAATTTACATTTGATTTTATAAACTTTCTGATAAAACGTAATTACTTTCCAAACATTCTCATAGTTTAATCATAGTTTAAACATTTTTTGCATTTAAAATGGCATAATAAAATGGCATAATTTTTTTTGACATTTAAAATGGCATAATAATTTTTTTTGGCATAATAATTATATCAAACATTGTTTGTTAGTCGACGTACGCGTGGAAGTATTCGCCGTAATAAATGCTGAATACTGTATTGCGGACATCATTTGTCCTTTCGTTTGTTGTCTGAGATGTTCTTATTTAATATTATCTGGTAAAATATAGAAAAACAGAAGATACACTTTTGAGAATAACACATTATGTTTACGTTTGAATTTGACATTCGGACATCGCACATCACAGGTTTTTAATTGTTTCACTCCAAACAAAACGACAATGCTACTGAAATTCAAGGGGTTACTGGGAATGAAAGCGAATGAGAAGACATTAGTGAGGAGAAAAGACATTAAAAGTACAAAATTCAGGAAGATAGAAGATGGCGGTTAGCGTTGCATTTAATTTTTTAAGAATTTAGTCGGCAGGGAAGCAATAAGCCGGAAGAGAGTTCCACATGCAAGAAGTGCGAGAATAAGAACTATTAAAATAGAATATCTAGCTATTAGGTTGGTGCAAAAATAATGACGTAATAATGTCGTTTTTTGACGTTAAAAAATACGTCAAAAAACGACATTATTACGTCATTATTTTTGCTCCAACCTAATGTTTCAACAGTAAAATGGTGAGATGCAGTTGCTAATCTAGTGGTACACTTACATTCGTGCGGTCGAGGTACCAAGGCGAAAAGATCATCAGAACAATTGCCATGGAAATATTTATTGAAAAGACAAACAGAAGCCAAGTCACGACAGTTAGAAAGTGACTGAATTCCGATATGTCAGGTCAAATATTACATTACAGACCCTTCTTGAAATATATAGCAGGAGCACCAGACCAGTTGTTGCAGCAATATTCAATGCACGGGCGAATGTCAGATTTGTAACTATGCAAGATGGATCCTGACGTTAAGTATGGTTCGGAATTGTTGCTCAGACATATAAATATAACCTTTAAGTTGCAACTATAATAAAAAAAAATTAAAAAAAAAAAGAAAGACATCTGCAAATGTAATAGCTCAGAAAGGGGTAGCATATTCTGTTTTTGCGTTAAAGAAGTATATATTATCTGTGTGATGACGCTTGTAGACAAGTGATTAAAACATTAGCTTCCGACCAATAGGTTCGAATGTCACCAATGTTTATTTGTCTGTAATATCAGGGCCTGTTGCATCGATTCTAGTGGCATTAGAAAGTGCTTGAAAACATAGCATGGATCTATACAAAACTTGTTAGTGAAATTGGGTTGTGCTAGCACGAAGTCACAAGTCATCGTGACTGATGGTTTGAGCGTAATGAGCTTGTTTATTGAGTGACTTCCCGCTTAAGATAGTTGCAGTATACACCACAGCTTGACTCGGTGGGTGTTGAAGAAATACAAATGTACAGAAGAATGTGTCTGCAACAGAGATTAGCTAGCCTCCGTAGTAGACTTCATAGTCTCCCGAGACTGATGGATGCACACACACATACACACACACACAGACACACGTGTATATGTATATATATATATATATATATATATATATATATATATATATAAAGATTACTTAACTTTAATATAAATTTTTTGTTGTTGTTTTCCCCGAGTTCAAAGTTTCTTGGTAATGACCGTTCTTCAAGGGGTTATATTTTATATATATATATATATATATATATATATATATATATATATATATATATATATATATATATATTAGGTTGGTGCAAAAGTAATGACGTAATAATATATATATACATATATATATAAATATAGATAACTAGACTCGTTTCGAAAAACCCTCGAATTTTTGATTTGCAAATAATCAAATCAATCTCGAGGGAAAAAAAGGTTTTAAAAAAAGAAAGAGCTGCAAACATGAACTACTGTCGAACAAATCGCACAGATGCAGGTCTGAAGCCCAAAGAAAAAACCGCGATGCGAGTAGACAACTTACTAACAAAAGAGCTCCATACAATCGTAGAGCAGATACATACTTTCCCTGACGATCCGTTTAGGTCAAACCTAGGTAGGTTTGTCTGGCTCAATAGGTGTATATATATATATATATATATATATATATATATATATTAGATTGGTGCAAAAATAAGACGTAATAATGGCGTTTTTTGACGTTAATACATCAAAAAACGACATTATTACGTCATTATTTTTGCACCAACCTTATATATATATATTACAGAAAAAAATTACCTCAACATAGAGATAGTCTATTTCAAGCCGTTTCTATCATCAGCCACTTAGAGAGACACTTGAAACAGACTTTCTCTATGTTGAGGTAATTTTTGGCTTGTTTTATTTTATTTTATTTTTTTTTTTTTTTTTTTTGCTGCAAAAATTCATATGCTCCGTTAAAATAAAAACATCGAGCTCTCTGTGGATCAGTTTTAATAATTAATATTACTAGCATCCACCCGATTATATAAGAACGGATCGATTACCTGTACTATATATATATATATATATATATATATATATATATATATATATATATATAAATATATATAAAAGTTATATTTGGTGAGTACACTTGATTGAGTAGAGATCCCTGTTTTTAAATTATGAAATTATTGTCTACCGGACTAGGGATCTTAACAAAGTACTAAGAATGAGTATTATTTACACATACACACGCGCACGCACACACACAGACACATATATATATGTGTATGTGTGTATATAAGTGAACACTGAGGTTTGAAGATTGTGTTCAAGCATAAGACACTGTTGCCGCTTGGTGTTGACCTCAGGGTCCACTTTTATATTTTTACAGTAGATAAACAAACCCAGTACGTTTAATCCATCGGTCACAATGAGTTGTGACTTCATGCTAGCACAACCATCAACCTAATTTAACTCCCAAGTTTTGTATTAACCCGTAATATGGTTTTCAGGCACTTTCTAATGGTGCCCCACACTAGAATCATCAGGCTGATATTATTGACATCTCAACCTTGGAGATATTCGAACCTCTTGGTCGAAAGCCCAATGTTCTAATCACTCATCCACACGCGCCAACACATTGCCAGTTTCCGGTAAATACATTGTTGACTTTACTGTAGAAACGTGTTTCATAAAACTTTATGATAGAAATGGACTAAAAATTATAGAAGAAAACAATTTATTTTTCCTCATGGATCTCATGAACGAAACAATCATAGCATTACATGCAATCCATTATTTGGCTTGTAAAATAAACGTAAGTAACATATAGGTCATGCAAGATAGCTAGTCAGTCCGTTATGCATCGTGCGTGATACACACTTAGGCGATCATGTATCTTTCGATACATGACTGACGAGGCAGATTTTTTGCCCGCAGTAGTTTGCCATTTTTTTCTGTGGCAGACCAGTCTGCGTTGCTATTTATCTATAGCTGGAGGGAGAAGAGGAGGATTTCCCAGAGGTATAAGCACGTAATATTGTAATGGATTCGACTGGAATTCGAACTCGGTTCTCCGATTCCTCAACCCGAGCCGCTATCCGTTACACAATCGTGCCTCCTATATAGCTAACGCATTCAAAATATTGGTGTTAACTACTGAAAATCATTTACGCAAATTGCTTTCTATTTATGTTCAATGTAAATAAGCTGATTAAAAAAAGTCAGATAAGTTTTCTAAACCTCCAATACAGATAAAGGGAAATAATCATGTACTCTAGTTTTTCATACAATGTCCTGTCATGAAGTTTACTTCTTTATGCAATGTTTTCAAGTAATTTCGGTGAATGTATGCACAGATTTCTTAAGCTTAAGTGAGATTAGAGTTTAATTAAATGTTTAAATAGCCTAAATTGTATGTATATTAAACAATGTTAAAAAATAAAATCGTACTCACCCCGAGTAACATTGATAAGCTATGCGACTGATATATAGATACAGTGTAACCTGGATAAAAGAGACCCGGATATAAGAGAAACCCTGATATAAGAGATATTTTCTCTGGTCCCAAATTAGAGCCTGTGCTAATGTAAACAAAATAGACCAAACCCGGATAAAAGAGAAACCCTGATATAAGATACTTCTACGGTCCCGACAACTCTCTTATATCCGGGTTACACTGTATATGTGAATGTGTGTGTGTGTGTGCGTGCGTGTGGACAGGCACAGATAGATAGATAGATAGATAGATAGATAGATAGATAGATAGATCAAGAAATATGTAACATAATGAAAGATTGAGCGTCCGTATGACGGAGTTTTTGATCCACCTTCATTTTACCCACTGATGTGCCAAAATTCATGGGGTAGCAGTATGCAAAGTAAATGGCGCCACCGTACCTTGATTTTATGGAAAATCAGTGTGAACATCGGTTGGACTGCAAGTGGGTAATACGACATAAATTATCGGAATTCAAATGGGGCATGATAATGTGGGCCAGAGAAAGCGGCATTTGTTTTCTGTAATTGTAAGAACGTTTGACATCCATATATCAACAGTGTCATGTAAGTACCGGCAATAAATAATGGAAATCATTATTTCCTATTGTGGATAGCGTAGTGGTAAACGACAGGTCCTTAATGATGGTGACTAGAGGCGTCTGGATGAAATTCTCAGTGATAACTGCCAAGCAATACTGGCCCAAACTATATCGGCATTCAATGCAGAAAGTACAAGTTGCATACCCAGTAGGTCAGTCCAACATTCTTTAGTTTTCATTGGATATATGAACAGAAAATCCACCAGAGTGCTCCTGTTAACACCATAACTCCTGTATTCCAATCTCTTGATGTCGCTAATTGTACCCTGGAGGAGTGCGTTATGTTTCTATTTGCTTCGGGCTCATGGTAGGGTTTGGATGTGATGGAGACCCCGTAAGACTATGAACCCAAATTGTCAACAATGCAACGTGTAAGCTGATGGTGGTTCTCTAATAGTATGTAGTGTGTTCAGGTTGGGTTGAGTCTGTCGGCCTAAATACTTCCTTGACAGGTGACCACTATATTACATTGCTCCATGATCATTTACCTCTATTTATGGACACCCCACATCTTAAACAATTATGGGTTATTCCAGCAAGATAATGTAGCTTGTTATCAGGCCCAAGACGTCCGGTATTGGTTTGAGGAACATTTTAGATTCTTTTAGGAAATGAAGTGGACAACGCTTTCACCAAACATGGCCCAATCGAACATGTATGGGACGTCGTGGAGAAGCCTATTCAAACGTAATATCCTGTTCCTAAAAGTATCAGGAAGCTTCGGACAGCTATCAAGATGCTATAGCGCATCATCCTTTCAGAGTTCTTCGAACCACATGTGTAATCTATGCCATGCTGGGGCATTTACCCAGGCTAAACTGGGTCCTTGGAAAATCTGATACTCACAGGACAGATTGAAGGTAAGGACAGAGGAAAACAACGCATAAACTACCTAGCGAGTGTGTGTAAATGGATGGCGAAGCAGGGGAGATAAAAATACAAAATTTATTAAGAGCTACAAAAGACAGGAATATGTGGAGAGCCATGATCGGCAACATTCCTGAAGGGACGCGACACATACAAAAAGCATAAGAGTGGGTCCTACACATCACTAAGCTCCTATACTTTCATTTGGGAATATGTAATGTTTACATATATTTTATTTGAAAACAATGTGGATGTAGGAATCATCACTGTATATCTGATAATTGCTTAAGTCGTAAGACTGTCAGTCGCTATGCACTGTTGATTACTATGTCCACATTGTTTATATCTTCATTCTCTCTATCCTCGATATTGTGCAATCTTCCCCTCAACAATCTAACAAATGTTCAACAATATTATTTTATATATTTATGTGTCCATGTGCGTTTTTGTGATAGATATTCCTCGTGACCTTGAGCCAAACTTGATGTGTTCTTCAATGCACTTAATTTGCTGGTTTGCCCGTAAGTGGTAACATGTTTCCATGGATTATCCATTTACACCTCAAACAAATCAATACCTATTTGTGAAGCGTCATAATTTCCTACCAGTTGAACAATTATGCATCGACCCAACGATCTAAAATGAGTTACTTTAACAACCTTTTTCGTGTTCGCGCCAAAAAAAGCTATCGCCTACTCTCAATTCTGTACTCAAGCCGAAACCAAGATGTTATACAACCCCTCGTCCTTCGGCGGACATCGGTTCTTTCCGCCGCTGCTCGCGGATAAAAAACACTTTGGAATTTTTGTAATTCTCTGGCAATTTTTTCCCACTGACCGCTCATTGCACTCAGTGAAATCTTTTTCTAATAAAATCTACGATATTCTACTTTTTTCTTTCGTTTTTCATATTTTCCTTTCTCTCTAACTCCCTCTCTTTGTTATCTTTCGGTTTTTTTGGGGGGGGAGGAGGTTCATATTTTCCTTACTTTCTCACTACCCTCTTTGCTATTATTAGTCTTTTTTTTTCGTATTTTCTTTTCTTTTTTACTCTTCCTTCTTTATCTTTCGTCTTTTTTTCATATTTTCTTTTATTTTACCCCTCCTTCTTTATCTTTCGTCTTTTTGTCATATTTTCATTTCTTTTTCACTCCGCCTCTTTGCTAGCTTTCGTCTTTTTTTTCTTTTCTTTTTTTTCTTTCTAACTCCATCTTTGTTCTTTCGTTTTTGTTTTTTTGTTTTTTTTCATATTTTCTTTTCTTTCTAACTCCTCCTTCTTTGCTATCTTTCGTCTTTTTTTCATATTTTCCTTTTTTTCTCACACCCATTTTCTTTGTTATTTTTAGTCTTTTTTTTATATATATTTTCTTTTCTTTCTCACTCCTCCTTCTTTATCTTTCGTCTTTTTTCACATTTTCCTTTCTTTCTAACTCCATCTTGTTTTTTGTTTCGTCTTTCTTCATATTTTCTTTTCTTTCTTACTCCTCCTTTGTTATCTTTCGTCTTTTTTCGTATACCATTTTCCTTCTCATTACTTCTTCTTTGTCATCTTTCGTCTTTTTTTTTTTTTTTTTTTTTTCACATTTTCCTTTCTTTCTCTCTCCATTCTTTGTTATCTTTCGTCTTTTTTTCCATATTTTCCTTTCTTTCTTGCTCTTCCTTCTTTGCTATCTTTCGTCTTTTTTATATTTATCTTTCTTTCTTACTCCCCTCTTTACTATCTTTTGTCTTTTTTTTCATATTATTCTTTCTTTCTCACACCCGTCCTCTTTGTTATCTTTCGTTTTTTTGTTTGTTTTGTTTTTTTTTGTTTTTTGTTTTTTGTTTTTTTGTTTTTCTCGTATTTACCTTTTTTCTCACTCCCCTATATTATATTTCACCTTTTCCTCATATTTTCTTTACTTACTTTCTCACTCCTCCGTGTTTGTTTTCTTTCGTTATTTTTAATATTTTTATTGTATATTGTCTCCTTTTTTTTTTTTTTTTTCGATGTGTCTCTCTTGGTTCAGCAACACCCATGTACACTTCCATGACAAGTTTTGCTTTTCACATGATTTTGCTCTATGTAAAATGTGATGAAAAAAAAATGTAAAAATCCTAACAAAAGTTTGTTTTTTTATTCTAACTGCGTGTAACACATTGGAACTTAAAAGCTAACAAAAGCCTGTCAGACAAATCATTTCCTGATCAAACCACCATATTTCAAACCGATTCATCATTAAATCATTTTTCAAGCAATAAAAATCTCGCAAAAAAAAATAAATAAACACATCTAGCAGATCCACTTTTATGGAAACCGATCTTATAAGGACCCTCAACGGAATAGAAAGAGTAAAAGAGTTAGCCAGTCCGTTCAACCGATATACCGGTTGTCCGAGCCTAGGCATTCATCTTACCAATATGGCAATAAGAAATCTGAAATCAAAGGAAACCGTTTTGAATTATAGTTGATAACAGTAGGAAAGAAATTTTTTCAATTCGATTTTTATTGTACCCTTCTTTTCATTACTTTCAAAAACCTCAGCCTAACTTGAACCGTATCTGATTTCATAGACTTGAAGTTTACAAGTCGAATTAATACAAAAAATATATTGTCTCCCGTACGCACTAAAGAAATAGATATTGGCAAACACATTATAATACATTTCTATTTATTCTACCTCTTTCAAAATCTCAAGAGTATAATGTATGTAGATAAATAAAATTTGATATTTATTATATGTTGATGTAGCCAGTTTCTTTTTTTCTGTTTTGTTATTTTTTATACATTGACGTTCAAATTTTTGGGCCAAATACATAAAATGATTATACACCTTTATTTTATTAAAAAATTAAGATTGTTTAGTAGTAGGATTTTATCAGTAGTGTCTATGAATGTTATAACGTAAAACGTTATCACGTAACAGAAGATACACTGGTTTAAAACAGCTTGAAGTTGCGAAAAGACCATTAAAATTATTGGGTCAATGAAAGATCTGAGATGATAGTCGTGATAATATGAAAAAATTTAAGTTGGAATTATTCCATCTTATTAACATGAGTGTAAGGTATCTTGGTAAGTCATTGTAGTTGAACATTAACTTATTGTTTACACTAAAAGCATGGCTAAAAACTCTGCTAAAACAAAAATGAAGCTTGTTTTAAAGAGAAAGATGACTCAACGAGGGTTAGCCAGGCAGTTTTGAATTTCTAGAAACAGTGTTCAAAGCATCCACAAAACGTTTTCTGCTGACTGGAAGGTTTTTAAGCGCAAACAAAACTGAAAGTTAAAAAACAAAATTAGACTAGAAAGATGAAAGGAAGGTTGTGGGAGCCTCGGTAGGGAATCCAAAATTAACAGTGAAGAGTAAATGCTAACTTAACAGTGAAATTTCATTTGATATAGTACGCAGAGTATTATAAAAAAATCTTGAACAGTGGTGTAGTAGGAAAAAACATCATTAACCAAAAAATATCGGAATAGAAGGTTAAAATACTCAAAACAATATCTAATATAGGATGTTAGAAAATTGCAAAACATAATTTTTAGTAATGAATGCAAAATAAAGTTACATGCAAGAGAATATTTAAAAAAAAAGACCAGTGGGAGAAATAAACAATAAACGACAAAGACGGTAAAATTTGGTGATGGACGTGTAATCGAATGGATTTGTATCAAAAGCGATGGTAGAAGAAAATTGGTAAAGGTTCATGGAAAACAAAACAGTGAAAGTACATTAGTTTACTCGAGTCGAATATTCTGTTAGACTAGGAAGACGGAGAAATTTATCAGCATGACGGTGCTCCTTGTCCTACGTCACATGCAACAAAATGGTTTCTTGTGAATGAAGATGTTCAACTTTTATAAAACTGGTCCAGACAAAGTCCTGATTTCAATAAAAAAAGTGAAACATTATGATGAGGAAAAAAAGAAACAAGCGAGCCAACGAAAACCACGCAGTGTCCAAGAGCTTTTGAATTACTGTCAAGAAAAATGGGAAAAACTCCCATCGAGAATATCTAGACCTTGTTCCATTCAATGCTCCATCGAATTGAGGCGATTATTAGAGCCAAAGGCAGAAGCACTACTTACTAACACCATACGTTGATGTTTTGTACTTTCTGTAAGAATAAAGATCACTTTTGTGCAAAAAGATTCCTTTTTAACTTCAGAAAAGGCTGAATTGGGAATTTTTCGCTAGTGGCCGTGTATTTTTAATCACTGTGCTTAAGATGTTTTATCGTCTACCATACAGCATTAACAAAAATGCAGTAATTTGTTTTCTGTTATTCAAAGATCATAAAATATAGTGACAAAAGCATACTGATATTCGCTCTCGATTTGGAGGTTTAATTTACAAAGTCAATTAACTTACCAAGATGACTCAAAAGTTTTACACGCCTATGTATATTAATGTAACTCTGAATCTTTCAACTTGTATAGTACCTCTTTCTCAAATTTAGAGGACATACACCAAGCACTCAAAAGCTAATGACATTGTTCCACTCAAAACCATCAGATCATTAAAAAAAACAACCTTGGTAATAATCACATTACATCCATCACCATTGCAAAAGCAACCACCATTTAAAGCAGGATCCTGATACTACCAATAAATAAAACTTTCTTTTTTTGGGGGGGGGGTACATAATAGTAATTTAAATTGAGTTTATCTAGACAGCAAATGTTCATTCAAGCAGGTTTTGTTAAAAATGATGGATGACTTGTCTTTTATATTGGACTGAGTCATAAATAATTCACGTTTTTGTTTACCAGCTTTATTCTTTAAAACAAAGTACAATTATATTTTATTCAGTTAACCATTATTTGCAATGACTTGTCAATTATCGGACGGATCTTTCATATATTTTGAGTAAAATTTCACAGTTCTTGATGTGAAAAGTTTTCGACGAACTCTTGAATCTGTCTTTCTCTGGAGAAAAGTTTCCTCATGAAAATCTTTTGCAACAATCAAAAGAATTGAGATCATGTTAATATTCCCACTGGCTTGAAACAGACCAAGTGTGTTCCAAAGATTTTCCTCTGTTATTCTTGCATTGTATTAAAGGAGAACATTTTTTAATTAATCCAATGTGCACGCTACCTATGTTTTAGTTTACTCTAAATTTATAATTGTCACGTATGATTAATAGTTAGGATGATACACTCATCATTACAATTGGAAATTACATATGACTCAACTTAATCTATCTCCGTTGGGTAATATATATATATATATATATATATATATATATATATATATATATATATATATATAATAAAAATACATTGAGCACTGTTTTGTTTACACCTTAAATTAAGTAAATATTTCTTCGCTTATCTGTCCTTAACGCACATATATACAGTTGCTAATATCTAATTATTTGGTTTATATCCACATTTATACATCTATCTATCTATCTATCTATCTATATATATATATATATATATATATATATATATATATATTATCTTTTTAAAAATATGATTCCATCGCGATACAGAAAATTTCCATGTTTCAAAACTGAAACCAAAATTATAAATTTAATCATAAAAATTAAACTTAAATTCCATAGTCTATTATTTATATATATATATATATATATATATATATATATGTGTGTGTGTGTGTGTGCGTGTGTGTGCGTGTGTGTGTGTTAGTGTCCTCCATTTAACTGTCACGTATCATTAATAGTTAAGATGATATATTCGTCATTACAAATGGTTCAGCAAAACGGAAATTACTTATGACTCTTTATTCAATCTATATATCTATGTGTGTGTGTGTGTGTTCGATTTAACTGCAACGTGTCATTAATTGTTAAGATGATACATTCGTCATTACAATATGCTCCTAAAAATGGAAGTTATTTATGACTCAAGCTAATGAGGACAGGTTCAAAAATAGAAATTGACAAAATCGCTTGAATAGCAACTTGACAAAGACCAATGCAAGTAAAAATGGTTTCGCTAACTTTAAGAAATCGAAAGAAGCGAAATATGGACTAATATAAGAAGTGATTAAACAACAAAACTCGAGTTGGGATGGAGCTTTTTTTATAATCGTTTCATCCCAAGCAAAGTTGATAATGTCACTGAGACTGAAGAAAACGAGAAAACGTGAAAGAAAATGAGAAAACGTTAGTTAGAAGAAAGAGCAGGATTCAGAAAGACGGGCGATCATGATTGATGTGGGATTTAAAATTTTGAAGGTCGTAGTTGATAGGGAGCCTCGGAGGCGAAAGAGAGTTCGTCATGCAAGAAAAGAAACTATTAGAAAAGAACTTAGACATCCCAACAGTTTCTTCTTTCGCACTTCTTCCCTTTCACTCACATGCATTATCTCACTTTATTAATCTTTCATCTCTTTTCTCACTCATGAACTGTTATGGTAATTTACCCACGCACGCATGAACTCTCCCAGCTATAAATAGGAGCAGCTACTACCTTTTTAGAGGGTGAAGATTTCAGCAGTCAGCTCTGACAATTGGACCGAACATTCTTGTTGTAAAACTCTCGTTTGTATATTTTTGCATTAATGTTTGTGTTAAATCATTTGTTTAACTCAATTCCTCTCTTGTGTCTTTATTTCTGGCCCTAACACGGCCACAACATGATCACTCCTCCCACTTCCATTCCTTTCGATTAAGGTTTAATGACGAGATTAAGGAGAACACACGGAGGCGGTTTCTAGTCTAAGTTGATTTGTATTCTTCATTCATTCTGTCATTTTAAGATTATGAAACTGCCCTAAAAGATTCTCAGCAACACTCACATATACACGACGCAGCTGGAAAAAAGCCAAGAAGAAAAGAAACATCATAAGGTTCAACACACCGTACAACAAAACATAAAAAAAACGTAGGAAAATATTCATTAAACACTTCCCCGCATCAAGTACTCTCTACAAAATATTCAGTAACAACAAAGTAAAGATCAGCTACAGTTTCATCGTGAACATGGCACAAATAATTAAAAAAAAACACAACAGAAAAACAACCAACAAACCATCTGAACAAATTAAGCCCATTTGCAGAACAAATGTCCCTTAAAGAGCAATTTCTTTCAGAACAATGTAATATACCAAGCCACTGTAAAATCAGCAAATGACAAAGAAAAAATATACATAAGAGTAAGTGAAGGACCCTGCAAATAAAGAAATTGCGCACACCAAAACATTTTTTACAAATAGTAAATACGCGAACAGCACAATGCTTTCTAAACATATCTGGGAGACTAAAAACATAAACCGAATCACACCAAAAATATCATGGAATGTAAGGGAAACAGCATCGGCCTACAACAATAAATTCAAAATCTGTAAACTGTGCCTGGAGGAAATAATAGATATAATTACCTTCTCAGAGTAACACAAACTACTAAATAAACGATCAGAACTCGTCTCAAAATGCAAACATCATTTTTACTACTTTAGTTAAAAATTGAAAATGTAAAAAGAATGAACGAAAATAAGGAAATAAAATCCAATAAATGAACAAAAATAAGTAAAATAAATTAAACCAAATAAATAAATATGTAAATAAACTAAGTAAATAATGAACCACTTACGTACAAATAAACACAAGAATACGTACACAAAAATAAACACGAGAAAACCAACAATAAAATAATTAATAATAATTAAGTTAACAAACAACACTATTCATTTGGATCCAGAATTATTCCTACTCAAAAGCCTCTAGAATAATTCGAAGCACAACCGTTACCGCCCAGCCAAATAACCGTAAGAATAATACAATAGACTACCCCTAATACAATACAATAGCCTGCTCACATGCATCACTGGCCTATACCTATAAATAGTCAAGCAAAAGCACAATGCACACAGCCTGATAATTATGTTTAGCAGGAAACAGACTGTCGCCTCTGGGTGCTGATTTCAATGTCCACTTTTATATTTCCATACGCTCTATCCTTGATATTAAGCACTTAACCAGTAAATATAGCATACCTTATAACTATATTTTGTCATATATATATATATATATATATATATAAATATATATATATATATATATATATATATATATATATATATATATATATATATATATATATGACAAGACAGAGTGTAAATAGTTTCTTGTGACGCATATCGTGTTTTAGAACTTCATCAGACTAAACTTTTTCTACTTTGTCATAGATTTTCCCCAATACTCTTCTTGATATATGTAAAAAATATATATTGTTATGTCATATATATATATATATATATATATATATATATATATATATATATATATATATATATATACGCACATGTGTGTGTGTTTTCTTGAAATACAAGTGGCGTTGGTGACATACTATCCCCAATCATTATCACGCATCATTGTGTAATATGTCCTTGAACAAGAAAATGTCTGCTCTTATTAACACATAAAAAAAACTTCTATTTAGACATACAGTGGTGGAAATAAGTATAAGACACCCCATCAAATTGTCGATAATGTTCTTATTACAGCACAAATTCCTCCGAAAATTTGTGTATGTTTTACCCAGATCCGATGGGTATTAGGATACATATTCGATTTTATAACAACCTTCTACCAAAAAAAAGTTATTAATAAAACTTCGTTATCGAAAGTGGAAATAATTATAAGACAGTTTTGAAAATTTGCATATCTGGTTTACTTCAGAATGCCAAAAGATGAATAAGTGCATGCGCAGATTATAAAAAGATTCTAATCATGATTTTAAGCCAAGTGAGTCCTATTTAAACATTTCATAATTGAATACAGTTACTGCAAAATGACCAGGAACTCCCCCCCACCTTAATGAAAATGAAAAAGGGTAAATTTCTGCCTATAAACTGGAAGGAAAATCTATAAGTTTCATTGCAAGAGAACTGTCGAGGTCCCGAACAGTTGTGTGAAATTGTCCAAAGGACCCTGAATCGTAAGGCACCAGAAAATGTCCAGTTCGTCCAACTAAAATTAAAAATGCAGCCAGACGTTGACTTTTTCGAGAAGCTTTTAACGGACAACCAAGTTCAAGAGATCTGCAAAAATCTCAGAATTTAGCCATCACTTCAAGAAGAGTTCGTCAACTTCTCCCATAATCACCAAATCTCGTGTATTGAAACAGGAAGACAGCCCCTGCTTTAACTGCTAAACACAAGAAGATGCGTGTAGATCGGGTAAAGAAAAAAGTAACATGGACAAAGGAGAAATGGGAAAGAGTCGTGTTTTCTGATGAGAAAAAGTTTCATTTGGATGGGTCAAACGGCTACCAGTGTTATTGGCATGATTGAAGAAAGGGGAAGCAGCTATTTTCAAAAAGACCATTTGGAGGAGGATCTGTTATGGCTTGAGGATCTTTTTCTGCATCTGGAAAGGCAGATTTAGTAGTGATGGAAGGGAAACAAAACTCTGCTCGATAAATCAATGTGTTGGAAAAAAGTCTTGTTCCATTTATGAACCGTCTAGACACCAATAATTCCATTTTTCAACAGGACAACGCAGCCATACACACTTCTAAGCTCATGAAACACTGATTTAAAACAAAAAATATTGAAGTTTTGGACTGGCCCACTAAGTCTACAGATTTAAACCCAATAGAAAAGATTTGGGGAATTTTGTTAAGAAGAGTATACAAAATAAACGTCAATTTGAAGATAGAGAAATTTTAAAATCTTGCATTAAACAGTATTGGAATGAAATTCCATCTGAAACTCTCAAAAAAACTTATTTATTCAATGCAAAACATGTGTGTTGAACTATCACAAACGAAAGAGAATAAATGTAAATATTGAATTTTGTACGAATTTGCTGTTAAATACAAATTTTCAAAACGGTCTTATAATTATTTCGACCCTCGAAAATGTATTTTTCTTAATAACTTACTTAATAACTTGTTTTGGTGGAAAGTTGTTAAGCTTAAGTTAGTCTACAGAGTAACCCATAAAATTTCAACACAATACTTTAGCAAATTATCTAGAAACCAACTGGATAAAGATGCTATACAAATTTTAAACAATATAATTACTTATATATAATGTCCGGTCACGAGTTGCCGATCACATACGTCTGCTAACCTATACATTTTGCAGTTGCCTACTCAGGCTCATTTGTATTCAACACAAAGACTACCTATGGTTTATACTGCTGAGCAGACCTTAGTTACAGTTTCTAGGAAACATGACCAACAGCAAGACCAGTACTCTCAAACTCGCGGTCACGGGACTTGTGGCTTCGTGCTTGCACAACCATCGACGGCCACCGAAAAGTTATGTCTACGCAATTGCGGGCACGTTTTCCCAATATTTGGCCAGTTTTCATTAACCATGTTGTATGTAGGTGAGCTCGAGTTCGCGCCCGTGAGAAAGGAGTGAATTCTTTTATCAAATGTGTTTGACGTTAAACAAAAATAACACAGTTCATTCTTGTAACATTAAGGCAAGCGAACCAAAGGTAAACAATCAATAAAATGCCTGAGGAATTAACACAAATGGATGATAAAACAAGAATAGAGAAGGGTGATGAATTTAAAAGATGAAAAAAAAAACGGGCGGTTGAAGGAGGACATAATTGCTGACGACCTAAGAAGAAAAGGCACCTGAAAGAAGAAGATGCACGAATTAATTCTCACATGAATACATATTCATTTTTATTTATTGACAAAACACTGATGCATAGATAGATAGATAGATATTTATGTGAACGCTTAATATATATTGGTCCATTTAGAGGTATGGTTAAATACATTATGAATAAGTCTATAAAAATGTGAAAATGATAACTTTTTGAAGGAAAATGCAGGAAGTATATAATGTGAAACATGAAGAAACTTTCTGAGTTCTCTCCCTTGTTGTTGACAATGAGAAGAAAATAACTAATATATATATATATATATGTGTGTGTGTGTGTGTGTGTGTGTGTGTGAAAATATATAGAAAATAGGAAAGAACTGGTTAGGTGAATAATCCAAAGTTCTTTAGTATTTTTGTTACTATTTCTAAAAAATAGTGCTCGATACAAAAGTAGAGCACTCTTATGTAGCGTGTTGGAATCATATTTTTAAATAAAAAATTATATATATATATATATATATATATATATATATATATATATAACTCTCTCTCTTTCTCTCTCTCTCTCTTTATATATATATATATATATATATATATATATATATATATATATTAGCTCTCGATAATATAATTTAATCGGTTGGGTAGTAAGGAACGACTTTGTAAAACAGTCACTATTACTCCTGATAATGCAAGACAATCCTAAGGACTGAGTTCTCTGAGTGACTGATGTGTTTATGAGAAAATAAATACGCAAAGATTCAAATTTCAATCTGCCGGGCGTCGATAGCCTAGGGTTAGCATATCCGACTAATACCAAACCAGTCGGGTTTCGGTCCCGGCCTGAAGCGATCGAGTGTTTAGTTACACTGATGAGCTGTCATACAGCGAAACAGTCTATCTGTGGATTACTATATATATATATATATATATATATATATATATATATTGAATAAATTATAAACATTATGTCCGCTCATTTTTATCATAATCCTTTCATATTCGCTAATATTTTTCCGTATATTACAATTAATTAATTTATTAATATTATATATTAATTGTAATATACTGAAAATATTCGCGAATATGAAAGCATTATAATAAAAAATAAACAGATATAATGTTTGTAATTTATTCAATCAGACATGCATAAAAGAGAATTTGCTTATATATATATATATATATATATATATATATATATATATATATATATATATATAAGGCTGAAACACTAATATTCCATGGTTGTAAATTATTACATTGGAATCGTAATCACGATCCAATTCATCAGACCTACAAATTCAAAAAGAAATCGGAAATTATAACTCCTGGTATAAAAAACAAAATTTTAGTCTCATCTTCTCTTTTCTTGTATACATAAGGTTAGTAATGCAAAGCAGACGGAAAATTTTGATGTATCCATCAGCAATATGAATTGGCTGGATTTTAAGTTTAGATCATATCATTTTTTATTGTGCGTAATGTCACCACAAATGTGTCCACTTTAGGTCAGCGAATCGGAAGTGATTTATGCATCGAAAAATAATTCATATTTATCTGTATCGCACTCATTTATTTAACTCCTCTCTTTAAAAC
This sequence comes from Acanthosepion lycidas, assembly GCA_963932145.1. Taxonomy (NCBI): domain Eukaryota; kingdom Metazoa; phylum Mollusca; class Cephalopoda; order Sepiida; family Sepiidae; genus Acanthosepion; species Acanthosepion lycidas. The sequence goes on along the minus strand of OZ010572.1, from coordinate 114,498,100 downwards.
TTTTCTCTGTTAAGTTTTAATCCTCCCCTTCACCTTCAGGCCTTCCCTGTTCTTCTTTCTTCTGTTAAACCCTCTCTCTACAGCTTTCTTACATTTCTCTCTTACACTTGTTTCCCACTCCCACACCTACACTCTCACGAAAATTTTGTTTTTTATACCCGCAGTTATATTTTTCGATTTCTTTTTGAATTTGTAGGTCTGATGAATTGGATTGTGATTACGATTCTAATCTAATAAATTATAACCATAGAATATTAGTGTTTGAGCCTTTTATATTATATTCTTACTCTGTCCTGGACATTAGGTTCTACCTGGATTCTATCGTCTTGGGAATTTACACACACACACATATATATATATATATATATATATATATATATATATATATATATATATATATATATATATATATATATATATGACGAAAATGTGTCTTGGCAATTCCTGAATTTAAAATTAAAAGACAAAAATTAACGTGCACCCACATCACGCTGAAACATCGATTCCTGTACGATCACCGAAGTTAAGCAACATTCGAGCCTGGTCGGTAACTACTAGAAGGATGACCGCTTGGAAATATCAGGTGCTGAATGTTTGAACGTGCGGGTGACATAATGGATAATGGCTCGGAATTGTTAACCAGAGAGCCGAGTTCTAATTCCAGTAGGCTTCATTATATTCACTTACGCACAAGTACCCCTGGGAAAGGTATGAATCCACCTTTTCTCCCCCTAGCTATGGATTAATTAATAAGACTTGGATCATTAAATCATTATTACTCAAAAAAATCTTACAATCTAAAAACTATTTTCTGGCTTTAAATAACATGCAAATGATTGATTAGCCGTAGAAATAATTCAGTCAAAATCAAACAAAATAAAAATTATTATACCACTTTCTCCCATATCATTCCATGAAAAAAAAATTCTAGACGAAAAATTGGGTTTTTCCTTTTCTAGTAAAAAAAAAAAAAAAAAAAGAAAACCTTTTCGAAAAATTAAAAAATATATTTAATTTTTCAAAATGGAGTTTTCAATGTGAAGTTGATTCGCTATTATCCGCGGGTATCAGCATCTTGTACCGCGGATAATGAAGTCGCTTGTAATTAGACGGTATTACTGAAGTTGTGTTATTTTTATTTCACAGAAGATTATTGTTGATATTTGCATAATTGTTTGTTACTGTTGGATTTGCTACGAGTTAATTTGCAGAGTCAGTGTTAGTTTTTTCACTTGTTTTAGCAGCAGCAATGGCATTTGGCTATTTAAATTATTAATAACAATCAATATATTTATGCTTGGCATCTTCCTCGTCAATTCCAGGCAGTGGTACAAGGATTGCATAATTCGTGGTTAGTAGTCACTCTGTGAAAGTCATTCATAAGATAGGGCCGCTCCGAAAGTAATGCTTCGTATTTTATAATGTTGATCTACAACGTCAGAGGTGGGTTTTGGTGGTATGACAGTAGAGATCGAAACTTCTCGCCTTTTAACTTTTTCTTCTTTCCCTTTTTTTTTTTTTTTTTTTTTTTGTCATGGAATATGATAATGCTCGGGCCGACAATACTCTGAAGACGCCATTGAAATTTTGACTGAACTATACAACTACACGTATAGTCTGGATTTGGAGCCTTCCAAATTCCATTCGTTCGAGCATTGAAATATGGATTTGGTCGATTGATTTTGTTTAGTGGCATATCAACACCTCCACGATTCATTTAATACCGAAATCTAAATATTTTGAACACAATTCTATGGCTTCTACTAAATATTTTGAACACAATTCTATGGCTTCTACTAAATATTTTGAACACAACTCTATGCCTTCAACTAAACATTTTGAAGGCAATTGTATGCCTTCAACTACAGGTAAAATATATCGTTTGTAATTTTGTTATAAAATATATTGGCGGTAATTCTACTATAAATAGGTAGTGTATGTAAGTTTATTATAAAAGTGTTTTTATACTTTCATGGTTTTTTTTTTTGGGGGGGGGGCTTCACTGTTTGCCCATACCTGGTAGCCTAACAGGTGCTATCATCCCCTCTCCGTGGCAGAGTGTTTAAAAGAAAAATTACGACTATAAGAATCAATACGTTTGATATAAATGAATTAGAATTCAGAAGAACAAATTGAAGAACAAGCCTGTGTTGAGGCTTAGCTTTTAAAACCGCTTCTGCTCACTTCTAAGGACCGTGCGAAATTCACATGCTCAACGGAAATCCAAAAGGAAAGGTTTTCTCGCCTTCAAAACCGAAACCAGACAGAGCAACTGCTATGAAACATATTATAGCGTCGCGGCGGGTTAGTTCGTTCTGTTGTAGATATTTATCGACATGACTTCGCATTTTGGAAATATGAGACACATTAAAGCCTGGCCGTAAAAAAAATCGATTTCTCTGGTGATTTCTGAAGGAAATATCTTCCGAGCTTCTACCGTTTGCCCATACCTGGTACCCTAACTGGTGCTATCACCCCGCTACCCCGTGGCAGAGTGTTATATATATATATATATATATATATATATATATATATATATATATATATATATATAAGAACCAACACGTTTGGATTAAATCAATTAGAATTCGAAGAACAAATTGAAGAATACGCTTGCGTTGAGGCTACTTTTTAGGATCGATCGTGCTCAACTGTAAGAAATAGATGGCAAAATTTAAAACATGGCGAGACAAGATCGGCCACGTTATTACTGGTTGATTGATTTTGTTTAGCGGCATATCACCCTCAATAGATTAATTAATGCCGAAATCTAAATATTTTCAACGCAATTTTATGCCTTCAACTACAGATATTTTGTCCATAATTTTATACTTTCAAAGTAAACGTATATTTTTTATAGTCTGTAGATAAAATTTATTTTTGGTAATTTTCTTAAAGATATTACTGTTAATTTCACTCTAAAAATGTATTGCTGGTATTTTGTTCTAAAAATGTGCCGTTTATTCTTGATTGTGGCGCTCACTATTTGCTCATAGCCGGGTCCCTAACAGGTGCTACCACTCAGGCTCAGGGTGAACCTGGGAACAAGAGCAGTTAAGAGATGGTTTCACGATCCTCAAAACCTCCAATCTCATGATAAGAAGCCTTGCTGTTGGATGAATTTTATCGGCTTACCCAGGACGTTTGAAAGATGGACAACGCAGAAAACAGACATAGTGGTGACTAGGTGAAACATGTTTTATTTTATATTTTTATTTATTTTTACTTTTTATGGTATCTGAAGACTTACTACTTCCAGCGATGTTATTAGACTCCCTGTATTTGTTTTTAAATAAATAAAGAGTATTATTTTCAAAGCGTCCATCGTAAAAATATTATAAATAAAATAATTATTATAACTATTATTAGTAGTATTATTATTATCTGTAGTAGTAGTAGTCCTCTTATGGCTCTGTTATTCATTATAATTATTATTAAGATCATCCCAACCCTACGATGCCCAATGTACCCATCATGTCACCCAGGCTGAAAAGGGCACTCTAGGCACATGCATTTTTTTAAAAAGGCGATACTGCTACTAAAATGGAAGGAGCTACTGGAAGTGAAACTGTCCGAGAAGACTTTAGAAGGAACTGGAAACCCAATCCGGAACAGGAAACAAGGAATAAACCAGGAGGAGTGTGAACTGGGTGATAGATGAACTTCTCTACTCCTATTAAGCATGACGGCCAAATGTGTGCGATGTCGTGAGAAGTTTTGATAAAAGCAGTGCATGGCTTTGCAGGTTACTCCCAGTTAAAATTACCTTCAGGTTGGGTAATTCTCCAATCTGCTAAGACGGTCTCCGGTCAAGGGTGTTCCCTATTATCTAGATGTGACTCCAAAGTTGTTTTGGATGCCTCATCTTTCTACCTTTAAAAGAATTTTGTTTTTTCTACATCTGGCCCTGATTCTCGCCTACGTCTACTTCTCATGAACAGAGACGCCCGTTGGGTCACACCCTAGAAGACATACCGAGCGGGTTATTTTGTGGATATTTCAGTATTTTTAAAACAGACTATATCACTTTTCTTGTAGGTTCGCCTATCGTCCTGTTCACACACCCGCTGTTTTTTGTTTTTGATTTTTTTAACAGAAGAGGTTCATCCCTTGTTCCCTGTTTAGGACTGGGTTTCCGGTTTCTTCTAAAGTTGTCTCATCCTCTTTCACTCCCAGTAGCCCCCCTCCACCATGCGTGCTAGTGGCATTATGGCTTTGTTTAGGCTGAACTGATTTAAAAAAAATAATAATGGACGTCTGAACATGACCAGAGTCTACTTGGCCGAAGGGTAAGTACAGAGAGCAGCATAAAAAAAAATAAACCCGTGTAATTTACCTGGGCCCTGCCAGTTAGTAGTAGTAGTAGTAGTAGTAGTACGAGTCTCCTTATTACTGTTATTGTTATCGTTCTTGCATCTTAGATAAAGGCAGTTGTTTGTAATGAGGGGTTAAATCTTGTTGCGTCACCTAAAGACCTTTTGAGGACATTTCAATGTTTTTAAGAGAAACTATGTCACTTTTCTTGTAGCTATTTGCCTTGGCTTATAGAAGTACAGAGTGCAACATTAAAAAAATAATGTTAAACTCGTATAATTTACACGAGTCCTCCTCCTCCTCCTCCTCCTTCTTCTTGTAGTAGTAGTAGTCGTCGTCTACACACTCGTAGAAGAGGAAAACCTTCTACGTTGTGCACCAACATGAATCAAGTTAATTTTATCGCAAATTCAAAGAGAAACATCACGATTTCTAAAGAGGATGGTAATTGCACTGATTCGCATTTAATATACGCCGCCGAGGGCACTTCCAGGCGGTGTAATTGTTAGAAAGCGTGTCTCGCTAGAACATTTACGACTGAGTAATGAGTTCGATCCCTGGGTGCCCCATATTTTCAGGCGTGTGCCACATCTAAGCTACGCTTGAAAAACACTTTAATATACGCCGCCCAATGTACCAAACATGACTTGATTTATGTGTGTTGAACAACGTAAAAATTAAATAAAAGATTCAATGGACACAGGATTGATATCTGACACAACAATGTGACATCAACGGATCTTGTAGGACATTTTATTGCTAACGACTGTAATTTCAACAAATATCTTAAGATGCACAGTCTGAAAAATATTCAGAATTTACCGACCTGTCGACCCTTAAAACGCATGAGGATAGTTACAACTTCCCGACCCAGGGATATGAACAGAATGACAGGAGAGTTCCATAAGATTTATACTAAGCTGTTTGATTAATAGTAACTCTTAGTAACTAATCAACTAACGGAAAAATCCAAGATGAGCAAGATCACTATCATATTAAGTACATTTCAGGTGCATGCCTTCACGTTGGCGGAATTTCATTCATTTTGACCTAGTTCGTGAGTAAGTGACGTTCTCGGCCTGTGTCCGGCTTCTCACTGTGATTCAAATCGAGATTCCCAACCTCCCCAGTTTGCTTTGGCCTGCCCTTTTCATCTCGACTGGGACAGGTTTTTGAATTTTATAATGCTCATAATTATTTTTATCCTTCCCCATCCACCAGAGAGAGAGAGAGAGAGAGAGAGAGAGGGTCTCTTGATTTTGTTGGAAGACAGAATACAGCAGCAAATCTTATTTTTGAGGGGTGGACGGGTTTTATTAACACCATTATTTTTTTACAAATATAAGAATGAATCAAACATTAATTCCTCGTAGTAAATAATCAACTAACAGAAAATTCAAAGATGACCAAGATCACTATCATATTAAGCACATTTCAGTTTTGACACGTTCATTATCAGTACAGCCGTTATTCATTACAGGACAAGCACTGTTTCTTTTTGTTTTCGGGCTCATCACCCCGCCCCCAACCATCATTCCAAAACATTGATAGAATTTTTAAACAATTGTAAATATTGAAATTTTAAGTCATGAAGTGCTTTTCAGTAGGGTTCCTGCGTGTGTGAGGTATTTTGGTGTATGTATTAGGTTGGTGCAAAAATAATGACGTAATAATGTCGTTTTTAACGTATTTTTTAACGTCAAAAAACGACATTATTACGTCATTATTTTTGCACCAACCTAATAAGAGCGAATGGTGACGGATAAATTCTTATGGTGAATGCGTAAATTGTAACGAGTGAATGGGTCGTGAATCTGATTAACTAGGTATAATATAGTTAGTCGACCAGCCTTGACCCATCTCTCCACTTTTTTGGCTTTATACCACAATTACTGTATTCAATCAGTATTAAATCGTAGACAAGCAACGTTTTTACAAAGACTTATAATAATTTTTTTGTAGATTTATACATTTTTGTACTTAAAAGAAGACAGAAATTCTGTTGAAATATTGTTTAACATTTTCAAACACTGTTTTTTTTTTCTTTAACTTTTCTTAAATCGCGTTCTTCTCTTCACTGGAAAAGTCAGTCACTTTGTTTATGTTCTATAGTAATACTATTAGCAGTAGTATTAGTAGTAGTAGTAGTATTAGTAGTAGTAGTAAGAGCCTTCTTATTACTGTTATTGCTATCGTTGTTGTTGACGCTAGAAGTTTTCCCTTTTATTTTCATTATGACCGGAAGATAGGAGAAGGATGGATTCAATCAAGTGGACTGACTGCAAAGTGTACGCAACAGCCTTGACCAAAATTTGTACTCAGTCCCCCTACACCCACCCCTGATTCCATTTTCCGCCCAAACATCCTCCTTATAATTCAGAACGATCTTTAATTTGTGGAGAAGGTAGGCACTGTCAAGTATGCATCGAGAAATATGACGAAGGACCTTGCACGAGCCTATTATGAAAGGACATAATTTACATGGTTTTTCATGAGGTGAACAAATCTCCATATTGTTAGGATTTCAATATGTCCGTGCGTGTGTGTGTGGGTGTGTGTGTTATGGTTTGTGGGTGCGTGTATGGGGGGTACGTATGTGTGCGTGCGTGTGTGTGTGCGTGCGTGCATGTATGTGTATGTGTATGTGTTTGTGTGCGTGTGTGTGGTCATGAAGTCAAATTGTATTATGCGATTCACTGTTTCTTGTTTAGCACACAGCCACATCGTTGAAATATCGGCTCCCGTACGATCACTGAAGTTAAACAACGTTGAACCTCGTCAGTACCTAGATGGGTGACCGCTTGGAAGTAATAGGTGCTGTAAGCGTGTATGTGCGCCTGGTGTAATGGATAATGGCTCGGAATTGTTAATCAGAGCCGAGCTGCAATGCCTGTTGGATTAATTATATTCACTGACGCACAAGTACCATTGGGAAAATTATGAATCCACCTCTTGCCCCCACCAGCTACGGGTTAATTAGTAAGGCTTGTATTACTAAACCATTATTATCTCAAAAAAAATTCTTACAATCTAAAAATATTTTACAAAACAAAAACCAATCCATCAATGGTTTTTACAATAAATCTGGTATTAACCAACAGATAACATTCAAATTTTATTATTGTTGTTGTTGTGATTTCTTCAGTACTATGGATCACTACACTCTTCGACCGCTAGAAAAAAAAACCGTGAAATCGGAATAAAATAAACTGTCATGAACAGGTTTAACCGACAATTGGCTCCTGATGGGTGTCATGAGAATTCAAATTTAGTCGGAACCTGGTTTTGAATTTACTATTACACTCTCTTTCTTTGTCTTTTCTTTTTTTAAATTTTCACCCAATATAAGGCACAAGAGCCACTCGTGGTAGAGGGCTACTGAAGGAGTATGCTGTATAAGCGATAAGCATAGGAGATAAGAAGTGCAGTTTATGAGAATATGTAGGAAAGATAACGGTTAACCCTTGAGTTGAAGAGGTTAAAACTGTTGTAATCGGAGAAGTATCCACTCGTGAGTCAATTCCATAAAGTAATGGTTCTTAGAAAAAAGCTCTTTGAATGGAACTTCTTTCTTACTAATGAAATTGTGACGGATTAGGGATGATTTTGTAGAATATTATTATTGTTGTGATTTAAATTTTTACTTAGTGTTCCATAATTGTCTTTGAGTCTTCAGTTATGTTCCATGCGTGAACATGCTTAGGCGATCATGTATCTTTCGATACATGAATAACGAAGCAGATTTTTAGAATGTATCGAGAAAAATAAGTGAACTTAAGAAAAACAAGTAGAAAGTCAGAATGCATGGTTGTCAGAAAAAGGAACAGACCGATATTACAAAATTGGAGATACTAAAATCAAACAAGTACAACAATTTGAATATCTGAGAATTGACTTAACAGTGGACGAAAAGTGCGTCATCAAAATCAGAAGGCGTATTGGGATAGCGAAAGTTGCATTCTAAAAGCTAAGCAAAGTATTAAGAAACAGGAAAATTTCGTTAGAATACAAAATAGAATACTGAACTGTTACTAATTGCTTCCCTTAAATCTGTTTTCCTGTCGTATTGTTTGCCACCTCCATATAATTTAAACTGACCATAGATTTTCAATCGGATTCTGATTGGGACTTGAAGGTAGCCATTCCATTATCTTCTCCTCTGTAAACCTTTTAAACCTCCAAAATTCGAAGGTAACCTTAGAAACATGTGAACGAGCCTTGTCGAGCATAAATACACACTTCACTTTGAAAGTGCGAGGTAGGGATTCAAAAAAAGTCCTGTCCATGATACTGCAATAGTTAGCACTATTCAGTTTAACTCCTATATTGTCTTTGAATAGTCTAGTGATGGTTTGGTCGATAATTCCAGCACATATCATCACATTACCGCCTCCTTGATACCATCTTTTATCCGCATGCGCATCTTCATCCGATAAAATCCATCCTTTGGCCTTTCCATCAGGTCCGTCGTGTGTCAGCAGAGATTCGTTCATGAAAATTACTTCAAATAGTAGTTTTTAAAAAAGATACTAAAGCATAATTTTAGGTATTTCTTGGCCCAGTTTTGACGCTTTAAAATATTTGCTTTACTGAGACGAGTTTACTTAGAAAAATTATTGACCGATCTCAATTTCCGAAGTATTCTTCAACTTTTGTCCTTGTCTCTTTCAATTCCAGCTTGTTTAAAGATCTGAGCACTGGATAACGTTAGTTGCTTTACTATAAATCGCTTTTGTTTTCGTTTCCCTCGAGGAGACAAGTTCTTAAAACCTTTTCCTTTGCTTCTTGTTCTCAACTTGCCTATAGTTTTTAACAACCCTTTCGATGATCTCTGCGAAGTTCCTTTGATATTTTCAATGTGGACATGCCCTCACTCATTGTTTGTTAGTTTTTGTTTTTCAGCATTTGTTAGATCCATCTTTCAACATATGAAAAAAAAGAATAAATAGTTTTTATTATATTCCAGGTACTTTAAACTAATCTTACTTCAATCTGCATAATAACTTCATAGTGTAGATTTTGTAATGAATCCAATAACTTTAATAAAACTTTGTTGAAACTATGTAAAAGTTTAACACAAGCTTTCTTATGATGTCTACATTATTCGTTTAAACTTTGGCAAAAAACGTTTCAAAGCAAATCCAAGTTATTGAGGCTTATTCGATTTTCATAATAACTTCAATATGTATATAATATATATATTAGGTATCTCAACAGTCTTTCTAAAGAAGCTAAAATTCATTTTAAATAACTTAAATGTCTTTTTTAAATTAAATTTTGTTTTGTTTTTTTATGAATGATTATAGTCGAAAGTTAATCTATAATAAAAGAAAAATAATTGTACCTCTTTAAATAAAGAATTTAAATATGTTTATAATAAAAAGGTTAAAAAAAATTAATTTTATATTTTCAGAAATTTAGCTTTATAAAATATGTAAACATTAAGAACATCCATAATTCACTAATACGGATTAGTCCCTAGTTAAGAAATGAGAGGATATAAGTGACATGAAATATACTTCCACAAAACGTAAAAATAAAAGAAATGATTCAATATAAAGTTCATTTATTAATGGATAAATGCTGAAGTTCTCAATGAAATTAGACAGTTCAGTGATTTTTGGTATTTTTTAAAAATTAACTTAAATTATTTTTCCCAATGATGTATTCTTTCTTTTCAACTGAAGGCCGCGCTCAGTGTTGTTGTAGCTTAACGATAACTACGACAGATATTCAGAAATCTCTAAACACAATAGCTTGAATAAGAAATCTTCTCTGGATTTGACCTGCAAAGAATATAAACAATTCAAGTTCATTTATTAATGGATAAGTGTTGAAATTCTCAATGAAATTAGACAATTCAGTGATTTTTGGTATTTTTTAAAAACGGGGATCTCATTTTTTTTGTTTTTTGTATGTCGAATGTGCGCATTATTTTGTAGCTGCCTGCGTGGATATGTGTGTACGTGTGCATATGTGTATATATATATATATATATATATATATATATATATATATATATATATATATATATACACACACATATGTGTGTGTGTGTATGTGTGTGCGTGCGTGTGTTGCAAAAAGAGGTCCAGGTCTTCATAAAGTGACTAAATATACAAATTTTAAAACCTTCGCAAATAAATTTCTCTTTATAGTTGAACATCCGAAAGGCCGTTGTGTCATTTCTCTTAAATTATTTTTCCCAATCATATATTTATTCTTTCTTTTCAACTGAAGGCTACGCTCAGTGTTCTTGTAGCTTAACGATAACTAATACAGATATTCAGAAATCTCTAAACACAATATACAGCTTGTGTAAGAAATCTTCTCTGGATTTGACCTGCAAAGAAATGGTAGTAACGGAAGAATATTTGACAAAATAAATATGATTTTATATTTATTTATTTATATAAGATTACTCACCCAATAAAAGGCACAAGAGCCACCCAGGGTAGGGAGTTACTGAATGAGGTTGTCGGAAAGAAATATAAAGTGCATATTATTTTCGTAAAATACATCTATTGGATGCTTTAGTACACATCATCAATGATGTTTCTAGCCGAGGTTCATTAGGGGTTTCGGGTCTTTCAACATCATACCCCCTCTCCACAGTGACCTACTCGATATTGATCGAGTATCAACTTGTGTACCTTTCGTTAGCTACAATTTTTTCCATCTTCCTGACTACACACCATGCAACTCCTCTTAGCAATTTATTGTCCAATCCCGGATGACTTCCGGGTCACCAGCAGTGTGCGCTCTTCCATAAAAAAAAGCAGTTTCTATCTGGCAAGAAACATGGCGGCGTGCTTGGCTTGAAATACATATCCTACATATCCTCATTATGAGGATATGTAGGATAGATAACGGTTTACTCTGAAGGGCTTTACATTATGGTGATCGGGGAAGCATCCTATTAGAAGTCTGTTCCACAAAGTAACAGTCCTGAGGAAGAAGCTGTCTAAGGGAAACTTCTTCCTTACCAATGGAATACGAGGGGAATGAGGATGAGTCGGCTCTGTGTACGTAGTGGGCCGTCGATGTGAAACTCTGAAATGGTGGAACTAAGGAATGTAGCGCGTCTGAAGATCTGCCATAGTAGAATAGAAAGAGGCTGACAACGTTCATAATTCATAAACAATTCTCTCTCTTTATCTCTCTCTCTCTCTCTCTCTCTCTCTCTCTCTCTCTCTCTCTATGTATGTATTTCTTTTACTCTCTCTTTCAGTCTCTTCCAACCTTCTCTCTCTCCTCCACATTGATTTCTAATTTGGGGAGGTGGGAGGGGGGGAATAGATTTTAATGCGATCACCCTACAACATTTCGTACAAATTAAAGTGACTGCAGCAAAAAGCTTCTGTTAAATCAATTTTAAAGTTGTTTTTCGAAATGAATGTCATATCTTCAAACATGCTGATAGCTATTCATAAAAATAACGCAACAGAATATAAAGAACAGAGAAAGATAGGTTCATATCTGTCATAGAATGAAACAAGAAATGAATCTCCACTGCCTTACTAAAACTTGAACCTTGTCCATTAACACCATTTATAAACAAAAGAAAAAATAATATAATTATCTCTTATTAATTCCTTTTACTGTACATCAAATCAATACGCTTGCCTATTTTCAAATAAAAAACAATGCATTATCTTTGCTAATAAAGTAAAAAGATGTCCACTAATATAAAAAATGTTACATCACATTGTAAAATAAACAAGATTTTTTTTATTTTCTGCAAGAAAATTAGAATCACCAAAACGTTTTTCAGTTTTTCTTAATTTATTGTTTGATTTTTGCTTTTTTTGTTTTTCTATTCTTTTTGATTTTTTGTTTTTTGTTTTTTTTTTTTTCAAAAAAGAAATTTTCAAAGCCAAATATAGAATAACTATTACTTTACAATTTTTACTTTTTTTTAAGTCTTTTGCTTTATATTTAAATACAAATTAAAAAAAAATTAATCTGATGAAAATCATTATTAACGTATCTCGAATCCTTAAGGCAAGAACCATTTTGTCCTCATTCTAAAAATAAGAGAATGATTTTTATCTGAATTTATTAAAGAAAAACCTTCCTTATGTTTTTATCAACTAAAAAATAAAACAATTACTAGTGAGAATAAAAGCAAAATTGAAAATAAAAATAAAATTCTTTGTTTTGATCTAAAAAGGAATCTTTTTGCAAGACTTTTGTAAGTTTCAGACGTATTTATAAATAAAGGCTAACAATTCAATTACAATTCAATTCGCGGCTACCTTTTTTTTTTATCTGTGTTACTGTTTTGCTTGGTTTCTAATGGAAAAAAGTTGTTTTGTGACATTTTGTACTGCATTATTGTTTTATTTCATGATTTTCTTTTAATTTTATTGCTTCGTTTCAGTATTCGGCTTTATTAAGTAAATTTCATTATCTTTATAATGCTATCATTTCAGAAACGGACTATATATATATATATATATATATATATATATATATATATATATATATATATATATATATATATATATATATATATATATATAAGTGTGCGTGAGAAAGTAAAATATTGCCACATAAAAAATATGACAGGAAGATGTGAAAAAGAAAAGAACATAATATAATAAATATAAAGCCGAGATGCTAAAAAGTGAAACGAAAGAATAACATTCCAGAACAGTATTAGAAAAAGTGAAGAAAAAGAAGAAAATGAAAGAAAGAAAGAAAGAATAAAGTAACAGAACTGTATTTAAAAAGGTGAAGAAAAAGAAGAAAATAAAAGAAACAAAGAAAGAATAAAGTAACAGAACTGTATTTAAAAAGGTGAAGAAAAAGAAGAAAATGAAAGAAAGAAAGAAAGAATAAAGTAACAGAACTGTATTTAAAAAGGTGAAGAAAAAGAAGAAAATGAAAGAAAGAAAGAAAGAATAAAGTAACAGAACTGTATTTAAAAAGGTGAAGAAAAAGAAGAAAATGAAAGAAAGAAAGAAAGAATAAAGTAACAGAACTGTATTTAAAAAGGTGAAGAAAAAGAAGAAAATAAAAGAAACAAAGAAAGAATAAAGTAACAGAACTGTATTAGAAAAAGTGAAGAAAAAGAAGAAAATGAAAGAAAGAAAGAAAGAATAAAGTAACAGAACTGTATTTAAAAAGGTGAAGAAAAAGAAGAAAATGAAAGAAAGAAAGAAAGAATAAAGTAACAGAACTGTATTTAAAAAGGTGAAGAAAAAGAAGAAAATGAAAGAAAGAAAGAATAAAGTAACAGAACTGTATTTAAAAAGGTGAAGAAAAAGAAGAAAATAAAAGAAACAAAGAAAGAATAAAGTAACAGAACTGTATTTAAAAAGGTGAAGAAAAAGAAGAAAATAAAAGAAAGAAAGAAAGAATAAAGTAACAGAACTGTATTTAAAAAGGTGAAGAAAAAGAAGAAAATGAAAGAAAGAAAGAAAGAATAAAGTAACAGAACTGTATTTAAAAAGGTGAAGAAAAAGAAGAAAATAAAAGAAAGAAAGAAAGAATAAAGTAACAGAACTGTATTTAAAAAGGTGAAGAAAAAGAAGAAAATAAAAGAAAGAAAGAAAGAATAAAGTAACAGAACTGTATTAGAAAAAGTGAAGAAAAAGAAAAAATGAAAGAAAGAAAGAAAGAATAAAGTAACAGAACTGTATTTAAAAAGGTGAAGAAAAAGAAGAAAATAAAAGAAAGAAAGAAAGAATAAAGTAACAGAACTGTATTTAAAAAGGTGAAGAAAAAGAAGAAAATAAAAGAAACAAAGAAAGAATAAAGTAACAGAACTGTATTTAAAAAGGTGAAGAAAAAGAAGAAAATAAAAGAAACAAAGAAAGAATAAAGTAACAGAACTGTATTTAAAAAGGTGAAGAAAAAGAAGAAAATAAAAGAAAGAAAGAAAGAATAAAGTAACAGAACTGTATTTAAAAAGGTGAAGAAAAAGAAGAAAATAAAAGAAAGAAAGAAAGAATAAAGTAACAGAACTGTATTTAAAAAGGTGAAGAAAAAGAAGAAAATAAAAGAAAGAAAGAAAGAATAAAGTAACAGAACTGTATTAGAAAAAGTGAAGAAAAAGAAGAAAATGAAAGAAAGAAAGAAAGAATAAAGTAACAGAACTGTATTTAAAAAGGTGAAGAAAAAGAAGAAAATAAAAGAAAGAAAGAAAGAATAAAGTAACAGAACTGTATTTAAAAAGGTGAAGAAAAAGAAGAAAATAAAAGAAAGAAAGAAAGAATAAAGTAACAGAACTGTATTAGAAAAAGTGAAGAAAAAGAAGAAAATGAAAGAAAGAAAGAAAGAATAAAGTAACAGAACTGTATTTAAAAAGGTGAAGAAAAAGAAGAAAATAAAAGAAAGAAAGAAAGAATAAAGTAACAGAACTGTATTTAAAAAGGTGAAGAAAAAGAAGAAAATAAAAGAAAGAAAGAAAGAATAAAGTAACAGAACTGTATTTAAAAAGGTGAAGAAAAAGAAGAAAATGAAAGAAAGAAAGAAAGAATAAAGTAACAGAACTGTATTAGAAAAAGTGAAGAAAAAGAAGAAAATGAAAGAAAGAAAGAAAGAATAAAGTAACAGAACTGTATTTAAAAAGGTGAAGAAAAAGAAGAAAATAAAAGAAAGAAAGAAAGAATAAAGTAACAGAACTGTATTTAAAAAGGTGAAGAAAAAGAAGAAAATAAAAGAAAGAAAGAAAGAATAAAGTAACAGAACTGTATTAGAAAAAGTGAAGAAAAAGAAGAAAATGAAAGAAAGAAAGAATAAAGTAACAGAACTGTATTTAAAAAGGTGAAGAAAAAGAAGAAAATGAAAGAAAGAAAGAAAGAATAAAGTAACAGAACTGTATTTAAAAAGGTGAAGAAAAAGAAGAAAATAAAAGAAAGAAAGAAAGAATAAAGTAACAGAACTGTATTTAAAAAGGTGATGAAAAAGAAGAAAATGAAAGAAAGAAAGAAAGAATAAAGTAACAGAACTGTATTTAAAAAGGTGAAGAAAAAGAAGAAAATAAAAGAAAGAAAGAAAGAATAAAGTAACAGAACTGTATTTAAAAAGGTGAAGAAAAAGAAGAAAATAAAAGAAAGAAAGAAAGAATAAAGTAACAGAACTGTATTTAAAAAGGTGAAGAAAAAGAAGAAAATGAAAGAAAGAAAGAAAGAATAAAGTAACAGAACTGTATTTAAAAAGGTGAAGAAAAAGAAGAAAATAAAAGAAAGAAAGAAAGAATAAAGTAACAGAACTGTATTTAAAAAGGTGAAGAAAAAGAAGAAAATAAAAGAAACAAAGAAAGAATAAAGTAACAGAACTGTATTTAAAAAGGTGAAGAAAAAGAAGAAAATGAAAGAAAGAAAGAAAGAATAAAGTAACAGAACTGTATTTAAAAAGGTGAAGAAAAAGAAGAAAATGAAAGAAAGAAAGAAAGAATAAAGTAACAGAACTGTATTTAAAAAGGTGAAGAAAAAGAAGAAAATAAAAGAAAGAAAGAAAGAATAAAGTAACAGAACTGTATTTAAAAAGGTGAAGAAAAAGAAGAAAATAAAAGAAAGAAAGAAAGAATAAAGTAACAGAACTGTATTTAAAAAGGTGAAGAAAAAGAAGAAAATAAAAGAAACAAAGAAAGAATAAAGTAACAGAACTGTATTTAAAAAGGTGAAGAAAAAGAAGAAAATAAAAGAAACAAAGAAAGAATAAAGTAACAGAACTGTATTTAAAAAGGTGAAGAAAAAGAAGAAAATGAAAGAAAGAAAGAAAGAAAGAATAAAGTAACAGAACTGTATTTAAAAAGGTGAAGAAAAAGAAGAAAATAAAAGAAAGAAAGAAAGAATAAAGTAACAGAACTGTATTTAAAAAGGTGAAGAAAAAGAAGAAAATAAAAGAAAGAAAGAAAGAATAAAGTAACAGAACTGTATTTAAAAAGGTGAAGAAAAAGAAGAAAATAAAAGAAAGAAAGAAAGAATAAAGTAACAGAACTGTATTTAAAAAGGTGAAGAAAAAGAAGAAAATGAAAGAAAGAAAGAAAGAATAAAGTAACAGAACTGTATTTAAAAAGGTGAAGAAAAAGAAGAAAATAAAAGAAAGAAAGAAAGAATAAAGTAACAGAACTGTATTTAAAAAGGTGAAGAAAAAGAAGAAAATAAAAGAAAGAAAGAAAGAATAAAGTAACAGAACTGTATTTAAAAAGGTGAAGAAAAAGAAGAAAATAAAAGAAACAAAGAAAGAATAAAGTAACAGAACTGTATTAGAAAAAGTGAAGAAAAAGAAGAAAATGAAAGAAAGAAAGAAAGAATAAAGTAACAGAACTGTATTTAAAAAGGTGAAGAAAAAGAAGAAAATGAAAGAAAGAAAGAAAGAATAAAGTAACAGAACTGTATTTAAAAAGGTGAAGAAAAAGAAGAAAATAAAAGAAACAAAGAAAGAATAAAGTAACAGAACTGTATTAGAAAAAGTGAAGAAAAAGAAGAAAATGAAAGAAAGAAAGAAAGAATAAAGTAACAGAACTGTATTTAAAAAGGTGAAGAAAAAGAAGAAAATGAAAGAAAGAAAGAAAGAATAAAGTAACAGAACTGTATTTAAAAAGGTGAAGAAAAAGAAGAAAATAAAAGAAAGAAAGAAAGAATAAAGTAACAGAACTGTATTTAAAAAGGTGAAGAAAAAGAAGAAAATAAAAGAAACAAAGAAAGAATAAAGTAACAGAACTGTATTTAAAAAGGTGAAGAAAAAGAAGAAAATAAAAGAAAGAAAGAAAGAATAAAGTAACAGAACTGTATTTAAAAAGGTGAAGAAAAAGAAGAAAATGAAAGAAAGAAAGAAAGAATAAAGTAACAGAACTGTATTTAAAAAGGTGAAGAAAAAGAAGAAAATAAAAGAAAGAAAGAAAGAATAAAGTAACAGAACTGTATTTAAAAAGGTGAAGAAAAAGAAGAAAATAAAAGAAAGAAAGAAACAATAAAGTAACAGAACTGTATTTAAAAAGGTGAAGAAAAAGAAGAAAATAAAAGAAAGAAAGAAAGAATAAAGTAACAGAACTGTATTTAAAAAGGTGAAGAAAAAGAAGAAAATAAAAGAAACAAAGAAAGAATAAAGTAACAGAACTGTATTTAAAAAGGTGAAGAAAAAGAAGAAAATAAAAGAAACAAAGAAAGAATAAAGTAACAGAACTGTATTTAAAAAGGTGAAGAAAAAGAAGAAAATGAAAGAAAGAATGAAAGAATAAAGTAACAGAACTGTATTTAAAAAGGTGAAGAAAAAGAAGAAAATAAAAGAAAGAAAGAAAGAATAAAGTAACAGAACTGTATTTAAAAAGGTGAAGAAAAAGAAGAAAATAAAAGAAAGAAAGAAAGAATAAAGTAACAGAACTGTATTTAAAAAGGTGAAGAAAAAGAAGAAAATAAAAGAAAGAAAGAAAGAATAAAGTAACAGAACTGTATTTAAAAAGGTGAAGAAAAAGAAGAAAATGAAAGAAAGAAAGAAAGAATAAAGTAACAGAACTGTATTTAAAAAGGTGAAGAAAAAGAAGAAAATAAAAGAAAGAAAGAAAGAATAAAGTAACAGAACTGTATTTAAAAAGGTGAAGAAAAAGAAGAAAATGAAAGAAAGAAAGAAAGAATAAAGTAACAGAACTGTATTTAAAAAGGTGAAGAAAAAGAAGAAAATGAAAGAAAGAAAGAAAGAATAAAGTAACAGAACTGTATTTAAAAAGGTGAAGAAAAAGAAGAAAATAAAAGAAAGAAAGAAAGAATAAATTAACAGAACTGTATTTAAAAAGGTGAAGAAAAAGAAGAAAATAAAAGAAAGAAAGAAAGAATAAAGTAACAGAACTGTATTTAAAAAGGTGAAGAAAAAGAAGAAAATAAAAGAAAGAAAGAAAGAATAAAGTAACAGAACTGTATTTAAAAAGGTGAAGAAAAAGAAGAAAATAAAAGAAACAAAGAAAGAATAAAGTAACAGAACTGTATTTAAAAAGGTGAAGAAAAAGAAGAAAATAAAAGAAAGAAAGAAAGAATAAAGTAACAGAACTGTATTTAAAAAGGTGAAGAAAAAGAAGAAAATAAAAGAAAGAAAGAAAGAATAAAGTAACAGAACTGTATTTAAAAAGGTGAAGAAAAAGAAGAAAATGAAAGAAAGAAAGAAAGAAAGAATAAAGTAACAGAACTGTATTTAAAAAGGTGAAGAAAAAGAAGAAAATAAAAGAAAGAAAGAAAGAATAAAGTAACAGAACTGTATTTAAAAAGGTGAAGAAAAAGAAGAAAATAAAAGAAAGAAAGAAAGAATAAAGTAACAGAACTGTATTTAAAAAGGTGAAGAAAAAGAAGAAAATAAAAGAAAGAAAGAAAGAATAAAGTAACAGAACTGTATTTAAAAAGGTGAAGAAAAAGAAGAAAATGAAAGAAAGAAAGAAAGAATAAAGTAACAGAACTGTATTTAAAAAGGTGAAGAAAAAGAAGAAAATAAAAGAAAGAAAGAAAGAATAAAGTAACAGAACTGTATTTAAAAAGGTGAAGAAAAAGAAGAAAATAAAAGAAACAAAGAAAGAATAAAGTAACAGAACTGTATTTAAAAAGGTGAAGAAAAGAAGAAAATAAAAGAAACAAAGAAAGAATAAAGTAACAGAACTGTATTAGAAAAAGTGAAGAAAAAGAAGAAAATGAAAGAAAGAAAGAAAGAATAAAGTAACAGAACTGTATTTAAAAAGGTGAAGAAAAAGAAGAAAATGAAAGAAAGAAAGAAAGAATAAAGTAACAGAACTGTATTTAAAAAGGTGAAGAAAAAGAAGAAAATAAAAGAAACAAAGAAAGAATAAAGTAACAGAACTGTATTAGAAAAAGTGAAGAAAAAGAAGAAAATGAAAGAAAGAAAGAAAGAATAAAGTAACAGAACTGTATTTAAAAAGGTGAAGAAAAAGAAGAAAATGAAAGAAAGAAAGAAAGAATAAAGTAACAGAACTGTATTTAAAAAGGTGAAGAAAAAGAAGAAAATAAAAGAAAGAAAGAAAGAATAAAGTAACAGAACTGTATTTAAAAAGGTGAAGAAAAAGAAGAAAATAAAAGAAACAAAGAAAGAATAAAGTAACAGAACTGTATTTAAAAAGGTGAAGAAAAAGAAGAAAATAAAAGAAAGAAAGAGAGAATAAAGTAACAGAACTGTATTTAAAAAGGTGAAGAAAAAGAAGAAAATGAAAGAAAGAAAGAAAGAATAAAGTAACAGAACTGTATTTAAAAAGGTGAAGAAAAAGAAGAAAATAAAAGAAAGAAAGAAAGAATAAAGTAACAGAACTGTATTTAAAAAGGTGAAGAAAAAGAAGAAAATAAAAGAAAGAAAGAAACAATAAAGTAACAGAACTGTATTTAAAAAGGTGAAGAAAAAGAAGAAAATAAAAGAAAGAAAGAAAGAATAAAGTAACAGAACTGTATTTAAAAAGGTGAAGAAAAAGAAGAAAATAAAAGAAAGAAAGAAAGAATAAAGTAACAGAACTGTATTTAAAAAGGTGAAGAAAAAGAAGAAAATAAAAGAAAGAAAGAAAGAATAAAGTAACAGAACTGTATTTAAAAAGGTGAAGAAAAAGAAGAAAATAAAAGAAACAAAGAAGTAACAGAACTATATTGAAAAGTGAAGAGAAAAAAGAAAGATTAAGTTAAGTTAGTTAATTTATCGATATCAAGCCCTATCGTTAAATATCTGGAGATGATATAGTCGGCACTCCGACAAAGAAAGAAAGAAACTTATTTTTACTTTTTCTTTCTCTCTTTCTTTCTTTCTTTCTTTCTTTCTAAAAAATATCAAGAAAGAAAAGGTGAAAAGAATGTACGAAAATTAAAAAAAAAATAAAAAGGAAGTAACAAACGAACAAACGAGAGATAATTACTGAAAAAAGAACAATGAAAGCAAGAACGATAAAGATAAAAAAAATCCCTTAAGTATGTGTGTGTGCACGCGCGTGTGTGTATACATATCTGTGTAATAATGATCTGACTGTATTCTAATTTATTGACGTTCAAATTAAAAACAGTTTTGAACGCCCTTAAAGCGATTTAAGTACAGGAATCTCTCGATTAATGCGCATTCGATTAATGTGTTTTTGATTAGTGCCCTTAAATGTTTTAGGCCAAAATTCGATTAGTGCTTGCATAATACTTGATTAGTACAGTAAAACATTCTTCAGTTTAACTTGGGTAATTGAAAATTTATTTTCTTATAGTTACCGATTAATTGATTTTTTTTTAATTTGAAAATGGAAAATGGGTAACTATTTTCTTTGTCAATTTCGTTTATATTCGATTAATGCGCTTTTAATGTACACATTAACCGCACTAATCGAAGGATTTCTGTACTCTGAAATGATTCACCACCGGCAAAGAGTTGTAATGATAATTTACACAACTTTTATAACTGCCTCTCAAACTTTCATACATTCAAATATTTTTTGAATTTGAAAAGAGCACGAACCGAATGGAGTACGGATATATACAACTTCCTTTTTTGAGTAGAAATTGTTAGCCAGTATGAAAACGCTAGAGAAAGAACCACTACCAAGGTAATGGTGTAAAGTAAATTTTAAATTCGAAACTTATACTGAGAGCAAACCGGCTGCACACGGAGAAAAAATATAGTGAGTAGCTATAAAAAAAAAAATTAGAAAGGGGCGTGAGACAAGGATGCATCTTCACACCAGATGTATTTAACCTCTACAGTGACGCTATCCTAAGGGAAATGGAGGCCCTACCATCATTTATAATCGATGAACGTAATCTTAACAATATAAGATACTCAGATGACACTGTGTTGATGACCGACGTGGAGGTGAAATTACAGGACCTCCTAGGCAGGTTGATAGAAAAAACGCCACTAAAAGAGAAGACAGCAAGAGAAAAAGGCCGAGATACGAGTTACAAATTGGAGATATTAACATGTTCCTGGGTATGACAATAAACTACATCCGACAGCAATGCTTCTGATCGCTTCTGATCAGGGATTGGAGGGTTTTTTTTTTATTACTGTTGTTCCCAGGTCCAGTTTATTAACAACTCACTTCAGAGAAAAAAGCTTTAATACTTTAACCACTATTATTTACTCGCAGACTATTGTCCATATCTTTGTTGTTTTTATCTCAACGTTTTGGCCGTTGTGCACTCCACCCTTTCTCAGGTGCTTGTTGGTCCGGGTAACCTACAGGGAATTTTTGAACTGAACCCTTTATTTAATCCAGATTGTTCTCCTTCCACTCCCCTTGTCTAGATGTCTATATCTAGATGAAGACAATATTTCGTGTGTCAATAATGTAAACTCCTCATCACAGAAATTCGGACAGAAACTCAACATGTTATTTTACCTATTTTATGGGGGCTAGCAACTCATAGCCGAGTATGATTGTCTAGTATGGCGGGGGTTAACACAACCCCTATTGTAAGCGCGCGTTTTATGTTTGTTCAACACCCACGGAGCCCAAGGAGCGCATTATCTGGCGTGATCAAGGCCAGTACACTACACTTCGTGCTAGTACAATCATCGACGGCTCCCAAATAACCAATTTCACTCACAAGGCTTGGGTCAGGCACTTTTCATTTTCCGCACTCTAGGATCGCCTCCCCAGACCTATGCCATCAAAAAGTCACCTTCCTGCTAAATAGACCAGCATGAGATTCGAACCCTGGTCTCGTGGTAAGCGAACATTCTAACCACTCGGCCATGCTTCCATTACCTATCTTATACTTACGATTGTTATATGGCCAAACTTGCTTAATGTAAGAGCCACACACGAGTTCATATGTTTGAGAGCCGCAAGACACGAACAAAATTTACACATATGTTTTTCTTTCATACACATTAATGTTAAACTTAAAGTTTTATCCAATGGGGTCTCAATTCATACACAGTAAATAATTATAAAGCTTGACATTTTTCTTAGTTACCTTTTATATTATATGGGAAAAAAGGAACTCAGCCAACATATTTCTATGAACCTAATATTAAAGGTCAAAGAAACGCTTGAGGCTCACGAGCCGCTGTTTGGCCACCCCAGGTATATATGATTAAACCCTTCAGGAAGATACCTACTTCGCCAGTTTAGTTTAGAAAAAGGCACGCAGCATTCAGTTTTTAGTTTCGAAATCTATAGGGTGGCCTTTTTAACTCTTGTGTCATGATGGATAGATATAATACGATATCTTCAAAATTTGCTAAATACGTAATGGCTTTAAAGATTATCTATCTATCTATCTATCTATCTATCTATCTCTGCCTATTATTATTCATATCTATCTATCTATTTATCTATCTATCTCTGCCTGTTCATATCTATACAAATGTGGGTGGCCAAACTTACCATACACGATAAAGTTCAGAGGTTTGAGAGACGCAAGACACGAACAAAATTTACACATGTTTTTCTTTCATACACATTAATGTTAAACTTAAAGTTTTATCCAATGGGGTCTCAATTCATATGCAGTAAATGATTATAAAGTTTGACATTTTTCTTAGTTACCTTTTATATTATATGTGAAAAAAGGAACAACATATTTCTACGAACTTAATATTAAAGGTCAAAGAAGCACATGATGCTCTGGGCATCCCGACGTTGTGTAATGATTAACAAGCTTGTCTTGCTAGAATAATTACGACTGTGTAGTGACGTTCAATCCTCACTGTGTGCCCCATGCTTTCGGCCTTGTGCTACGCTTAGAAAATAAACATGAGGCTCACAAGCCACGGTTTGGCCACCCCTGGTATAGCAGAAACAAGTATTCGCCATTCGCATGACATCTTTACTCACTAGATTGTCGTATACTTGTAAAATCTGTGATAATCACCTGATATGATCTGAAGTTCTTGTGCAGTCCTACACTTAACCACCTCGCAAATACACTTTACAGTGGTTGTACACCGACCGATAGCACCACCTTTACGCATCCACCAAATTAGGTACTAGTCTCAGGTGGTGTTGTATGTTGTCGCTAATTAAAAGACAATCGGTTTGAAGAGATTTGCCGTCTTTTGCCGTGATTCGAAACTTAATCAGGTGACAATAGGATCAATGTCGCATACAGATTCGCACAAGGAGATACACAGAATGAAATTCTTATCAACAACAGAGATGATTGGAACATGTGAACGTATATGTATTCACACCACGATGTATCTAGTGTTGATATATGAACGCAAAGCGACACAACAGTTAGATAATAATACAAGCCAATCATACACACTCATGTAAACATACACAAGCATATAGACACTTTTATATAGACATACGTCTGCATGCAAATACAGGTTCAGACTTTGGTATGTACAGTGGTAAATATTCAAGGAAACGTAACATATAAGACAATAATATAGAATCTACGTCCGCACAAATATATATGTTATATATATAAATATATATATTAATTGTGTATTTGGAAAGCAATCCTTCTTTTATATATGTTTCATTAAAGGCAACAGACAAGGTACTGCGATTAAGTGTTTTATTTAATTTTTCTTCTGTTCATATATGTTTTTTTCTCTTCTGGACATAAAGTGTGTAAAAATTGTCCAAATGTTTTGCATATCCGAGCGCTTTCGTCCATTCTTTAAATCATTATCAACGATGATTTTTTATTAACTAAATGTATGGATTTTTTATGTATGTATCAAAAGTTATGTGTTTTGTTTTGTTTTGTTTTCGGTCGTGTTTATAATTGATACTATTGAGTGTTGGCTTTTTATTATTATTATTATTATTATTATTAGTGCTGGCATTATTTTTATTTATTTATTTTTGTATGTGGATAAGGCTATTACACTTGTACTTACTACAAGTATATTGCGGATGGAATTTGTTAAGTTTCCATGTGTGTTTAAATGAGTCTTAATTGAGCTATAGTCAAAGAGGTGTAACGTGAGTCTTCTTGATAGGCATGTAGTGGTATGTCCAATATAATTATTCATGAATTTGATTTGATCCTGAACGCAGTTCCTTAAGGGGCATATGAATTCATAAATATTATTGCTTGTCTGTAATCTAGATCTTGCAGGTGTGTTGCAATTGTTGATGATAAGGTTAATTGTATATATTAGATTATATGCATCTACTTGCATATTTGTATTCGCAAAGATATTTCACGCAAGATATAAGCACGAAATACATACATTATTATCAATCCAAATATTACACTGTCTTACGAAGCCTATTTGACGAGTTAAATATCATAAAATCAAATTGGAAATAATTAATCAGGAAAATAAAGGAAGTAATCAAGGGTTCAAAGAACTGTATGTTCATCTATGCGTGTGTGTGGTTTTGTGCATAAATATACATAAAGACACACACACACACACACACACACACACATATATATATATATATATATATATATATGAAAAGCCCAAAATTTGAAAAAACTATCTAAGCATCAAATTTTTAAACTTTTTCTTAGTCGGACCGAGAAGCTTTCGGCACACCTAATAGATAGATAGATAGATAGATAGATAGATAGATAGATAGATAGATAGATCTTCTTAGCCGAGTTTCTGCAAACTTTTCAGAAGTGATCTTTAATATCTTAAGCCGTGCATTTTTATTATAGAATACTATTAATGGATGTTAATATCACATGTTGGGTAAGTCACCAGCAAATGAGTGCGCTATGGAAGAAAGGAATATTCACCCAGTCTATTATGGGTATTATTATATGATGTAGTAACACCATATTTCACGGACGGAACGGAATAGATTAAAGAAAAGGAAGAACAAACATGCTCTGTTCTGAGAAAGTTTTATGCCGCTAAATCATGCACAAAATTAAATGCACATGTTTCACACGAAGAAAAAATACATATAGATAGATAGATAGATAGATAGATAGATAGATAGATAGATAGATAGATAGATATTCAAGAACAAGTAGAGTGAAAAAATACGAAAAGATAGGGTTTTACTTTGTAATAATTCACAACGGCAATTGGTTTCCGGAGATTCTTCTGTTTTTCTATCGATGCGTTATTTAGGATTTCCGATTTGAGCGGACCGGATTCATCTGTCATGTCAATAGCGAGGACATGAGGAGGCAGATTTAGGGTCAACCGAGGCCGAAGTGCTCGGACTAATAGAAAAAAAAAGCAACTGCTCAGTTTGACTCCTGAAAACTGACTAAAACACTGACCACTGTTGTCATCCTATGATGTGAAGTCACTAAGCGGCCGTCACGGGACCCACCTCATTCAGTAACACTCCACCTTGAGTGGTTCTTGGGCCTTATATGGATAAAAATTTAGTAAAAAATGAGGATGATCTATTAGATTTGTTGAATGCAGTTTTGTGCTAATTCTTCAGTTGCAACAGTTTTATTTCTTCCAAGTTAGAAAAGATCAAACAGATCTTTATTAAACCGAAAATTTGACTATGATTTATATACACAAACACAAACCCACGCATGTGTATATATATGTTTATATGCGCGTGTGTGTGAGAAAGAGAGACTTTTTTTATGTGTACAAATATGCATATTTCCAAAATATTCACACGCAATTAAGCATAGAGCGTTTTAGAAATCTACATATACCGAGTGTAACAGCAAAATTGTCAAATCCTGTAAAAGCAAAATTGTCCATTTTAGATTAAGCTTTGAACTATTGTATCTTAGAAATAATTAAAGATATCTTACTGGAATTACCCAGGGTTTTTATGACACTATTGGACTCTACTTTGAGCAATAAGAATGTATAATTACTCTGCAAGTTTAACAGAAGAATCGTGATGAAATCGATAATAAAAATGACATGTTCATCATGAAATAATCATAACTAAAGATCGGAATCTCATGAAGGATTGAAATAAATTTCAAATATATATATATATATATATATATATATATATATATATATATATATATATATATATTATTCCAGAATCATTTTCCAACTTATTCAAGATGATCTTCGCCCCTTCTAACCTTCTAGCTTTTTGTCCGGGATTTCATTTTCAAGTCGTTTTTCATTGTTCTTTGGACTATCATAGCTGAAACTCGTCTCTCGCGTACCAAAAGTCTTATGAATCGAATTGGATCATTTCTAATTGATCTCTTTAGCTCTTTAGTTGAAATGATGATCCCTCTCCCTGATACAGTTTTTCTCCCTACTATTCCCTCTTTTTATTCACCCTTCTCTTGATGGGTATTGAATGGACCTTGATGGAAGCCAAAGTAAGAATATGGGTACATTTACTGAAAGCCTGAATTATTTTCCTCTCACCATTGCTTATTTGTAAAGACAGTGGAGCTGATACAAAACAATTTTAACATTTTCTCATTTTAGCTAAATAGCTCAAAAAGGTTTTTCGTGATTCTTACGACAAATGGTGTCAAGATGTTAAAAGTCTTATCTGAAAACCTGGTAAAAGGAATTGAATTAGTTTACTTTCCTGTCACACAATTTGGACAATTTTTCTGTTACACTCGGCATATATATATATATATATATATGTGTGTGTGTGTGTGTGTGTATGTATATATCTATAATATATATATATATATATAAAATTAAAAAAAAAACAAATGTCATATATCTGGAGTAGCTCACTAGCTAGCCGCCTCGTCATCTCGTCCCGTAGACTCTACGAGAAAGTATGGGGACACAGACACATAGATAGATAGATAGATAGATAGATAGATAGATAGATAGATAGATAGATAATGAACAATGAGATAAATAGATAGATCGATAAGTATGTACACATTAACGTATTTTTTTAATTTCTAAAAAGCCAACGTATATATAAATATATTGATCTACTTGCATATATGTATATCTATGCGTACAAAGGTGTGTGTGTAACATTTTCGAGCGCAAAAAAATTTCAATTGTGTATTCAGTCTTTATTTTCCAAATGTATTGGAACGCACATTTACTAATGCATGTATATATACCATTATATATATATATATATATATATATATATATATATATATATATATATATAAGTGTTTAGGTACGACGACTCATCAATGTGATTTAGACTGTCTCCTGTTCAATAAATCATCACAGAGAAAGACATCGAAGTTCAATATGGTTGATTAGAATTCCAGTTTACTTCTTTTTATTGATAATCACAAACTACTTTACTTATCAATGTTTAACTAGACGCCTGCATAAAGATCAGCCATCACTGATGACAGACGCTATTTTCATGATGAGACATTTTCGTCAGCCTCAGGTATTTAGACTTTTAACTAAAGATCAGGGGGGGGGGGTACCAAAAGTTTTTAAAAGTCGAATGTGTGCAGTATTTGCTTATTTGACTAATATTTTTTGGTTTATATCATGCAAAATATGCATAATGTTTTTTCTTTACCTTGATCTCCATTATTGCTGTTTATACTTTGCTGATTTTCTTTCTTTATATTATTTCCTGATTTTAAGCCTTTTATTTTCATTTCAAGTAATGATACCCCTATATACATTCAGATATATATCATATATATCCGGGATTCCCACTTGTTCTGCGTCATCACCCACTTTCACATGGAGAAATTTCCCCCCGTTCACTTATATAGTAAATATTCAAAAGCATGTTATTAAAAGCATCTTCATCTTCTTCTTCTTCTTCTTCTTCTTCTGCCGTGTCCCTTCAGGGTGTGGGCGATCATGACTCCACAATGTCCTGTACCTTGTAGCTCATAATAACTTTTATCTTTTTTTATATCTCTCTGAAAAGCCGGTAGCGACACCCATTCACTCAAGCTTGCCAGGTAGGTTTTGCGTTGCTTCTTTCTGGCCCTCTATACTTTCAATCTGTCCTGTGAGTATCAAATCTTCCAAGCCCATTTTCCTCATTATGTGCTCTAAAACTTTCCACTGTTTTTTTCTGGTGTTAAATATAAAGGTTTTGTTTTTTTTTTTTTGTTTTTTTTGTTTTTTTTTTTTTGGGGGGGGTCTTCAAAAGTTTGTCTTCATTGTTCGGTCCATTCTATTCTCAGATTCATCCTGTAAAACCACATTTCTGTTGCTTCAAGTCTCTTCTGCATCCGAGGTGTGATTGTCCAGCCATCGCTGTCATATTGGAGGACTGATATAACGTAAAAGTTCAGTACTCTTGTCTTTGTTCTAACGAACTTTTCCTGTTTCTTAATACTTTACTTAGCTCTTTTGAAGGAATCTTACGCTATCCTAATGCGCATTCGGATTTCGCACTTTCTGTCCTCTGTTAAAACACTTCCCAGATATTTAAATTGTACTTGTTTCATTTTGGTATCTCCAATTTGTAATTTGCATGTTGAGCTCTTTTATTTGCTGACAACCATGCATTTTGTCTTCTTGAAACCGATGTTTAATTTTTTTTTTTTTTCTTCTCGCTTTCTTTCACTATCTTCTGTAGGGATTCTTGTAGTTTCCTTTCTGTGTTTGCTATCAATACTATATCATTTGCATATCTTATGTTGTTGGGGTTGTAGCTGCCAAAAACATAATACTGGGAGTTACTTATAATAGTCTCAGATTCTCCAAACTTTATAGGTTGAATAAGTCCGGTGAGAAGACACATCCTTGTCTTATACTCCTTTCTATTTTTTGCATATTTACTGAATTTATTTTCTGTCCGTATGCAGGCGGTTTTCTGCCAATATAGGTCCTGGATTATTTTAATATCATTCCCAAATATGTCATAGTCACCTAGCAGTTCCAATGGTTTTTTGTTACGTACTTTCTCCACCCAATACAAGAAAATATCCTTCTTCAACAAACGAGTCAATACCGATGAAGACACTCGTAACAAACTGGTAATGAATGCCGTTACATATTCAAGTAAAATTGACTCTATTATTATTTCATAATATTGATTCAAAATAAACGTGTGTGATTACACCCGCACGTTTGTCAGCCATGGGACCTCTAACACACGCTAGGCGGTGTTATATAATGCAGTATAAAAGGAAGATGAACCAACACCCATTCGCTCTTCCCAGTGCTCAGACATGCCACGTTCCTCCACTTGAGAGATCCTTAGTCCTCGAACCACGTATTGTATACGATACAATATTTTCACTACATTTTCTCCTGTTCAAAAAATATTTCCCCAACTACCTATCACGTAAATATATATCTTCATCCAATACAAAATAATATCTTTTTTTCAACAAATGTGTCAACACCGATGATGACACTTGTAACAACCTGGTAAATGAATGTCGTTACATATTCAATTAAATTTGCCTCTATTTGTTAATCATCGATTTCAAAGGTGTTTGAAGCATTTCTAATATATGAGAAGATTGTGTATATATGTATTATTTTCATTCTATAAAAAAGTTGATCCATCAGGAACCAAAAGAAAGAAAGTATAAAATGTAAGAAATGAGAAGAGAAAAGAATCACAATATTCATTAGTTTTATGCATTATTTACATTTTAAATTTATTGCTAATAATAATGAGAAAGGTTTTGTTGATGTAAGTGTTGACGAAATGACGGCTACCCATCGTCATTTGTTTTGAAACCAACTCCACCCCACCCTGGTTGTTAAATTACGGCGTAAGACTTGCAGGAGAAAAAAGATAATAAAGTTATTCTGAAGGAATTGTTTTTTCCAATTATTACACATTGTAAAACTTAGAAAGACAGAAAAAAATAATTTTTTTCAATAAAACCAACCTTATCCTTGATAACGGTATAGATCTAATAATAAATAAATAAATTCTAAACAAAATGGGAGACTTTTCTTAATATGCTCACTATGTGGCATTGTATAAAGCAGCATAAAGGAAGGGTATAAAACATCTCTCTCTCTATCTATCTATCTATCTATCTGTCTGTCTGTCTGTCTCTCTTCGACCGCAGGATGCCATCGTGGTAAAATGTGTCTTGTTTCTCTACCAAGAAGACTTCTTAGTCCAAACTAAGACACCTTTCACATCGCATACCCTCTGCTATTTCTTATTCAAAAAATCCTCGTGCGATCATAGTAATATATCCACTACATTCTATCACATAAATATAATATATATGTGTGTGCGTGTGTATTTATGCATGTAAACGTGTGCCAATATATATGTATGGGGGGGCATGCGTGTGTGTGTGTGTATATATATATATATATATATATATATATATATATATATATATATATATATATATATATATATCAAAATCAAGGCTCAAATTCACTTGAAGAAATGAGACATTAGGTTATTGTTAAAATATTATTTTTACAATTTTTTATTGACATTTTCAATCTTTTTGACATAATTTTACAAAATGTAGCTTTAAAGTTGAAATTATACGAAACTGCTGTGCTTTCTAAAACGCAATACAATCGCTACTACCAGTTGTCACCATTTGTACGAATTAAATTTAAAAAATTGTTTAAACTTTTAAAACATAGCGTAAGTAAATTGCGTTATGGCGTTAACCAACCTAAAAAATATAAATCATTTCAGAAAAAATGAGAGGTCGATTATTATTTTTTTTATTTATTTAATTATTTATTTATTTATTTTTAATTTTAGTTTCAAATAAAATTATTTTGGGGTATCATTAACTTTCAGAACTAATTTCAGAATTAAAATTAAAAATAGTGTCCGAAACAAAATATGTTTTATATTCAAATCTATTAAAATATCAAGGACGGGCAGATAGTTTAACGGTTATCAGTGAGCCGAGTTCAAACTTCAGCCAAGTATCTGGCGTTCACTGACGTAATTGAGAAAAGCATAAAATCATTTCTGCCTTTGCTGCTCCCTAGTTTTAGAAAAATAGCAGGTAGAGTGGGTTTTCTAGCCTTGGCTGGCAGACAGACTAAGGGAAGGACGATTCTGAATTCAGAACCATGGAGAAAGCAACAGGAAACCATACCACTACCTTTCTCAAAATATCATGGTAATTCATTTGTAATAAAGGAGAGGAAAATGTGGGGAGCCATGATCGTCAACAACCTAAAAGTTCATGGCATGAGAAAATTTGTAAGAGCAATACATTAAATATCACTATGAAATTTGATAATTGTCTAATAAGACAAAAAGAAGCATGAAACAAGCCTCCCTGTTTACCTATATAAAGGCATTTTCAATCAAAATAATATTCTTTCTCTTCTTCTCTTCCCCCTTCTTCCTCTTTCAGGGCGTAGGTGATCATGGCTTCCCACAATTTATATCCTTTATTTACATTCGGACTATTATCTTCATCTTTGTTGTTGCTATCATAACATTTCGGCTGTTTTACCCTCCGGACTTCATCAGATGTATATCCAACCGGATAACCTACTTCCGAATTCAGAACAGAACCCTTTATTTAATTTACGGAGGGTGGAAGTCTGTGCCCGTTCCACTGTTCATGTCTAAGGATATGTCATATAGTTCGTATAGTTAGTACTACTTAGTTCTTGTTCGCCCTGTTTTCCACTGGGTCTAAGTACACACTGTCCGGCCCAAGAATTGAACTCACAATTACTATGTCAACAAACTCACAATCCTACGCTTTTATCCACGAGGCTATCCTTTGTAGCACTTAGCAAGATTTGACTATCTTACTATCTGTCCTAGTACCTGTTTACAAGTTCGTTAAGTATGTTCCTCGCCGTTTCCTTCA
Source organism: Acanthosepion lycidas (assembly GCA_963932145.1). NCBI lineage: Eukaryota > Metazoa > Mollusca > Cephalopoda > Sepiida > Sepiidae > Acanthosepion > Acanthosepion lycidas. Next base: position 114,466,256 of record OZ010572.1, on the reverse strand, counting down.
TTCCTATGAACACGCCCTGTGAGTGCCAAATTTCCCAAACTTTCTTTCTTCATTATGAGTTCTAGAATACTCAATAGTCTCTTTCTGATTCTAAATATAAATTTTTTTTTTTAACTGTCTATAAACTATTATCTATTGTAATTATTTACACTATTTACATCATTCAGACTGTTGTCATCATCTTTGTTGCCATATTCACGACGTTTCAGCTGTTGTACGTTCCGGCCTTCTTCAGATGATTGGAATTTTGAACTGAACCCTTTATTTCTTCCACTGGGGTAGATTGTTCTAGTTCCATGTGCTATGCCACTTCCGGATGTTTCCGTTATCTCCCTTTACAGAGATAAATCGTGTTTGTTTTTTGTTTTGTTTTTCAATTTTCCTTTAAACTTTCTCGTTACTCACATATTCCGTTCATAGTATTCTCAGCATCCTTCTGTAGAACCACATTTCTGATGCTTCAAGTTTCTTCACCTAAAGAAATTGTTCAAGTCTCTTCATGAAGAAATTGTTCAGCATTCACTGCCACATAAGACAATTGATATTACATAGCAGATGAGCAATGTTATCTTTGCTTTAACGAAATATCCCTATTTCTTCATACTTTGCTTAGTTTTTGGAAGGCATATTTTGCTATTCCCATATGAATTTCTGTATCACATTTTCCTTCGTCTGTTATAATACTTCCCAGATGGTTAAGTTTCTGTACTTACTCTATTTTGATATCTTCGACTTGTTGTTCGCATCTTGTCTGTTCCTCTTGCTGATAAACGATTTGTTTTTTACGGCTTATCAACCTTTTGCAAGTTATTTAAAGACAAAAAATATTTTTTTAGATTGTAATGATATTTTGGATACCATAATAATTCACTGATACAAATTCTACTCATTAATCCTTAGCCGAGGGAGAAGTGGTGGATTCATACTTTTTCCACGGGTATTTGCGCGTAAGTGAATATAACGAACCCAACTTGAAGTGGAACTCGGCTCTCTGATTTTCAATTCCGATCAGTTATTCATTACACCACCTGCACATCCAGGCTTAGAGCACCTTGTATTGTCATCCTGTTAATGACCATACATTCTGTTTTACAGATGATGGTTCGGTCTTTCATTTAAAATACCTGACCTGCCAATGAAATGCAGAAATATAAGCTCTTCGATCTTTACTTATTCCTTGGTTAAATATATTGAAGACAAATAAACAAATCCCTGCGTTTTTCTTGTTCTTAAGTTACACATGTAGCGGTGGTGTTACCGGTCGATGTTTGAAACCAGGAAAAAAAAAAAAGGCCGTTTTCAAAACGTGTTGGCTTTCGCCTGATTGTAACACTGTTGCAACACAATCTTACTGTCCCCATTTGATATTTCCATGTACTAATCATCATCTTCATCAGTCCCATGACCAATTGTGGTCATAGGATCGCTGCGAAGCTGAGAACACTGACAAGTACACTCCACACATATGTGTTGAAACCTGGGGAGGTATTAATTCCTGCCTAGCGTGTCTTGGGCAAGTAGAACTGGCGAAGCTCGTCCCTCTTTAGATTAAACCACAGCTGATGTCCCCCAACTTGAAAATTCACCTTGGTCACGAACCTATGACCGTTGATTTCAGCAAGGGAATCCTCCGTCCTGCCTGTTAAATTCAGTGTCGAAAGCTCCCTATCCAGTAATGCCATGTTATCACCTCACTAGCTGTATACATAGCTATGCATCACAGTCTATACAAACAATTGTAGTAGACTCTAAAAGAATCTTCATCCACCCTTTGACAGATCTTGATTTTAATCCTTCTGGATGTCTAGCCACCCTCACCAACCAGAAAAGCTTGGTGGAGGAACCGGTTTCTCTATAGATGATCCGACCATATGGCAGATAGTACTGGGTTACAAGGTGCCAGTAGAACTCGTAACGTGACCTGAATTAATTGATGTACTAAACTAAAACTAATAAGTATCAAGATTAGCTGTATAGCAGTAGTTCACAAGCACATTCACGCAGACCATGCGCTGGTGTAGTGAGTTCGATCTTCAAGGATACCATTTTTTTTTTTTTTTTTGTATACTCATTCCAGAAAATTTATGTTTAGTATATAGCTAAATAAACAAATACAATAACCTTCCTCAGTAGACCTGCCTTGTGGCTGAGATAGTTTTATGCTTCTAGCTGTATTATGTGATTGGTGTTCTGTTGGCTATCACCCCCTTGCTCAGCGAGAAGTTCCAGTAAGAGTTACGAGAAAATATATATTTAAAAGAAAAAC
>OZ010572.1:114423990-114458990 GCA_963932145.1 Acanthosepion lycidas | reverse complement strand
TAGCGTGAATGAAGATCCCACAATATTATTAGTTAAATTCACTCATATTTTCTTTTACATTTTTTAAGTTTGCGCAAAACCAACACATTAACCTAAAAAATCGAGTGGTGTTCTTAAATAGCCTTGTCGAAACTTTCATATGGCTATCATGCATGTCATCAGACTCGTTCACAAATATCTAAATCCTCAGCTTTCTCAGCTCAGTCGTTAAAATGACTTTGAGTGAATGAAATCTGTAGGTCTCAACGAGGATTATCCGTCTTCGGACGTTGGAGATTGGCGCTACAGAATCACAAGCAAATAACTGTATCAAATAACAGAAACCACATCAATTGAGAACTTACAACAGGAGTTACAACTAAAATGGATGGCACTTGTAACTCGAAGAGAAAATAATTATATAAACAAAATGTTAACTTTCTTCGAGCAAAATAATAGAAAGGAAGCCTGCATCCATACTGGAAAGAACGCTAATAGTTAGTGAACTTGAAAAACCGATTTTCCTGATAAATTAAGGGAAAGATTTTATAAATTTCAACCAACAATGGCACTGGTGCTCATTAAATTTATCTGTAATTTATTAAAAATTAAAACCATAATTAATGAATATTTTTCTTAAAATAAGGTGTTTGAAAAGTTATGAAATAAAGTAAATCGTAAACCATTAAACTATTTTTTATAAAAATATTTTAGAATGTCGATTTACTTTATTACAAAATAAATTACATTACGATTTACTTCATTAAAAATAATTAAAAATAAATGTGCTTTATTGAATTATTTTTATATGTCAATTTATTTTATTAGAAAAATAAATTTCTTTATGATTTACTTTATTAAAAATAATGGAAAACAAAAAACAGGTTCATATTTTACATAATGTCTTTTCAAAAAATATTCACTAATTAAGGTTCTAGTCCTTAATAAATTACTTTTATTCGGTTATAAAAAAATAATAATAATAATAATAATAATAACTTAGGCTTTGCTGGTGCTGAATTGTCTCGGTCCTGAGTTGTCCCAGCGTTCAGCTGGCGGTGTTCACTCGGCGGTGTTGAGTTGGCGGTGTTGAGCTGTCTTGCACCTTGTGTAAATGGATGGCTGAACAGAATAGGAAGGATAGTAAAAGACAAACATTGGTAAGAGCTACAAAGGATAGGAAGTTATGGAGAGCCATGATCGTCCACGCCCTGAAGGGACACGGCACATAAAAGGAGAATAAGAATATCGTTGGTTACTGGACATTTCTTCCTAATAATATTTTTCAATAACAGTTTAAGGTAATTACTGACCGGTTAATTATTAATGACAAGTACCCAAAATCAGTCAAGATATTTTATCGATTTCCTTAGGTATAAAATAACAGGGTTTTTTTTTTTTTGTTTGTTTTGTTTTTGTTTTTTTTTGTTTGTTTGTTTTTGTTTTGTTTTTTCAGACATGTCTGAAATTCGTAAAAAGGTAGATTTTAGGAAGATCATCATTTTTGGCAAATCCTAAAAATTACTCAAAATTATTTTGAATTATCTCTGAATTTTAAATATACCGCATTTCCTCGACTTACCTCATTGCTTCCACAGTATTAAAAGAAAGGCTGATATAAATAGGCACTTTTTATTACGTCGCTTCATGAGTAATCACACACAAAAATGTAGCTAAGCCGTAAGTCTATATTTATATGGCTCAACAATAAAACATAGGACAGTCGATTCTAAATTTGATTTTAGCTGAGGAAATAATTTATCATGTCATCATCGTCGACTGGCTTGGCGAGTGTAGCTTGTAGTTAAAGGAACATACCAAGTTATATTAAGTTATACTAAGTTATTTCTACGTTAATGTTCAGGCTCGATGCCTTAAGAACCAATCAGCTCATCTATTTTTTTAAATTAACTTTCTTAATTCTTTTCTCATATTTAATTCTAATAATCAATAAACAGAATCAAGGCTTCTTTCATGTGCTTTTTCTCCGATTCCAAACCACATGACGAAACACCATTTCTACATTTAATTTCAACCAAGCCTCTTTGGGGCTTTACTCGCTATGCACGAGTAAGTCATTCCCCAAATCGTCACATTATTTAATAGGATTAAGAAGGAAGGAAGGAAGGAAGGGGGGAAGGAAGGAAGGAATATTCATTTCACTGTAGAATAAATGAGGCGCTGTAGATATTAATAAGAAAGAAAGAAGATACGTAATGAGAAAACAAATTTTCATTCGATCAATATAAAGATAAAAGAATGGAAAGTTTGAAGTTTTGACTTAAAAAGTGTAGAAAGCAGGAATAACCAGCTGAGAAAGAAAGAAAGAAAGAAAGAAAGAAAGAAAGAAAGAAAGAAAGAAAGAAAGAAAGAAATATGAGCGGTGAAAAAAGAACAAATTTTGAAGAAAAATTGAGAAAGAAGAAGGAAGGGTAAAGGAAAGAAAGAGGGAAGGAATAAATACTTGAGGTAACGACGAAAGAAAGAAAGAAAGAAACAAACAAACAAAGAAGCAAACAGAAACATGATATGGAAAAAGAACAAATTTTGAGCCGAGCAATTAAAAGTAAAAATAAAGTTAAGAGAGAAAAATAAAGGAAGGTTGGGGATAACTACTTGAGAAAAGAAAGAAAGAAAATGAGAGGAAGGAACCTAAAAAGAGAGAAACGGAAAAAAAGAAAGAATAATGATAAAGAATAATATAGAAGATATGGTGAAAGGAACAAAAAGAAAGAAAAATTAAAAGTAAAAAAGGAAGGAAGCAAAGAAAGAAAGAAAGAAAGAAAGAAAGAAAGAACGAAAGAAAGAAAGAAAGAAAGAAAGAAAGAAAGAAAGAAAGAAAGAAAGAAACGTTAACAAACAAAGAAAAGTGTGAGAAACATTTACTGATTAAGTAGTAAAAAGATTTTGTTTTTTTATCTATCTTTTTTCTTTTTTTTCTTTTTTACTTTTACCTGGATTTTTTTCATCACGATGCTAATTACGAATTGGCCAAAAGGCAAACGATAAAGAAAAATACGTTCAACAAAATTTCCATCTAAGAGAGAAGGACACAGATTTGCTTATTCTGTATGCATTAGTCTTTTGGCTTTCCCAGGGAATGTGGATGGATGAGAGTGAGAGAGCGCGACGGGGATCGGGGAAAAGAAAGATTTATGTGTATGGTCTGTTTGCGCGTGTTCGTGTATACTCAGGCTGAAAGGTAAGTATAAGATCATCCGTCTAAATACGCACCAATACAAATTATATGTACACAAACATAAACAACTCTCGCTATATATATATATATATATATATATATATATATATATATATATATATATATATATATATTGAACAATAAAAAAAATATTAAAAAATTTAAATCTTTAGACACACTGGGTTGTAGATTAATATTCTTTCGTTTTTTTTATTATTTCAATTAGATTCCTCGACTAGTTTCGACCAAAATGGCCATCATCGAGAGGAGAAATATTTCTGCTTGCTGGTAGCAGTAAACTACAGAAATGAATCTTTTGCTGGAAAAAATAAAGTTTTGTCTGTAGTTTTCATTTGTTTTTTTTATTTTCTTATCTTTTTAACATGAAATTTTTAACAATCCTTGTATATATATATATATATATATATATATATATATATTGTTGGATGTGGGAGTTGTGTAATGGATAACCGATAGGAATGTAAAATCGGAAAGCAGAGTTTGAATACTAGTCGGGTTCTTTATGGATGCATCTCCTCCCTCTCTGGGTTAAAGAGTAGAAAAATGTGCGTCAGGAAAAATCCTTGTTATATTTCAATATCCACTCTTTACATAGCAAATATTATTCTTAGAGTACAAACTATGTTTCAGCTTTAAATAAACCAAGAAATAAATATTTACTTTATTATTTAAGCACTAAAAATATATTTGTGTAAAAAAAAAATTAAATACAATTTTCCTGACTCAAGAAAATATTAGAACGCTCAAGAATTAACAACGACAATATATGTCGAGAAACCGGAAGTCAAAATGCCTACAATTGAAAGAAAAGATGAAAAAGAGAAAAAAGGATAAGGAGTGAGTGTAAAGTTAAAAAAAAAATGAAAAGGACAAATAACCACGACATTCCACACATACATACAAACCCGCAGACGGACGCATGATTACAAGCTCACAGACAAGCACATGCACACACATACACACACGCACACATACACTGTTAAAAAAAACTTACACAAATGAAAAGTGCATGTAAAAAAGAAATCGAGAAGTATAAGCTGTCAATTACTGATACCCCTGACGAATTGATGGAGTGATTCCTGGAGGGTCCGTCTACGAAATTCTAGAGTCGGGATGCTGAAAGTAACATCAATCAGCTAAGTGACAAACCCTTTACTTGTATTAATTATAATACATACATACATACATGCATACATACATATATATATATATATATATATATATAATGCATATATATATATATATATAATTAATTTTTATAAATACACAATCTTCGACGATTTTCTCGATCGATTTTATCTGCTCATTTGGACTTTGCTAGCCAGACGCTTCTCTGTATCTAAATGGTATAGCACGTCAGATCAAAATGACGGTTAGGAGTACAGGCTCAATTCCTGTCGGAAAACGTATATTTTCTACAAATTTTCTCGAACATTTAAGCCAGTGAATGTAATTAATAATGCTTACTTAAAAAAAAAAAACAGAGCATTTACGTAAATAAATTGTATCTATAAAATTAACGTATATGCAGAATATATATATATATATATATATATATATATATATATATACACTAAATTAAAACTAACTTTGTTGGTGTGACCAATAGACAACATAGCAGAAGACCTAGCACCTTAAAGTAAACTGCTCAACGCCCAGATTATCTAGACAGAGCAAAGAACGCTTTACAATGTCAACATTTAACAAAAGGACACCCCGAGCGTTGCTCAAGTATCACACTCTTGTGATCTTCCCCCGAGTTGAATGTATATATATTCAGGATTTCGAAGAATTGCGTTAAGAAGCTTTTATCCAAGTTGAACTTATGACCTATGATTAATAAACCACCGAAGAAATTCAATTTATTGTATCTTCTTAATAAATTAGTACTAAAACGATCTGGTATACGTAAATAATAAATTAACTCAAAAGAAAATAATAGCATCTTTCTCAATATCTCCGCAGACTCCAGCAACAACAGTTCTAAAATCTCCAGGAACTTTCTCAGTATTCTCGCAGAATTCAGCAACGGTGGTTTTTAAAACAACTAGCACATCTCTCAGTATTATATATATATATATATATATATATATATATATATATATATATACGTCTTATAAAAAAGAATAGGCATTGTATGTTTATTAAACATATTTATTGATCATTTCTAGTATGTGAAGCAGCTTCATTGTCGTGAGTAAGCTCAATAATCTCATTGTTGTAGTTTCATCTTAATTCCAAGCTGAGCGAATACCAATTTGTTAATTATTCTGTCAAACCTGAAAATCGTGGAAGCGTCGAACTCTTTTTCTTCTTACGTCCAATTCAATGACATTCTATCAGCCACTTCTCAAAGCTACGCGTGCTTGCATTTACCACTGAATTGTTTCTCCATCTGTATTCATATATAAATATTTATACAGAATTAGGAGGCAAGAATAGCCACGTTTGGTAATGACTTGTAAAATGGTACCATCTTTTACCCTTAGGTAAATCATGAATCCAGAATCTCCTACGACTTGTGGAAACACCAGTCGTCTTGATAATCAACACGTCGCTGACATATAATTAATATGAAGGCATTTGGTCAGGTCTTGATTTATAATTTTGAGTTTTGGCTGAGTTTCATCTTACACAAGTGTGTTGCAAGCAGTAGGAAATAAGCTATTCTTCTTCTTCTTCTTCTTCTTCTTCTTCTTCTTCTTCTTCTTCTTCTTCTTCTTCTTCTTGTACCGTGTCTCTTCAGAACATTGGCAATCATGGCTCTCCACAATTCCCAGTCTTTTTTAGCCCTGAGTAAGGTTTGTGTTTTTGCTGTCTCTCCTCGCTCTGCCAACCAGTTACACTAGTTCGTTAGGTGGATTATTCGCTGCTTTCCTCAGTCTATGTTGCCTTTAATATGTCCTATGAGTGTCAAATTCTCTATGCTCTCTTTCCTTATTACCTACAAATTAAAATTGTCACTTTCTGATTCTAAATATAAGCCACATTTTTGTTTCCATTTCCCTTAAAACTTCCTCGTTGCTCATATGTTCAGTCAATGGTAATCTCAGCATCCTTCTATAGAATGACATTTCTATTGTCTCACATCTCTTCTTCATCTGTAAGGAGATGGCCCTTCATCCATTGCCATATAGAAGGACTAATATTACATAGCAATTCGGCACACACATTTTTTTCTTTTTTAATGAAATTTTCCTGTTTCTTAATACTTTGCTTAACTTTTGGAAGGTATATTTCACTGTTAAAGTGTACCTTGGGATTTCGACGTCGCATTTTCAGTTTTCTGTTAATATATTTTTCATTTTCGAACTTTCTTGATTCTGTCGTCTCCATTTTGTAATTCCCATCTTCGACTGTACATTTTGCTGACAACCATACATTCTGTCTTCTTGATGTTTATTCCTTTCTTTGAGATTTCAGCTTCTTAACAATTTGTTCATGTTGTAGTGTCTGATAACCTATGTGAATAAGAATATTTAATTGGATTTAATGAACATGGAGAAGAAATTATTAAAAATATTTATTAATTCAATAATTCATTAAGAGAATGTAATTGAAGATCTTCAATTAGTGCAGTCATTCAGCTAGATACACGTAGTGAACCATATTCACTATAGATAGATAGATAGATAGATAGATAGGAACAGACTGAAGTAAGTAGATAGATAGATAGATAGATAGATAGATAGATAGATAGATAGATAGAAATAGACTTAGATAGATAGATAGATAGATAGGAACAGACTTAAGTAGATAGATAGATAGATAGATAGATAGATAGATAGGAACAGACTTAAGTAGATAGATAGATAGATAGATAGATAGATAGATAGATAGATAGATAGGAACAGACTTAAGTAGATAGATAGATAGATAGATAGATAGATAGGAACAGACTTAAGTAGATAGATAGATAGATAGATAGATAGATAGATAGATAGATAGGAACAGACTTAAGTAGATAGATAGATAGATAGATAGATAGATAGATAGATAGGAACAGACTTAAGTAGATAGATAGATAGATAGATAGATAGATAGGAACAGACTTAAGTAGATAGATAGATAGATAGATAGATAGATAGATAGATAGATAGATAGATAGATAGATAGGAACAGACTTAAGTAGATAGATAGATAGATAGATAGATAGATAGATAGATAGATAGATAGATAGGAACAGACTTAAGTAGATAGATAGATAGATAGATAGATAGATAGGAACAGACTTAAGTAGATAGATAGATAGATAGATAGATAGATAGATAGATAGATAGATAGATAGATAGATAGGAAACAATGATCGTGATCCGCCCAAAAACAAGATCCACCAGTGTATTTGTAGAGGGTAATGCTCTTACGACAATCTGTATTCATAAATAGCATACTCGTTACAAAGTGATATAGTTTGCTACAAATACTATTAAATATTTAATTACAACAAATAAAATTAAATATTTAATTGTAACAAATAAAATTAAATATTCAATTTATTTTTCCATACCTGGTTTTTGGCTTACGGTGCCCACTCGTCAGTAAGATTGCATTATTTATCGATTTACCCCTCTCAATCTCACTCTCTCTCTCCCTCCTCTCTCTCTCTTTCTCTCTCTCTCTCACCCTCTCTCTCGCTCACACCCTCACTTTCACTCGCCTTATCGATTTACCTTTCTTTCTCTCCATATCAATTTACCTCTCTCTCTATCTCGATCTACCAAGCATCCGTCCCCACCTCTCCCCCCCCATATATGCTTAAAATTTACTATATATTTTGAGGTGGGGAGCAGAGTACTTAGTATTAATGATAAAGCATCTGTATGTATAAACAGTGTGAATGTAGAAATCAACACTAGACATATATGACTAAGTACGTCCAAAGAAAAGCAATGCCTAGGGTTTCAAAATGAAAAATCTTTCTTGAAGCTGTTATTTTAGTTTTAATTTCAAGCTAATAGATTAAATTTAATACTTCCAATACGCAAAATACTTTGTTGTATTTCAAACTGAATTTAAATTCATTGACATGAGATTCTTTTCATCAGTAAAAATGCTAAAATCGTCCATATTGTTAAATCTGTCAAAACAATGTAATTCTCTTTATAAAAAACTATTTCGATAAAAATTAAGTAAATAGATGTTAACAGATGTAAAATAATATTTTTACTAAAGAGACATTTAGAAAATAATTTACTTCATTTGCAAATAAACTTGAAAGTTTCATTTTAATCTGACAATTATCTGATTTTTGCAGGAATTTTCACATTAGTGTGTTTTGCACTCCAAAAAACTTGCTAACATTTCCTATACTAATTTATGGTCACACGCTGAAAAAGGAAAAAAAATTACCAAAATTTAGAAGGTTCTAAAAGGGATCAAAAAATATAATTTAATAATAAAAAATATTTACTCTGAATAAAACATAAAGATTTTGACGATAAAACTTTTTCATTAAGTTTGAGGCATGATGTATATTCATTCTTTAGTGAATCTTTATATATATAACTATAAATGATTACAAAGAACTAAAAAGTTATAACGGCGTCCACTTTGTGATTACCAGCGGAATAATTAGTAATTATATATGTACAGGGTGAATCAAACTTTGGCGGCGGGTTCCACACATCATGACAAAAGTTCATATAAAGATATGACCGCAAATCCTTTGTTTTTTAATTAAGTTTAAAGTTTACGGTAGACGCTGTTAAATGTACAATCCAAGATAGAATCCAAAAATATTACCATTGTTTGTAGTGCCACTGATCCTGTCTCAGGAACATGACGATAAACAGTAGCAAAGGTTGGATGACTCAGCTGCCTTCGGTCTGGAAATGCAATCTGATACAGCCGTGCCATTACCATTCGCGCGGCCATATGTAAAATCATGTCTACCTACTCACGATATGAATATCCCATCATCGTTAAACGAAACACTTCTCAGTTAACTCACTACACGAGTGACAAATGTAACCTAGTCTAGACAGCAACACGGCGCCAACTACCGTAAACTCTCGTTAAACTTAATTACTCAAAAACGAAGGATTTGTGGACATATGTCTATATGGACTTTTGTACATGTGTGAGAAATCTGACCCCAAAGTTTCTAAAAGTATTTTTGATATACCATATATATATATATATATATATATATATATATATATATATATATACACGTCTTATAAAAAAGAGTAGGCATTGTATGTTTATTAAACATATTTATTAATCATTTCTAGTATGTGAATAACTCTTCGCAAATGTGGCTGTTGCTGATGTAACAAATAGACAAAATTCTTATTGGGTCCAAGCTTTCAACTCATATGAGTCATCGTCAGGGGTGTGTGCAAGAAAATAGAAGAAAAGAAAATGTATGCCATATTTCAGCAATCTATAACAGCAACATGAGACAAAGATGTGAAATGACTTGTATTTTTTATATGTATTCAAGAATAGGCTGGCTTCGATTATATTATTATTCAAAATAGAATAAAATATAAATAATATAAAGTGACTATTCTTTTTAATAAGACATGTTTACAAGAAAATTTACTGCCAAAATATACTGAATATCTATCTATCTATATATATATATATATATATATATATATATATATATATGTATATATGTATATATATAGAGAGAGATGTGTGTGTGCGTAACATAATAATAAATCTAGCTATTAATATGCATAAAATTTAACATGAGTCAAAATGAACCGAATTGCTGCCAATAAATTGATTGACATTTGATTAGGGCAATAATTATTGAATTAAATATAACGTTCAATACTTTATCGATGTCGACTCCGGATTTCGTAATTATTTCAGTCATTACTCTTCAGGACTTTCGATAAGGATGATTACATTTGACGATATAAAATCGATTTTATTCTCTTATAAACATTTATTTATACGCTAAACTTCGAATCTAAAATTTACAATTGCCAATCTTGTCAGCTTTCTATAACTGAAAAGCCAAATAATGTCATGTAACATAGATAGATAGATAGATAGATAGATAGATAGATAGATAGATAGATAGATGTGTGTGTGCGTGTGTGCGACAAAGTGCAAAAAGTTTACTTGTGACGCGTTTTTTTTTCTTCGCGACTTAATCGGACTAAATTTGTTATGTTGGTACTACACATGCGAACTAACGAATGGTGCTGGGGATTTTAGAAGTTTTATTTTTCATTTAATTTTTTTTTTTTTTTAATATATATCCGAATTGATTTAGAGTCTTTTTCTTCTTTTCATCACTTTTGTTACTAAGTATCCCACACTCTGATGATAAAAGATCTGCCAGGAATGGTAAAATCTAAGAGTCAGGGCACAAATTTACTACAGATGTCCTTGCAATCAAGGCATGCTCTAGACATTTTCATCATAGTGAATTGTTTTCTCATTTGATCAGAGTAGCATTTTTTCATGTCCGAATTGTGGTCAGAAATGCGTCACATATAAACTTTTTCCAATTTGTCATACAATTTCCCCAATATTGTTCTTGATATATAAAAAATATATATCGTTACTTGAGATATATATATATATATATATATATATATATATATATATATATATATATATATATATATATACTTGCACATCGTCATAAATGTAAACAAAACTAAAATTAATAATTACCCTTTATCTATTTAATAATGTTAAGAAAATGAATGACGAAGTGGATTTTGTGTGTGTGTGTGTGTGTGACGCGTTTCGCCCCTTAGGTCTTCCTGGGCCGGCATATGCTACCCTCGAACCCTACGACCGAGAGGAGGTAGGCCTGATTGCGGACCAAGGGCAGTGTTCTGTAACCCTCGCTGTCTTATCAACATTTCTTTTCTTTTTTTCTACCTACATTTATACACGTTACAAATTAAGCTGGGCACATGTGCCTATTAAAGAGGGAAAGATTTTTCGCAGATTTTGACATCATTCTGGGGTCTTTTTTTTTGTCCAAATCCGTGAATTTGTTTTGCTCGTGTTAAGCCTGAAAATAAACTATTTAAAATTCACTTTTTTTTTTATTCATAATGTTTAACGTGTTAACATTCCTCAACTTTTAACAAAAAAAATCACAAGTTGATGCTAAAAATTGCTGCAAAATATTGTTGATTTATTTAAGATGGAATGATCTAGTTTGACATGTCTCTAATTTCTATTTAAAGGCGTATTTATTTTCAATTTTTCTAGTTGAATTGTTCACCTATTCTGCATATGATACATTATTATACATAATTAGGTTACAATAAAATTTGTATTTTATATGAATACAACCATATGAAAATTGGGATGTAGTAGAGTTGGAGGGTTGTAACATAGAGTCCCGGGGATTCCGTATCATAGATTCTGTGGGAGCCACAAGACACTTTCACCAGCCCTGGGGACTACATCGGACTAAAGTGATGTTTACGCTGATGTAACCACACATGCACACAAAGAAGAAGGAATGCTGGAATTTTAAATTTGTAAATTTTTTTTAATTTCATTATTTTTTTCATGTGTTTGGGTATATAGTCTATTGATATACTTTTTCTTTTAGTTTAAATGTTTATTACTTTTCATCCAACATTGTGATAATAGAAAATCTGCTAAGAAAGATGAAATTTCAGCTTTCACTCCCCTTCGTGTGCATGTGTACGTACACCAACGTAAATATCTCTTTAGTCCGATGAAGTCCTGAAGGATAAACTTTTTCATTATTCTAGTATATAAAAATGTATATATCATTTTCTCTCCTACTTAATAATGTGAATACTTATATTTAAAATCCAGGCGCAATTAAAATGGCATGTATTACAGTCAGTTTCATGGGTCGATTCGATCATTAGATGCTCCGAATTCTCTTTTCCTATGTCCCGGTATTTGAGGGTTGAGTTTACTGTGTAACCGCGAGTAATACTTGAATCTTTGTAGAGCCCAAGATTTCATACGTTTTAAATGCGTTCTTAGAACCATCGGTCTATCCCAGACTTCCCATATATTACAGACAAACAATAAGAATGACATATATTTAAATTTGTTGATATTTTATAAACATGTATTCATGCATACACAGTTTAGAGAAAATTTCTTCTTTCATCAATTAATTTCCGTTATATACATAGGCGCGTACATACACACACACAGACATACACGTATGTATATATATATATATATATATATATATATATATATATATATATTATGCAAATGTAAATGTTTGATTTATAAACGTTTCAGAAAAAATATTTAAAGAAAACACACACACACATACGCGTGTCTATATGTGTCTTATATATATTGAAAAAATCAACCGCTTTTCTTCGGTTAATAGTTAATATCTAATATTCATAGTTTAGATACACAAACACACACACACACACACACACACATATATATATATATATATATATATATTATGCAAATATAAATGTTTGATTTATAAACGTTTCATAAAAAATATTTGCAGAAAATACACACACGTGTGTATGTGTGTGTATATATATATATATATATATATATATATATATATATGTGTGTGTGTGTGTGTGTGTGTATATATATATATATATATATATATATATACACACATATTTATATGTGCATATATGCGTCTGTGTGTGTGCGTCTCTCTCTCTCTCTCTTTCTATATATATATATATATATATATATATATATATATATATATATATATATATATATATATATATATATTGATAAAATAAACCGCTTTTCTTCGGTTAATAGATAATATATAGTATTCATAGTTTCGACACACACACAAACGCACACACACACACAATTGCGATATATATTGTTCTGATAAGCTTTCCTCTTTGTTACCCCAACTTTACGAATTTAAGTGCAGTATTAGATTGGCAGCTGGTTTTTACAATTGAAATTGCTAAATGAAACCGTAAGTTCTATGCTAGCAGTTTCTTTTTTTTCAAATTCTTGCTGGTAAAACTTTTGTCAACTTTGATTTGTTAATGCTTTTCTTTTTCTCATTGTTTTTCGCTCAGTATCCCCGTTGCTAGCTTGCTTTATTACCTTGATTGGGAAGAAAGGATTATTTATACATATATATATATATATATATATATATATATATATATATATATATATATATATATATATATATATATATATATATGATTGGATCAATCCAACCAAATATGATATTTAGCGCTTTCTAATAAGTACAGCGCATATAATATATAAATAATAATTATATATAATATATTACACACACATATATATATATTTATATACACACACTTTTCTCGGGGGTTTAACAGTAAGAGATAGATCAAGTATCGACCATCATAAAGACTGAAAAATAAAATTGACAAAGATTATTGTTTAAGGATGACGGACACGCATGTCTTAAGTAGTTTTTTTTTTGTTCGTTTGTTTGTTTTGTTTTGTTTTTTGTTGATTTTTTTTGTTTGTTTGTTTACGAATTGGTCAAACCCAAACTCAAACAAGAAACATTGTTTTCAATCGTTATGAGTCTACCGATTGAATAGAATTTTATTATAAACAATTGTCTTGTAAATGGAATTTTTAAAGCATTCTGAATGTAAAAATAAAGAAAAAAGTGTGCAAGACAATAAGAAACACTACCTGCCAAAAAAAAGTGAAGTTTTGTTGAAATCGGTTGAAAAATCTAGGAAATCCGATCCCATATATAAACGAACACACACACACAAACAACCTGGGTTTTATAATAAGTATAACTCGATATGAGTTGTCCTCCTTTCATTCTCGCGATTCCTCTTAATCGTGTTTTCAAATTGATTTCGTGCAAAAACAATTGTGTTTTTCCAATTTTGGGCGCTGTCAAAACCACAGCAAGGTAATTTTACGTAGTCCTGTAACGTTTTGTTGAAATCGGTTGAAAAATGTAGAAAATCCGATCCAATATATAAACGTATAGCCACACACACACGCAACCTGGGTTTTATAATAAGTAAGATATATGTATATGTATATATATATATATATATATATATATATATATATATATATATATATATATATATATATATATATATGTATTAATTTCTAAAAAATTAATGGTTTTATTCTTAATCCGAACATTTGACGTTTTGAAGTAATATATATATATGTGTGTGTGTAAAAAAAATTCTCAGAATTAATCTGTAGAAAAAGACAATAGGTATAAAAAAAAAAAGACAATAGGAAAACTCTATGTAGTTTTAGCCGACGCGTTTCAACCACTGCGTACCTTTTTAATGCGAAAAACTAAATGAATTTATTTGAACAAAGTATCTACAAACAAAACCAAAATGTTTATACATACTTTGTTCAAATAAATTGATTTCATGTTTTCCCCTGGAAAAGCCTGCTGTGAACGAAACGCGTCGGCTAAAACCACATACAGTTTTCCTATTGTCTTTTTTCATTTATACCCCCACACTCACAAACTTATATATATATATAGGTAGTAATACTCTCGAAAATCTACAGAGAACTGTATAAAATAGTCGTTCCCAAAATTTAGATGCTAGTTGTAGATTAAACTAAAAAAAATGAGCTGCTTTTTAAAAATCTGTTTTTGTGACAAAATTTATTAGTTTAATTAGTAATTCGTATAAACAAATTTACATTGATCCCCTAAACTTGTTAAGAATTCCGCAATCGTAAATATTTCTTAAATTTTAAATCAGAGTTCATGATAGTTTCTCAATAAATTGTTTAACGCATATATGTCTATATTCGAATTAAATAAAATTTTAATTTGAAGTTCTATCTCGATTTTCTTGATGACAAAAATCGTTCTGAAATATAAAAAATATGCGATTTTTGTCGCATATTGTCGTCATTCACATAAATTAACATTTACAAACTTGGACTTTGCAATCTAATGGAATTAATTTTGGGAAGGGTAAACGAACTCTTATCTGTCAAAAATAAATCTGAATTAACATCTCAACATTTTAAATGTCGATTATTGGGGATTACAGATAGATAGATAGATAGATAGATAGATAGATAGATAGATAGATAGATATGGCCAATATGGCCGCAGAAAGGGACTTTGGTTGTGCAGCCATGCAATCATTTTTTGAGGATATTTGGTTTCATGGATAGAAGTGGAATTGAATTATTTGCATACACGGAGTTAAGGATTATGTCGATAGTTTGATTGAAGGGGACGTTTGTAAATAAATTTTCAACGTCAAGTGACGCTAAAATACCTTGGATTGGTTGTATACTTTTTAGAACTTGAAGAAATTCGTGGGTTGATGTGATGCTCTAATTGGTAAGTAGGTATGAAGTAATGATATCATTAAGGAATTTTGATAGGTCATAGATACGGATTGGGGTCTTGGAAATGATCGGTCATAGTGGGTATCTGGTTTTAGGTATTTTTATATTTTTGAGCCAACGTCGGCACTGTTTAATGTTATCAGTTTGTTGACGGATCTTTTTTAAGGTCTCCGTGGTGTTTTTATTTAATTTGGTAAATTTATATCGGTCGTCGATGGTTTAAAGTAATTTTTTATGGTAGTCGGCTTTGTCCAAAATTGCATGTGTTAGCTTTGTCAGCTCATCTAATGACAATATTAGAATTTTGTTAAAAAATAAATGAAAATCGCCCTTGATAATGGCTAAAAAAAATAGTCGAAAGTGCCCGGATATGCAGAACTTTTGGACAGTTTTACACACTTTGTATCCAGCAAAGAAAACACAAACAAGTAAAGGCAATCCTTAAAAATCCATTTCGGTTATAATTTATTTCATGAATATATTGAAATATTATACAAATATATATATATATATATATATATATATATATATATATATATATATATATATATGAACTGAAACTATATATATATATATATATATATATATATATATATATATGTATGTATGTATGTATGTATTGAAACTAAATATGAATAAAATTCGGCTGAATGATAAAATATGAAAAAGATTTTTGTCATATATATATATATATATATATATATATATATATATATATATATATATATATACACATGAGGGACGAATTATTTATACAACAGATACAGAGAGCACAATAAAACCAGTGGATAGAATAGGGTTCAGTTACAAAACGCTATTTTTCCAAAATAGTCATGTACCGTTGTCTATGCATTAGTGACATGAGAGCACTATATACCTCTCGGCACATGGCTTTTCACACAAAATCGTGTCACAACTGCTGAAACGCATTTCCCGCCACATAACTGTGATCATATCCACTATTTGGTTCCTGTAAAACTTCATCAAATGTCGATCAATGTCAAAAGCAGCAATCCTTTTACCGTGTGGATGAATTCAGTCAAATATCTGTATCTAAATTACATGAAGTACTTGCTTCATGCCACACGTCCGGCTTCTATTTGTAAGAAGGCAAAAAATGATGGATTATTGCGTGGACCGACATAACAAAATGAAAGGCAACACTTTTAGATTGAAGTTATATAAATATATATATATATATATATATATATATATATATATATATATATATATATATATATATATATATATATATATATATATATATAACAGAAGGGGTAAAAATACGTAGGTATAAGAGCGAGCAACAGTGCTCAATGTAAAGTTGTTTAATATCTATATATTAAGCAATATACATAATATCTTACATTAATTGTACAACTGTCGGAGCAATTTTCAAGTGCTGGAATTATAATATTTTTATTCTTATTTATATGTTTATATGTCAATATATACAACTTCCGACAAGCGGATTTGTGTCTGCGAACCTCCGAGTCGGAAGATAAGTCAATTAACGTTTTATCTATCTATCTATCTATCTATATATATATATATATATCAGTCATTTTCACAGTATACTGCTGGGTTCAGGCCTCAGCATGGTCTGTAAAACATGGGGAACAATAGCCTTTACCATGCCGCATTGACCCATGACATGTTCACAGAAGGCTTAAATTTAGTGTTTGCTCTTCTCCTAGACTGATTGTTCTAACAAGGCAAAAGAACCAAGTCACCTCTACTAGGAGCAAAAATGGAGGTGCCACATTTTAAGGCGTAATCCGTAGATTAATTAATTCTAGTTGCCACGCTGTCTTACGGGAAGTAATTCTCAAAAGACTCTTCATTCTTCTTATTTTATTACCAAGTTTACTCTTATAATTGTTGCTTTTTATCACAACATTCTGTGTCGATACACTGTTCATTATTATCCTTATTTCATTACAAGTTTTATTGTTTTATTAATGTTTCTTCGTTCGTATTTCGTTTCGTCGTAAGCTACTTCTTTAAAATTTCCGCTATCTTTCCAACGGTCGAAAAGTGTATAATCCTTGGGCAAAATTTCCAAACTGGCAACACAGTTCGTAAATTTTTTTTTTTTTTTTTGCGATACTTAACATAATATTTATTAGTTGCATCCAATATATAATTCAAAATGTATATAAAAAGAAATTATTCAATAAGTATATTAGTTGATAATTAACGAAAGAACGAAAAGTTAATTACACTAAAATGTACCGATACAGCAATTTGGAAGACACTGTGTTCGGGTGTTGTGTTAAAAAGAGGCTATAATATGAAAGAGTTTATCTGACAATAAAATATTATTATTGAAATTGCTTAATCTTTAAAAATAAATAAATGAACTTTTACATTCACGTAATATTCTAGTGGCAAATAAAATCATTTTTTCCTGGCCTGTTCCCTTTGTATGTTGCCATCAAATTGTAACAACAGTTCGTTTTTGTCATATTATTCAACAACTTTTTGTTTGTTACTTTCTCTTTTCAGAAACAAGTTTATTTTATAATCTACCCCAAAGCAGAATTAGTTTTTGTTTGTTTGTTGTTTTTTAGGGGGTGGGTTGGGGGGTTGTTTTTTTGTTTTTGTTTTTTTTTTACACTTGTAACGAAGGTCAGACTTCGACCTCAAAAACAAAAAAAAAAACAGGATTTCTTGTTCTCCACATTAGAAAAAAAATCGGCACACACAGTCTTCTCATCTTCATCTCATTAGGACTAGTGACGTGCTTATTCTTCTATGTGCTGCGTCCATTCAGTACATAGACTCTCCACAACTTCCTATCTTGTGTGACTCTTAGCAGTTTTTCCCACTTTGCTAAGACCCACCACCCCCTGTTCCGAGATTCATTCACACAAGTTCGTTAAGTGGTTGCCTTCCCCTATCTCTCTTGACTTCAGTATACTCCCTGAGGATTTAGTTTACCAAGCCCTCCTTCCTCATTATATGTCCAAGGAATTTCAGCCGTCTTTTCTTGATTCTAAATATTCTTTTTATTGCTATTTTCTTTAGAGTTCCTTGTTGCTTATTCTCTCCGTCTGTTTTCAGTATCCTTCTGGAGAACCACATTTCTGCTGCCTCTAGTTTCTTTTTCCTCATCTGTGGGGAGATTGTCCAACATTCAGTGCGATATAAAAGGTTGGATATCATATAGCAACCCAGCACATTTTATGTGCCACGTTCGTTAAATATCAAAAACAAATTTTCTTTCTTTGTTTTTTTTTTGTTTTTTTTTTTTTTGCAAAGTCTTACATTATTTCTTATTATTTAAAAGCTACTTTTAGTGGCTACTCCGGTTCCTATCCCTGTTTTTTTTCTTTTTTTCATTTTTTTTTTTTGTTTTCTATTTCTTAATTTTTTAAACAGTGAAATCAAAAAGTCCTACTAAAAGAATCGTAGCTTCTGACAGGAATCGAACCTATATCCCTTTTACCACTCTTATAGACGAAGCATGCCGCTATAAATAAAATCCTCATAGCTCAGTTAAATAATCATGATCATCATTCTACTGCTTGGATAAGAGGGCTAATTTATTTTAAAATCATTTTAATCCCATAATGGCCGACAGGGGAACTAAATTTAAATAGCGAAAAATTATTATTATTTCACGGTGACAGCCTGATTCCGAACTTTAAGAAATTCGTTTTTGATAAATATGCCTGTGAAAAAGAATAGGGTTGCTGAAAAGTTTGCGGCTTGACTTACTTCACAAATTTCCGATTATTTTTGTTTAGTGTCAAAGAAACTTGAGAAAGGATGCCCCAAAGATGAGATGAATATATAGAATGAGATTTACGTTTCATTACTCTACGTTATGGTCCATGGTCAGGCCAAGAACTTTTCAGCATATCTTCATAGATTTGAAATAAGACGAGTTTAACTTTATATGGAATCAAATACAGAGAAAGAAGACCTTGTTGCGTCAAATTTCGAAATAGTGAGGGTATAAATGCTTTGAGTCGGTGGAAATTGCAAAACTTGTAAAATAAGATCCCGTCTGTTATATATATATATATATATATATATATATATATATATATATATATATATATATATATATATATATATATATATACTTACATATATATGTATATATATATACTTACATATATATGTATATATGTACATATAAATATATATTTATATGTACATGTATATATAAAACAGATAATATCTTACTATATATATATATATATATGTGTGTGTGTGTGTGTGTGTGTATGTGTGTGTGTGTTTATGCTGGGCACCTCGAGGCGGTGTAATGGTTAACAAGATTGTCTTGCTAGAACAATTACGGCTGAGTAGTAGGTTCGATCCTTAGTGTGTGCCCCTACTTTCGGCCTTGTGCTACGCTTGGAAAATCACTATATATATATATATATATATATATATACATGGGTGTGTTCGCATGTGTGCGTGCGCGCATATGTATGTTTGCGTGTTCGTGACGGTTTGCCTATGTGCGTGCCTGTGTGCATATTCTAATCAGATACAAGCGTTTTTGTCGTCATCGTTGCGTCCATCTTCTGTTTTAGAATTGCCTTATAAGCAATAATTACACGCGCACACGCACATACACACATATGGACGCACACATAAACGAACACACACATACATACATATATATATATATATATATATATATATATATATATGAAAAACGTGAGTGAAATAAAGGTGCAGGGATTCAAGGGAGAATTACTTAGCAAAGTTTATTCCAAAGCGAAAGCGTCGTTCCAGAATGCACGTTTTTACTACATGAGCCACATCTCATTCAACTTGTGGGCCGTAACATGTAGCAATCGAATCCACCATACACTTTATCCTTCATTTTGCAAACTCTCATTGTTAAAGATCCCCTCTCGCTCTTTCTTTCTTTCTCTCTCTTTTGACTCGGCCGCCTCTGCAATTTCCCGCCGTTTTTCTCTTGTTGTCTTCCCATCTTCAACAATCTATAGTAGTTGCACAGCCGTGACATATAGTCTCTTCTCATATATCTATTGTCTTTTTCTCGACACACACACACATACATACATACGCACACACGCACAGAAACACACACACACACACACATATATATATATATATATATATATATATATATATATATATATATATATAACCAAGTGCATAAATATGAGCGTTCATATATATATATATATATATATATATATATATATTGTAAAAACAGTTAAATAACCGATCTATGTAATATATTAAGAAATATATATAATACCTTCCATTGATTGCCCAACTCGGAGAAGGTATGAAACTCCGAGTTATGCAATCAATGTAAGGTATTATGTATATTTCTTTATATATATGTGTGTGCGTGTGTGGCTATTCTTTTTTCTCTACCTGTCTTCGATTAACAACGATAAGCCTTACCGCTTTGGCAAACAAAGTGCAAATTTACCAGACCAAGTAATTTCAATAAATTACATCCCATTGCAATTACTTAGCTTAACTTATATAGTTATATAGTTAAACGCTAAATTGAGATATGAATATGGTGAAGAAGATTGTGCTGCGCCAATCTTTATATATGCGCATGAGAAATATTATCCAAATTCATATTAATTAAATAATCGTCAACTCCATCGGTTGGAGAAACACGTTAATATTATCTTAATGCTTTATTATATTACTTTATTATATATAATGTTTTTTTCGACAATCAGCATTCGAAATGTTTACCCTTGAACACTCACATAGGAAATATGTAAGTTTGGACCACAATACGTGCGATTTCTTTACTAAATTTAATGTATCCTGACACAAGGCCATGATAAAGCAGTTCCTAGTGGGAAGTGAATTCATTACGCGAATGGCTTGGTCTGCGAGATGAGATGGTTAATCATTATACTATAAAATCTGCTATTTTACTAATCTTATTTAATTTGGTACTTGCCCACAAATATGTGGCATCCATTGAGGATCGAACTCACTACCTGTAGTAATGGTCAACTTGAGAGCAGTTGTTAATTACTATGCTTTGTTTAACACACTGCTCTCAGGTTGGTGTGTTTTTCAGAAGTTTAATACATCTCCGGATTTTAACTCATATGGTTTATTTTTCACAATATCGGTTCATTTTTTGGGGAGGGGGGGGCATTCTTTTAAGCCACTTTAAGTACTGTGGGGCATTGTGATAACATTATTACTGCATTTAATATATATATATATATATATATATATATATATATATATATATATATGCGATCGCAAATAGCATGAAAGCCAGGGTCACAAACTCACATCAACCCAACTAAATATTTTAGCTCTATCACTGATATTGAGCGCTTTCAGTACCGCGCATATATATACATAGGAAATTGATTAAATCCACCGTATTTTTTGTTTAAACGTTATTTAAATGGATATTCATATCTGAGTGGATAGTCTGTTTTTATTTATTTATTAGACAGTATATTTATTTACATTTACCCGCCTGAAAATTCGAGAAATCTTGTTAGTAAAAATATGCCCCCTCCGACAGGATTCGAACTACGTCCCCTAGGCGAAATTATCAATCAATCTGACGTGACTTAGACTAGCTCGACTACGTAGGACCTCCTGGTCAAACAAAGCCCGAATTGTGCTTTTGAACACATATCTTTACTATTCTCGAAATATACATATCTTTGCGGTAGGGTAATTGTCCATTTCTCCGCATTGTCCATTTTCTCCGCATTGTCTATTTCTCCGCGTGAATCTGTTGAGGACCTACGGTCCAACCAAGGACCTTCACAGGCTTAGAAGGGAAACTTTAAAATCACTGACAGCTAAATTAAAACCTGTTCTTCTTACTTTCAAATTTAAATCATTCATCGTGTATCTACGATACATCCCCATCAGGCTCGTCACCCAGAGTAGGTGACTTGGCTTTTGTCAGTCGGTCTGCGAGTAAGAATTTGCACACAAAAATTAGTTTACATCATTTTCACTGGGGCTTAGTAAATGATTGGCGGCAACCCTAACTCTAGGGTCTTATCCCTTTGCTACCAATGATACTGTAGACTTAAATTATCATGTGCGGCAATCGTAGTCCCAAACTAAACAAGTTTCTATTCGCACACAAATTCTCATGTGGTGTATGTTTGATCCTCACTGGTTGATTCATTAATCTAACATTATGTCGGACTAAACTAAATCCAGTAAAGAACCGCTAGAGATTCTTTAATAGATTGAGTAATTTTGTATTTCTTCGCACCGCCAGTGGTCGATGTTCAAACCCAGTTAAAAGCCAGGATTTTTTGTATGTTGGACTACCAGGCAAGCAATTTCTTCCCCCTTGGAAGAGTAGAAAAATACAAACTTCCTATCCCACCGCCATTTTACCTTATTTGGCTACTTTTTTAAAATTCCATATCTCCTCAGGGCGTGTGTGATCCTGGCTCTCCAAATATTCCTTTTCTTTATTATCTACGAATTGCTATTCTTGGGAAAGATGGATTGGTTTTACGTTAGTTCTCCAAGGTTTGAAATTCAGAGTTTTCCTTCTCTTAAACTGGTTGTCACTCAAGGCCCAATCTATCTTATTATCTAACCCATAGTTGGGGGGAAAAGAAATCGATTCACGCCTTTCCCAAGAGCTTTAGTGCTAAAGCGAACGCAACTAAGGCAGTGCTTGAACTTGGCTCACTAATTTCTCTTTTCCCCTTACGCTAACCATACATCCAACCAATTTGGCTAAGGCAAGCTTAATAAAATGGTACTTATCATAGCACGATGGTTACTAAACTCGAATTCCAGACCAGTTTTCCAATCGAATGTGATCCTTATTTCATGCTCACTACTATAGCCTTGTGCCTGACCAAGGAAAGCTTCATTTAATAATAATAATATTAACTGAAAACTACTCTAACAAAATTATCTGGCAAAAGTGATTGTGTTTTCCTATAGGTTCTAGTTGTAGGGGTTCGAGCCTAGGTAAAATAATGCCCGGATTTCTAATGCTGATTTTCAAAGCAAGTAGGATCTTCTTACTTGAAGATTGACGCAAAAGAATCATCACCCCCACTACTTTTCTCTCTCTCTCTCTCTCTAAGTCCGTAGCCTAATGATGAAAAATATTTTAAACGCAACAAATATTTATTTTTTTCAATCTTACTTCCTTCCTTGTCAATGGACTTAATATTTCAGACTGAACATAATACAGGAGAAATTTAAGGTCAAAATTCAGCTCATCATTGTGTCAAGCTATGAACTAATTGACTCAACCTTTATATTAGGTTGGTGCAAAAATAATGACGTAATAATGTCGTTTTTTGACGTTAAAAAATACGTCAAAAACGACATTATTACGTCATTATTTTTGCACCAACCTAATATTAATCTTTATATAGTACTGATCAACACAGGAAATTTTAATTTTATTTTTATAGGTTAATCTTTTTTGTTAAGAACTTTGTTATTTGTAAGAAAAAATACAGCATTTTTACAGTGAACTGTGTGCTTTATTGCAATGCCAAAATTATTGTCTTTCAAATCGCAATTTCGATTTTACGTGCTACCCCCCCCCGACCCTACTTTATTATCACTACGGATTTGTGTTATTTCAGGCACAGCAGTGAAACAAACGACTCTCTGAACAAAGAAAAAAGAAATTCTGAAAGCTTATTTACACAAATCTATCCCCGAAGACGATAAATATAAGTTTTAAGAGTGACAGATATATAGCGCGTAGTAAAGGGGAGGACGTTGGCTCAGTGGCAAAACGCTGATCAGTTGGTCTTAAAATTTCGGGTTTAATTTCTATGATTAGTACTGTTATGAATAATCAAGAGTGGTCTCCCTTTGTTTCGTTACTCTCCTCTTTGAGAGAGCTATTTCAGATTACTGGGACTATAAAAGGACACTATTTGCGAACCTTGTATTCTCAGTTCAATAAAGCTTTCTTAAAGCCTACACCTGCGTACTTTTGTCATTACAAGGACCTTGCGACTGCAAATATGAAATCACTTTGGTATTTACTCATTACTGCATAGTAAGGCTCAAAGACAAAACTATGGAACACTAAGTAAAAACTGAAATCACAACAATAATAATATACACCCCCCCACAATTCCATTAGTATGAAGGAAGTTAAGAATCTTAACCTCTTCAACTCTAGTGTTAATCTTTGCTACATATCCTCATAAACAGCATTTCCTACCTCTTCCTCTTGCGTGCGTAACCTCAACCAATAACACCCTAATCGCTTGCAAACGGTTGATTCACAGGAAGTCACCCAAACGTGAAAGGTGTTTATCGTATGGGGTAATGATTAATACGGCTAGTTTAATTGATCATTACTACTGTGTCGTAATTTCTATTTGGGTACCCTATCCAACTTAACCAAGGCTCTATGTAATTCTGCAGTGTAAGAGAATCGCTATTATTGCTTGAGGGTCAATCGAATGAGTAATCATTGAGAGTCTTTTCTTATTATCTCCACAATGACACTTTCTATAATAATGTCTATAATAAATTTCTATAATAAAATCCTATAATAAATATCTATTGTCAAATAAAATGAAACCTTCAACTTATCTTACCCAACTTGTTTCGAGTTTCGCAGAGATGTTATCCATTCGACATAGGGCTTAATAGTAAATTTAAATTTATTTATAGAAATAATATTTAATTTATTTATGATTTCTATCAATAAATTCACTTTTATTAAAATGTCTCCTAACAAGTGGATACATCACTGTGAAACTAAAGGGTAGGGATAAATAAGTTGGGCATTTTCATTGGTTAATATTAATCCTCGGATACTGAGCACTTTAATTGTAAAGACAGCTTGCCTGAAAAGCGTCATCTTCCAGAATTATCCTGGTTGATTTTTCTTTTACGGTAGAAAATTTTTAGCATTGTTAATAAAATCTCCATAATAATTTTTAAAATGACTTAGTTTCGCTGGAAATTTAAATATTTTTACTTCTAACCTGAGCTTGATTACTTCTATGTGTATTTAAATGAAAAACCAACTTTTAAAACTGGCAAAAAAATCTGTTCGAACTTTTGATATCGATATTCTCTAAACTTGGCTTAATACGTCTGGTTCAGTATAAAGTGTAAAGGTTTATCCCTTGTTTCCTGTTTGAGATTGGGTTTTCGGTCCCTTCTAAAAGTCTACTTCCACACTATCCTTCTAACGTCTCCAACTGAGCTTGGAAATGTTATTCAAGAATTAAATCTTGTGCTCGTTAAGTCTAGTGTTAAGCGTTATCTTCCATGCATAGCCCCAAGAACAGTGCTTCTTGTTCTTTCGCACACTAATACAACACCACGCAGAAACCATCTATCTTTAGTGGCTCTTGGGCCTTGTATTGGATGAACATAAGTAAAAAAAAAAAAAAAAAATATGGTATACAAGCAAAAGGGAGAAATTGACGTGTAAAATGGCGATGTTATGCTAATCCTAGAAACCAAAATTTTTCAACCGGTGCGTCCTGAAAGGTAGCCTGGTGGGCCCTAAAATGTAGCCTGGTGGGCCCTGAAAGGTAGCCATGTGCGCCACAAATTAACAGAAGAGTAATTTATGTATTATTTTTATATTAAAAAAAATCTTTATTTTTAAAACGCTAGAAACGGCTAGCACATGGCTTCCATATCTAAGTCAAGTCTTTTGTCATTTGATATTTTAAAATGATTACTAAATTCCTTAATCTTTAAGGAGAAATGGCTAATACTTTCCCTTTTGCCTTCCTCGAGGAATTTAAATCAGTCACTATCGGATTCTCTAAAAACAATAGATTCTTCATAAATACCTTTAAATGAAAACTGTATCGCTAATCTTCGGTAGGAATACTAAAGCAAAAATTCATATTTTCAAATTTCATGACTAATTTGTTTTTATTAAAATATAAAATGTGCCCCAGACTTTTAGTTATTCTACAAGTGCACCATGAAGTAAAAAAAAAAAAAAAAAAGGTTGAGAAAAGGTGCTCTAGCCTATGAAATTTTTACTCGTAGCGAAAACCAGCCTCTGGTAATAGTGTAAAATACAGAATATGCAACCTTTTCAGTCCTGAGGCAGCGCTCTCTGTGTATCTCATTTTGTTATCATTCTTACATGACGTCAAAATATTTAGTAGTAAGATAACTATAGTTATAAGAGCTAAATTGTCAACAAATTGAATAGTGAGAATATTATATCAGTTAAAGTGTTGTTCGTCATATGACGATGTTTTATTGTTGAGAATATACATTTGCTGTTGTGAGTTAATTATGTCAATTTTGATCATCCATACTTCATCTAACACAGACGAGCCTCGTCAATTTAAAATTGGTTTCACCACATATATGTTAGGAAAGATAACTCATTATCCACTCAGCCAGTGAAATTAGCAGTAAACAAATTAATTTTCATTATATTTTAAATAAAACGTTTTTGCTTTTCTTTTTTCAAAATCCAAATAAATAATCATAATATCGTTTGCTGCTTTTTATTTGTTTGTTTTTGCTTTACTTCTATAATAGCTAATTTATTTTTGGAAGATTTTAATTACAAAGTTGGCTGTCGACTGGCATTAATCATGGCGTAATCAAAGTTAATTTTGGATAACAAAAATAGATATGAAATATGGCAATTGTTCTGATGAGCTTTCCTCTCTCTGGTGCCTTGACTACGTGAATTTAAGCGTGCTAAAATTTAAATGCAACACCAATTGCCATTTTCTGTCTCGAATTCTATTTTTTTATGGTCCTTTCACCTCACAAAAGTCTTTTTATTCTCTTTCACTCCCAATGATCCCTTGCATCCTAGTGGCATTATCGTCTTGCTTGGGGTGATATGATTTTTTTTTAATCATTTCACCCTAATATTAAAACAGTTTAAACCCTGCTTTATTCAACTTTGTCGGTTGAATTTAAGAAAACTTCTTTGTGTGAATACTTGCTTCTTAATTATACATTATATATATATATATATATATATATATATATATATATATATATATATATATATATATATATATATATATAAAGAATGAAGGGACATTTTTATTACATCAAACGTTAATTTTAATGGATAACCGTGTGGTTACTAGAGTGCGCAGGCCGGTAGACATATCAGACGCTGTTTATAAATAAGAAACGGGGCGTCTATTTCAAACACAGGTATCTAATAAACGTTGTAATCAATAAAAACATACTACTATATAAGTTTTCAATCGGTATCTCAGAGGTCTGCTACCGCTGTGAAAAAAATGTATATTTATTATTAATATAAATTATGGCTCACTAATCACCGAGCACTATTTTATTATCACCATCACTCAATATACGATGACATTTTATATTCACACACGCACACACACACATATACATACATATCTATCTATCTATCTATCTATCTATCTATATATATATATATATATATATATATGTGTGTGTGTGTGTGTGTGTGTGTGTGTGTGTGTGTGTGTGTGTGTGTGTGCTTCCCTGATAACTACAATCTTCAAAAATTTAAATGCAACGTCAATCGCCATATTCTGTCTTCTTGAAACCCGTTCATCTTTTGTCCTTTCCTCAATCCTCCCTATTCTCAGTCTTCTCTTCCACTTCCTGAAGCCCCTACCCCTAATTATTGCCTTGATTGGGGTGAAATGATTATACCCCCTCCACATATATATATATATATATATATATATATATATATATATATATATATATATATATATATGTAAACTTTCGTTACAATCTCCCAGATGACACATGAATTAAAGTTTATCAAATGTATAAAACAACTTCATCGGGAACTGGAAAAACTTAATAAAATTTGGGAAGACAAACGTTGTCAATATTTTTAAAAAAATCACAAATAAAATCTAATCTAATTCTTAGGAATAACTCATCAGCTCAAAAATATTATTATATATTAATTGATTGATTAAGAAATAAATAATAATTTCTTTAATAATTATGTACATTTTAATTCTATTTTAAAAACAGAAAAGTAGTCTTTCTTTTATTTATATAGTTACTAAGCTTAATTTAGTATGACACAAGGCCGAAGAGAAGAGAAATCAGGTAAGGAAGACTAAGGAAGTTAGATGCTTGTTCCTATACTTTGAAAATAAGTATTTGTAATCCTGGCCCTTCATATGATCAACCTCCGACCATTAGTGAAACCTACCAAGAATAAAAAAAAATTCAACTTAGATTCCATAAGGGAGAGTGAAGAGGGTTCACACACGAAGAGGCAGTAATTAATTGCGAGTCTAATGTCCTGACCACTGCGACAGAGAGAGAGACAGCCAAAGAGATGTATTCATAGTCTGTTTACAACTTTGTCAGCTACGGCTAAAGGGTGCAATTGATAAATTGTCGTCTAAATTACACAAAAATGAAAATAACACCGACATCTTATTTTAACAGATATATTTACCAGAATGACGCAAAAATATCTTGAAATACTAAAGAGTAAATTTATTCAATAAAATCGCCATTGGCTTCAACCACAGCCTCCAGATGACTTCGGAATCTCCTGCAATTCTTCTGAACGGTCTCCTTGTTTAAGTCGGCGTAGACTGACATAATCATTGCCTTCAGTTCATCTTTGGTGTTACAAGGAGTTTTGTTGGTCTCTCGCTCAAGTGCGCTCCACACATAATAACCAAGGAGTTGCAGTCTGTGGAGTTAGGTGGCTATATGTAAAGGGTGATCTGGTCACAGAAATTGTCTGACAGCCATGACTGCGTTCTCCTGCTTGGGTAGAATGTTGCAGACTCCTGTTTCCAGACATAGAGTCTTCCAGCAGCCACCCTATTGACCCAGGTCAGCACTTGATGTTGGCCACCGTATTGAGTCTGAGGCCCTGTGTGAAATCGAATGGAGGTATAACGACGCCATCACTAGTGCTCACTCAAAACACCTTCGTAATCACCATTAGCCTCATCAAACTCTTTCCGAATCCTCTACGCCGTCCTCAGATTGACACCCAAACACTCTGAAATGTTCATATTGGAGCTTTCGGCGCGAATGGCAAACAATACAGCATGCCGTTTCGAAATTTCTGGCGGAGTGAATTGCGTTATGGTGCTCTTTTTCTCACGGACGGTGCCCAACTGACCCCTCTATACTGGGCAGTAGACAAAATCAAAAACAAACAACGAGCATGCTCGAGATTAAAAATATAAATTGACGACAATTTATCCATCGCATCCTGCAAATTTGGGGGAAAATGCAATTTGAATTATCATTATTTTCGTTTTAATTATCAAAATATTTTTCTCGAGTACACTTAATGCTAATTTAAGTGCGAAATGATCAACTAACAACAGACACTGTGAAGCTTGAATTGTAAGCTTTTTCTATTGTAAGCTTAAATGAAAGTTATTCTTCTGCATTAATAGACATTTTGATTGTAACGGCGGCACGAGATCCCGTTTATGTAAATAATATTTCACACTTTTTAGCTTGCAAAATTAACGCACCAAGCAAAACGCTTCAGTAAAATTCCCTCTTCTCATAATTAATTTTTCATAGTCTGTATGAAGCACACCAACACTTGTTGATTAGGCCTTCATTTCACTTTTACGAAAAGTGAGTTTTCATAGATTCAAGACTTGTAATATAACATTTGCAATTATAATACTGTTAAATTAGAATGGGACATTTCTTCGAGTTTATTATAAAGAAAGAGTTGTTTAAAATACAAATCAGTCTAGCAAATAAATGGAAGGATTTGGGGAGTAGAAAGAATGTGTTGCGCCAATATCTCATGTGAAAACGAGTTGTTAGTTATGATAAGCAATTTCGGGGCTAATAGCTTTTATTTGGGTTCGAAAACGTATCACTACACTAGCACATTTATGTACATATGTATTTACACTATATACACTCATCCTTCTTACCCCACCTCTCTCTCTCCCTCTCCATATATATATATATATATATATATATATATATATATATATATATATATATATATATATATATATATATATATAGAGAGAGCGAAATGGAAGTGAGAGTGATAGAGGGGTATGTTGAAAGGTTTTCGGGCGGAGCAAAAAATCTTACATATTAGAAAGCAGCTTGGGCCTATAACTTTTCATCATTCTCTCGTGTATATATATATATATATATATATATATATATATATATATATATATATATATATATATATATATATAGTGAGATAGAAAGAGAAAGAAAGAGAGGGAAATAAAGAGAATGCCGAAAAGTTTTCGGCCGGTTCAATAACTCTTATATTTAGGAACGGCTTGGACCGAAGAGTTTTCAGCATTCCGTCGGGTTAATATATATATATATATATATATATATATATATATATATATATATATATAATGCGAATCGAAATATGTTTTTTTGAAATGTGTTATTCATAACTGATACAAACTTTTGAGTTCGCATTATATTTTTTCGTCTTGGATGCTTATTGAATTTTACCAAAACCAAAATAATTTCCATGCCTGAAGATGACTGAATGTGCAGTCGAAAATACTTGCATATTTAAGAAAGATCTTATACAGCTTAGGGATTTCGCCAGTTTATATCATTAACAATACTAATTTACTTTTTGTATGAATGATTCATTGTAATATAAAGTGAACTGCACCACATATTTGATACACACACACACACACACACACGCACACATAAATATATATGTATTTTTTAACGTCAAAGAGCGGCGTTATTGCGTCATTGTTTTTGCAACCTAATACATTTACTTCTATTAAATAAAATATTGTCTATAAAAACTAATAATGAAAATATTTAAAAAATATTTTATAGTTGTAATTAAAATTGTAGTTAATTAAAATAAATTCTAACCTAAACTTCTTTTAAATTGTAATTAAGTAAATAAATAAAGTTTACTAAATCAGAGAAATGAAATAGCTATTTTTGCCGTAAGTGAAAAAAAAAAATTTCACTTAAATAATATTTAAATATGAAATTTTTAAAAATTGTAATATAAATGTACTTGATGTAGAAAAATAATTTTACTTACTGTAAGTAATTCAAATATTGGGTTGCTGCAGAAATAGTGGCGTAGTGATGTCGTTTTTTGACGTATTTTTTAACGTCAAAGAGCGACGTTATTGCGTCATTGTTTTTGCACCAACCTAATACATTTACTTCTATTAAATGAAATATAGTCTATAAAAACTAATAATGAAAATATTTAAAAAATATTTTATAGTTGTAATTAAAATTGTAGTTAATTAAAATAAATTCTAACCTAAACTTCTTTTAAATTGTAATTAAGTAAATAAATAAAGTTTACTAAATCAGAGAAATGAAATAGCTATTTTTGCCGTAAGTGAAAAAAAAAAAATTTCACTTAAATAATATTTAAATATGAAATTTTTAAAAATTGTAATATAAATGTACTTGATGTAGAAAAATAATTTTACTTACTGTAAGTAATTCAAATATTGGGTTGCTGCAGAAATAGTGGCGTAGTGATGTCGTTTTTTGACGTATTTTTTAACGTCAAAGAGCGACGTTATTGCGTCATTGTTTTTGCACCAACCTAATACATTTACTTCTATTAAATGAAATATAGTCTATAAAAACTAATAATGAAAATATTATAAAGTTGTAATTAAAATTGTAGTTAATTAAAATGAATTCTAACCTAAACTTTTAAATTGTAATTAAATAAATAACTAAAGTTTACTAAATCAGAGAAATGAATTAACTATTTTTGCCGTAAGAAAAAAAAAATTACTTAAATAATTTTTAAATATAAAAATTTTAAAAAATAGTAATATAAATGTAAAATAATTTTACTTATTGTAAGTAATTCTAATTCTAATACATTTACTTCTATTAAATGAAATTATAGTCTATAAAAACTAATAATGAAATTATTTTAAAGTTGTAATTAAAATTGTAGTTCATTAAAATGAATTCTAACCTAAACTTCTTTTAAATTGTAATTAAATAAATAAAGAGTTTACTAAATCAGAGAAATGGAAATTTTACATAAATAATATTCAAATATAAATTTTTTAAAAATCGTAATATACTTGATGTGATAATAATTCTACAAACTGTAAGGGATTCTAATTACATTTAATTGTTCTTGAAAGAAATATAGTATATTAAAAATTAAAAGTAAAAATATTTCAAATCGTTGTTAAATAAAAAGTATTCTGACGTAGACACCTCCCAAAAATCTTTAAATATACGAAGGAAAAAAATGCCGTAAGAATTTTAGCCGTTAACAATAAAATTTATAAAAAAAAAAAAAAAAAAATCGAGACGACACGCTATTAACGGATGTTAGATTTCATTGAAAAATACATCCCTACCCACTACCAAAACGTAACAATAACTGATACATTAAAATATAGACATATTGAACACCCAGACAACCCTAGTCTAGCAAAATAGATTTATCTGTAACCTTGGAAACATGAATTTTGTTTTAGCTGTGTATTTAAAACCCAGTAATTTTTAAAGTTACTCCAAAATTCGCTTGAGGATGAAATGGAACTAATGTCTTTAATTTAATTACAAAATTAAATTCGGGACTTTAGCTTCCATTTTTGAAACATGGTTAGAACTGTGTAGCGAAAAAAACATATTTAGTCAAATAGTCAATTAATTTATAATATATATATATATATATATATATATATATATATATATATATATAAAATCTATAAATTTATATGTAACTTCATTTACATTAAATTTTATTGATCATGTTCTTATTTACATAATTGATATTATTATTTATCGATTTACCTATATTGATTATATCTTTAATGCGAGATTTTCACACACACGTTCAGAGAACTTAATCATGGTCAAATTCCTTGATATTTTGCCGCAGCATCACATATCTAGTTTTAAAAACATATACGAAGGTGTGCTGAAATGTTCTCGGCCTGAGCAATAAGACCTTCTCAGATCTCTAAAACATTAGCACAACTTTTGTTGATAGATAGATAGAATAGAATAGAATAGAATAGATAGATAGATAAATAGATAGATAGATAGATAGATTCTATAAGCTTTCTATAGCTATATATATATATATATATACATTCATACATATATATATATGTATATGTATAACTGCAGGATAGGTACATAGATATAAATTTAGTATATAAAGTTAATATATAATCTTAGCATCCTTTATGTTTAGCATATTTCTATAAATTTATATATACACACATACACACACATATCTGGTATTGTGCACTTTTACCCATGAACGTAACATACATTAAAACTATATTTTTACTCTACACACACACACACACACACACACACACACACACACACACACACACACACACACACACATATATATATATATATATATATATATATATATATACTCCGCGGTTCAAAAGTTTGAAGCCATCCCTAGAATTAGCATGAGATGAACTTGACAGAAGAGTGAAAAAAAAGAGCTCTTAGAGTCACTGAAAAGAGAATGGAATCAATTATGAAAATTATATTTTGAGAAAATTTGGCAGCGAATGCCCAAAATTTGTGCTGCAGTAATCAAAGCTAAAAGAGGATATATTGACGAGAGCAAAATTTAATCATAAAATGCTTTTATTTTTATTTTTGTCATAATAAAATTTCTAACGAAAATTTATCTCTCACTATTTTTAACTTTATATAATAATTTTCTCTTATTTAAAGTACAAAATAACTACTTTGGGGGTCAATTTAAAAATTTCCAAGGGTAGCCACAAAATTTTTAACTGTAGCGTATATATATATATATATATATATATATATATATATATATATATATATATATGTGTGTGTGTGTGTGTGTGCGTGTGTGTGTGTATATATATACGTATATATATATATATA
This sequence comes from Acanthosepion lycidas, assembly GCA_963932145.1. NCBI lineage: Eukaryota > Metazoa > Mollusca > Cephalopoda > Sepiida > Sepiidae > Acanthosepion > Acanthosepion lycidas. Next base: position 114,424,681 of record OZ010572.1, on the reverse strand, counting down.
TATATTTCAATTAAAATGTGCAAATATAATTTATAAATTCATGAATCATTCATACAAAAAACAATATATATATATATATATATATATATATATATATATATATATATATAACATCAAAAGATTTAGTTTTCAATCGTTAAATTTCAAAATGTTCGAAGATGCTAAAATAGAACAAAAGACATAAAGTGTTATGTATTAGCAGCCTGAGCTTACCTACTTTCTAATGTTGCTTTATGTGCGTGTGTGTGTTTGTGCGTATGTATGTGTGTGTGCGCGCGAAAAAGTCATCGTCATTTCAAGAATCTACTTTATCGTATATCATGTCATCATCAACTAAAGCTCATTTGCTGTTCGATATTTCTAAACAGTGCCAGTCGCGCATGCGTCCCGAATCAGTCATGAATGCCTTTTTCATACAGGCCTTCCTCATGAAAGAAGGTTTATCCCACATTTGCTTCTCATTCACCACCAATTGATCCGGTTCAGCACTAGGCTAAGCGACCTAAATGTCTATCTGCTGTAATCAACGTTCAAAAATATTTAAACGAATTAAAAAATAAAAAGTATTTTTTTCAAATCAAATCTCTTATCAAATTAATGCCCATATATTTTTCCCATTTACAGTTTTAAATATATTTACATTCTAAAGATTGTATTCTAGAAATATTTACATCATCAAATATATACTTAT
>OZ010572.1:114401750-114416750 GCA_963932145.1 Acanthosepion lycidas | reverse complement strand
ACTCCTACTGAGGGTAAAAAGTAAATGAATAATTAATAAATTTTCAGAGTTTAGGTGGAGACGTTAGAAGTATAGAGTTGAAGTAGACTGTAACATCGTGCATATGATGTATGTATGAGGCATTCCACAAAATACTCGCAAATTTGACCATGAAATAAATTGCTTACTCTGAAACTTAGTTTTCAACCTCATCTTCGATGTATTTCCCTGTCTGCGATTCACAATCTGTCTCATGACAGACCCTGCTCACAAACAGTAACGGCAACATCCGTGTTACTTTCGGTTCGCACTCGCGCTACAAACTGGCAAAATCTTTTGAATAGTACCCAGTACATGATGAAATACTGAAAAAATTCTCAACTCTAACACGAAACTCTACGCTTCACTTCTACAAAAACAAAAAAAAAACAAACCCCGATGTGATATTTGATAATTTGGACTTTTCATCAACCTTTCTCTCTCTCTCTCTCTCTCTCTCTCTCTCTCTCTCTCTCTCTAGATAGATAGATAGATAGATAGATAGATAGATAGATAGATAGATAGATAGATAATATAATATAACGATATATAATTTTGTATAATTTTATATATCAACAAACAGTATTTAGAAAAACTGGCAAGGTATGTACATATATATATATATATATATATATATATATATATATATAAAGCAAAAATTGTAGACACTACAGATACAGGGTTCATTGTAAAGTAGAAAGATGTATAAAAAATAAACAGCCCAAACGTACGATATATGAAAAAAGTATTAGGTTGGTACAAAAATAATGACGTAATAATGTCGTTTTTTACGTTAAAAAATACGTCAAAAAACGACATTATTACGTCATTATTTTTGCACCAACATAATACTTAAATGTTACTGCCGTCCGGGACTACAAGTTTCATCTTGAATCTTTTAGTCGCGGACAACAGTGACATTTAAGTCCTTTTTTCATATATATATATATATATATATATATGTGTGTGTGTGTGTAGATAGATAGATAGATAGATAGATAGATAGATAGATAGATAGATAGATAGATAGATAGATAGATAAAAAAACAAATAAGAAACGTTTATCAATCTAATGTTAGATTGCTAAACATTTACTCTTTGTTCTATATCTGATAATTCTGTAGGATCAGCTTCATATCTGATGTATATTTGGTCTCACCTCATATATATATATGTATGTATATATGCATGTATGTGTGATAAGTGTGCGAGTTTCTTTGTCCTCTCCAGCTTGAGTCGTGGCTCCAAAGATGGTATGGTAATGGTAAGATTTGCTGTTTCTTTATGAAAAAACATTCGACATTCATTGACTGATGTGACGTCCCCACCGGTGTCGCTGCGCCAAATGTGACGTCTGCCTAGCTGCGTCCGTCGTGCTATCCTGTCCTGTGACGACCAACTGGCTTGGTAGTGGTCGCGGCACCAAATGTAACGTTCTAACATTTTTGTGATTCGGATGGGAATCTGGTTAGATTCGGTATCAGCCTTGTCGTTCCCAGCTCGTTTCCAACGTCTGGTTACCGAAGTAACTGCTTTGATTTCCAGTCTAACCTACCCACGTTGTGAATTGATCCTAGGCAGACGAAATCAATCAGTCGCCGGGCCGTAATGCAAGCCGAGTTCGAACAAGGGCGATATCGCACAAGTATATGTAAAAGAAAATAAAATAATAACTCGAAAAGTTCAAATGTGTTAAAAAAAGGATAACAATATTTTATATCTGGTTGCTGAATACAGGACTGTGTCTACTTCCCAACCCGCTATATGGATTCGTGACACTTTGTGTTTGTTAAGCGAGTCTTAACATCTTAAGTTGTTTGTTCTTTAAGAAACTGGTTCTTGGTGCATCTTCAGGCGACATTCGTAAAACTTGTTTTAGTGGTATGAGTCTAAGTCGTTCTTCAAAAATAAATTGTTCTTGGCTAGAAGTTGAGGTCGTGATGCCTGGAATCTTTCAAGTCTGCTATCTGCGAGGCGGGTGCAACTCCAACTGCGAACTTCACTCAACTGCCTCTCAACTGGAATTCGAACTCGAACTGAACTTAACTCGCTGCGACTCTGCTTATATGGACTCCAACCAAAACCGAGGTGGGCTTGTCGGGGTTTGCGGTTCCTTGATAATTCTAAACCCACAATCCACTTCTTTGTTTTCGGTCAGGAAAATTTTATTATTTTCCATTTTTGGAAGTCTTTCGTCTTCCCACCTTCTTCTGTTCTCATATTGGTATCTCACCATGCCCTCAGAGGGTGTCAACGGTTTTCCCCTCTCTCTCACAGTGGCATCCCACACCTATCCCTTCAGGGGGGCGCAACAGGCCTCCCCTCCTTCTTCACATGATTACCTCCGCCTAACGCTCATGCCACCATTCAGCCAATGGGCGCTCAGCAGCGTGGGTGTGACCAGACTAGCCTCGGTTTAAAAAATCTTGCTGAAAGAAAAAAAAATTATCTTCCCTTTTCTTTTTTTTCTTTTCTTTCTTTTCTTCGAGGAGACCTCACACCCTAGACTCTTATCTTAACCGAATCACCTGGAATTCGTCAATCAGATTTTCGCCAGCATCAAGTGGGTGGCCATTTGAACGTATTTGCATTCTTGGTGCCAATTACTGATCCGATAAAATAGTTTCGCTATCATAGTCAGTCCTGACGATAAACAGATGCTACTCTCAATGATATTCTGCATATAGACAAAGGCTTAACCTTTCATTCATGGTGGTCAGCGGACACTTTTGTTTTTCTCGGACAGTGCGTGCTTAATTAATTTTTATTTTTATCTCTTTAGGTAACTTGTCCAACTTGAAAATTCCCTTTACCATTGCCATGGGCAGATTGGACATATCTTACTCTCCACCCCGTAACATGAATCAGATTAAATTCTGTCTTTTACTTTCTCGACAATGGAAATAAAAATCTTACCACTTTTCCTTGTCAGAAAAATAACACCGCTTAGTGTCCTTTTCGTGATGGCTTCTTATCACCTAAATTTAATTCTCGCCTTTCTCTTTTTCTTCTTTCTTTCTAGCGACGTAAATAGTGTCACAATCCTCCCCTAACCTGTTTGTCATTTACTCGACAATGACACCTAAACCCAAATGCACTATTTAGCATGCATCATGCATCATGCATCTGTCCCATGCAATTCTATTCTTCTTCTTTTTTTCTTTTTTTTTTTTTTGGTTTTACATGCAAGGTGATGTACTTTTCATCTTCTTCTGTTCTACATGCAAATCTAATGTTCTTTTCATCTTCTTCTGTTCTACATGCAAATGTAATATTCTTTTCATCTTCTTCGTTCTACATGTCAATGTAATGTTCTTTTCATCTTCTTCGTTCTACATGCAAATGTAATGTTCTTTTCATCTTCTTCTGTTCTACATGCAAATGTAACGTTCTTTTCATCTTCTGTTTTACATGCAAATGTAATGTTCTTTTCATCTTATTCTGTTCTACATGCAAATGTAATGTTCTTTTCATTTTCTTCTGTTTCTCCTGCAATTTAAAGTGTGCATGTGCCTGTGGGTGCATGTGTGTGGTTACTATGGCTTGTTTTTCTTGGTCAATGTTTTTCTCTCCGCTGTAGGAGGTTTTTCCGCCGCACGTGTCGGTTTCACGCCAGCCTCTTCCGCCGGTCTTTCTGCAATTTCTTCGCCGATTCTGTATGAGTAAGGGACACTGCTCGGCATCTCCCTCGCCTGTTGCTGCATGCTCATTTGATTATCGCTAGTTAATTTCCTCTTACTTCTAATCTTCCATATTGCCATACCCCCTATGGCTATAATTATGAATGTATCCATCATTGCCGACCAACTTTTCGCGATCTGCTCATCATCTTCCCAAGCCATATCTTCATTTCGCAACGCACTTAACTTGTCCCTCAATTGATCCATATCGATCTTTTCTATCGGCTTCATTAGTATTGGAATTTTATTCAAGGTAACATTGGAGAATTCCCTCACTATTGGCTCCCACAACTCTGTACAATTGACTAAGCTTTTGCCAATCATTTCTATGATTGAATCTTTCTCATCATATCTTTCTTCTTCTTGGTAATAGGGGGGTAAGGAAATAGATATCCCAAATGCCGAACATCCCAGGGGTAACTTTAACAAGGATAATGGTGGCTTTACTCTTAATGTCCTTGTGGACTCTCCACCACATACCCTAGACAAGCTGATGGGTTTCTGTGTGGCCACTGCCCACACCCCGTCTGACACACTGACAGCTTGTGGTAATGCCGTGTTTGCTAATACCTCTACTTGACAAGTTATCTTAATTCCCTCTTTCTTCCCTTCAAACAATTCTAGTATGCACATTTTGTGGTTACCAGCCATATAGATAGGGCTTAACGATGTACATGTCCCTAGAGCATAATTTCTACACTTTCTAGCTTCTTCAGCTGTTAGCAACATGAATTTTGTTCTACCCGAATTTAAAGCTATGTATTCTATTTCCATCTTGTACCTTGCTACCATTTGCGTGGCTACCATCATCATCATCATCATCATCATCAACCCTTTCATTTTGATCATTCCTGCAACAAGATTCTCTTGTTTTTTATTCTTCATAACCATTCGGTCTTGTTCAATTCTTCACTCAATTATTCCATAATTTCTTTCTAAGTTTGTAACACTTCAACTCTTCCCTCCCCTAACTAACTCCTAGCAGACAGAACGGTCCGGGTAGGTGCGTGGCGCTCCCACTTCAAAGGTCGTACTTCATGACACCACTGATGGCCAGTTAGCAATGCCAATAATCTTCTTCCGTCCTTCGGGAGGTGCAGCTCGCGACTCTATCCACATCCACCACAGTCAGCCAGTAGTTTTTTGGATGAGCCAGTGTCGTTATCTGTCGACACCGAGTGCTTCTATTCTGCACCGCTTTCTTTGTTCCACGGAGACTTGGGGTTCTTCACCCTTCTCAATCTCATCTTCAGAGGTAGTTCTTGATCGACCTCTAATCTTCCCTCTGTGTTTAATTCCCGTTCAGGAGGTGTTTTGTCCTCTTCTTCCTCTCCTGATTCTTCCTTCTGTTTCGAGTCCGCGCCCTGGACGTCTTCATTACTTCTTGATTCGTGTCTAAATCTCTCCTGTTTCTTAGACTTTCTCTGAGTTGGGAAAGGGGTATTTGATCCTCTTCCTCCCACTCGTTGAACTCTTCGTCTTGTTTAGGGTGCCTCTTTTTAGAGCCCTTGACTGCTTGATTGGATCCCTTCGTTTTTCTCTTCCTTTTCTTTGGGCATGGGAGTGCGATAGTGACATCACAGGGTTTTTCTGCACAGATTCAGGCGACGACTGAACGCCGCTGATCCCCGCCGAGGGTTCCAACTCCGTCACTCGGATCGCTTCGTCTATCTGGCCAAGTCGATCTATCTCTTCATTTTCCTTGGAATCTTCTTCCGTCTCCATTTCTTCCGGCTCAACCAGAGTTACCTTCCTTGTCCTTGTCGTCTTAGGCCTCGGCTCGCTCATTTCCAGGTTAGCTATTTCAGCCTTCTTCAGATTGTTGACATGGACCCTCCTTGCTCGTCCTGCCACTTGATCCCATATTACATATGATACTGGACCCGTCTGCTCTACTATCCGGTAGTACGGTTCCCATCTTTGGTCCAGCTTTCCTTCTCTCTGTTGGATTTTATAGTAGACAGGGTCTCCAACCTTGAATTCTACTACCTTTCTTTCAGCATTCACTCTCTCATTTCTCCTCTTCTGTGCCCTCTTTATTCTTCTTCTGGCCTGAACAAATATTTTATGTTGCTGTTCCAGCAACAACTGATGATGATCTTTTCCCATATACTTTCTTCGGGGCTTCAACAGGTTATCCACAGGCAGGACCACGTCTCTGCCAAACAACATAAAGTAAGGAGAAAATCTGGAGGTTTCGTTTATCGTAAATCTCACGGCCGCCAGAGCCTGTATCAAATACAAATCCCAATTTCCTGTATTCTCTCTGGCCAGCTCTGTCAGCACTTCTCTCATTATGCACAGGGGCGCCATACCTAGGGAAGATTTCACTTATTATCAAATAGGCTACAGTTTTCGCCTTCTTCTGGTACTGCATCTGCCTCATGCCAATTTGTTAGCCAATCGACAAAACTCACTATATAGTTGTTTCTTTGTGCAGTTTCCCCATATGGTCCTGATACATCCATACACACTTTCTCGAAGGGGAAGTTCGGCACGTCCATCTCCTTCAATGGTGCCATTTCCTGCCTCTGCTCTGCGACTGGCACACTACACAGCTCCGAACATAGTTACCTATCCGTACAGTTTGGGCCAATAGTACTTTCTCCCTATTAGATCATATGTTCTATCAATTCCCATGTGACCCAACCTCTCGTGGCACTGTTCCAATATCTCTGGTCTTAAACTTTTGGGCTCATACAACTTGGGCTTGACTTCTTCATCCCTGAGAGATAATACAGCCTTTCCTCTATTACTGCATACTTGGTGGTCTTTCCTGCCTCCACCTTTTCTCTAAGGGCAGCTATTTCACTGTCTGCCTGCTCCTTCTCAATTCCTTCTGTCCAGTAAGGATCGATTATTATCTGTGCGTCCCCTTCTTCGTCCGATTCTAACATAGGACGATCTTTTAGCTTATTAGAGTTAATTACGCCGATTCTATAGGCTTTATCATCTACTCCCTGCTCTACTTTTACAGATCCTTCTTCCAGTTGTTTCGGTATTCTTGAGAGTAAATCTGCACACGTGTTTTCCTTTCCTGCCAAATACTCTATCTTACAGTGGTCGCCACTTAACTTTAGCACCCACTGTTGAATCTTATTATTATTTGTCCATTCTGCCTGCAGTAGGTACTGCAGAGGCTTGTGGTCTGTCTTTATAGTAAAAACCGCACCATTCAAGTAGTAGTCCAGTTTTTGGAGAGCATACATGATAGCATATGCTTCTCTTTCTATTACTGGCCATCTTTGTTGTGTCTCTGAGAGCTTATGAGAGAGAAAGTATATCGGTACCTCCTCTGGTATGCCTGGCACTGGTCCTTCTTTATCGGGACACGGCTGGGTAAGAACTGCTCCTACACACTGCTCACTGGCATCAGTGTATAGTACCATGGGCTTGCTGAGGTCTGGGTACATCAGCAGTGGGACGGCTGTCAACTGTTCTTTTAAGGTATCAAATGCCCGTTGACAGTCTTCTGTCCACTTGAACCTAGCGTATTTCTTCGTCAGGGCTACTAAGGGTATGACAATTCTCGAGAATGCCGGGACGAATCGTCGGTAGTATCCTATAGCTCCTATAAACCCTCTTACTTGTCTCACTGTCTTAGGTTCTGGCATTTCCCTTATGACTTTCACCTTATCCATTTAATACCGTCTCCGTTTATAACAAAGCCCAAATATCTAGTCTCCTCCTTCAGAAACTGACACTTCGACAATTTCAATTTTAAGCCGTGTTTTCTTAACCTTCCCAACACTTGTTTTAGATGGAAAAAATGTTGTTCTACTGTTTCTGAAAATATCAAAATATCATCTAAATATGCCATGGTAATCCTCCTAACACTATTGACATCAGCTGTTGGAAGATTCCTGGGGCATTGGCTAAACCGAATGGCATCACCCTGAACTGAAACAGTCCCAGGTGACACGCAAATGCGGCCTTTTCCTTGTCAGCCTCATCAAGGGCTACCTGCCAATACCCGGACCTCAAGTCCAACGTAGAGAAGTACTTCGCTTTCCCTAATAATGTCAATATGTCATCGATTAGTGGCAATGGCACCGCCAACGGCTTCGATATAGAATTCAGGTTCCTAAAATCTACACAAAAACGGTGTCCGCCATCTTTCTTACCTACTATCATGATTGGGAAGCTCCAAGGGGAGATCGATCTTTCGATCATCCCAGCTTCCAACATCTCTTCTACTGCCTCTTCCACAAGGAGTCTCTTATGAATAGGTGTTCGGTAGGGCTTCAATTTCATAGGGGGGGTGATCGCCGGTATCGATTTTCATTTTTACTATGTGGGTCTGGCCTAATTCCTTATCTGATTGGGCCACCACATCTCGATTATCTCTCAGCAGACTTCCCACTCTGGCCCTAAATGGGTCAGGTGCCAATATATCTTCGTCTACTATTGCTTCTGTTTGTTCTATGAGTTTTCTCTGTTTCTCCTCGAATCTCACCCGATTCAGAGTTCGTAGGGGTAGTGTTTTTCCTATCTCTTCCTCTCTCTTAAGCATTATCGTCTTTTGGGCCTGGTTCACCATCATAATGGGCACCAATTCAGCTGCCTCTACTACTGCCTCACACAGTTACCGCATTTTCTTCTAGGCCCATCCCTACTACAGGTCCCCCCAGGAATAAGGGAGAGGGTGGCCAGTTAAAAAGCAGGAAAGTAAAATCTTTATTCTTATTCCTGGGGGGGACCTGCCCTCTACCTAAGTGGCTCTCCTGACCACATGTCCAACGTTTTACTTTCCTTCTTTTTAACTGGGCCACCCTCACTCTTAATTCTGGGGTGGCCCGCTGGCTTTTCCCTGGTTTTGTCTCTTGGGCTCGGCCTTCCTTAACAACATCGGTGGGGCACCTTTTCTTAACCCGCACCACTTGGCTAGGTGTACCTTCTTCCCACACCTAGTACATTTATCCTGTTCGAAGTCTGGGGGCAAACCCCACTTCGTCGGACATTCCGCTGCTCTGTGGTCCTCATATCCACAAGTCCAGCAGACCAGCCCGTATCTACCTGGCGTGGGCCTATAGAACCCATGCCTAGTTGACCAAGCCTTTCTATTGGGATCTTCTTCCCACACCTCAGGCTCATCCACCTCTAGCTTGACCTTCCGATTCCACGCGGGGGTTCTTCCTCCTTCCCCCTTTCTTCCGACCTCTCTACTTAGCTCTTGCTTCTTCCCACTTCTTTTTACCTTTTCCCAAACTCTCTGGCGCTCTTTGGCCAGCTCCACTGCTGCCGATAACCTTAGCGGTCCTTCCTTCAAAACATCGTGACGAACACGCTCGTCACTGAGCGCTTCCACATACAGATCAGCCAACTGGGCCTGCATGACCGCATTATTTCTCACTACCTCTGGGAAAGCTAATGACGACAGCTTCTCCGTTCGGGTCCCCAATTCTCCAGGGGTTTCGTCCCTCAGCTGCGTCAACTTCAGGAGGGCACTCATGGCCTCTATCACCGTCCCCTCGTCAGCGAACTCCCGAGTTAATAATTCTTCCAACCTTTCCCATGTCAAGTGGGGCTCACTGGCTAAGAGTCCTTTTATAAACTCAGACGCTTTCCCTCTGGTGGCATCATACACCAAATATAGGGTTTCTTGGTCTGAGAGTCCATATATTACGCGGCTCTTATCCAGGACTGCCAGCCAGTCCCTAAAATCCCTTGAACTCCCATCAAAGGCCGGGACCCTCGGTCCACCCAACAATCCTCTCAGGTCTGCTGGCAATCCCTATTCAACCCCCTCTTCCTCTATGTCTACCCTATCTGCCTCATAGTCAGACATATTTAACACAGCAAAAGAAAAACAATCTGAGCAGCAATAATCGAAATTGGGAGATCAACCGAAAATAAAGTGTCCTACTGACAGACGATTTCCTGTTCGTTCTTCTCAGGTTCCGGGTTGTCATACTAGAGTATCTGGAACTGTATGGTTATAGCCAATCAAAGTCCTTTGGTTCCCACTCCAGTCTGTTTCAATTTGAGTCCTTGAGACGTCGTGTGTTGTCCTAGTCAAATTTTTTCTGCAACTCCTGTGGCAGCGGCTGATCCAGGGTCTTATCCTGGTCTCGGCACCAATTGTGACATCTCCCCGGTGTCGCTGCGCCAAATGTGACGTCTGCCTGGCTGCGTCCGTCGTGCTATCCTGTCCTGTGACGACCAACTGGCTTGATATTGGTCGCGGCACCAAATGTGACGTTCTAACCTTTTTGTGATTCGGATAGGAATCTGGTTAGATTTGGTATCAGCCTTGTCGTTCTCAGCTCGATTCCAACGTCTGGTTACCGAAGTAACTGCTTTGATTTCCAGTCTAACCTACCCACGTTGTGAATTGATCCTAGGCAGACGAAATCAATCAGTCGCCGGGCCGTAATCCAAGCCGAATTCGAATATGGATACACTCTCCCCCCGATATTGGCCATTCTTACCTGATATATATAGCACATTTTAAACAATACGGTTATGTTTGCGTATATATGTATGTATAGCCCAAACAAAAATGGAGTTTTTAAAAACCTGTCGTAAATTGGTCATTTGGTCAGATTTTATGTCAAGATCCTTTCAGTGCTCTTTCGTATATGTATATACGTACATACATATATACATGTAAATCTTAAAATAAAACACACGCACGCTCATACAAAAAAACACATACTCTATATATAAGCAACTAGTGTGAAAGAATATAAGAAAGAGAGAAAAATTATTCAAGAACGAGAACAATAATAGAACAACAAATAAGAAGACAGAAGTTAACGATTAGCATTACTTTAAAATTTTTAAAGATTAAAGTTGAATGAAAAGCAAGAAATTGGAAGAAACTTCCACGAGCAGGAAGTGCGAGTAAAGAAACCCTCCGCATAGAACTTACGGTTACATCTAGCCATTTTAACTGTAAAATGTTGAAACATTGCCGCCAATATAGTACTACGCTTAAATTCATAAAAAAGTGATATTTTTTGTAAAATACAAAAATGTAGCACAAGGCCAAAAAGGGGGATGGGAGAAGGCTAGTCTTCAGTATGTCTTATCTTAAACTTAGCTAGCCGCAAAGACTGACCCAAACAAACTACAATATTCTTTGCACCAAAGCAACAGATTCTTACTTACCATTCTTGTCACTACAATACCTCAGAGTCTCTATGAAGTCTTAACTAATCACCATATGTACCATTTTTCTGTCAGGTGTAGGGAATAAAATAGCAACTTTTAAAAATGAAACCTCAGTGAATAGAGGAAAGTTCATCAGAATAATTACTATGAAATTATTTATAGAAAAGGCAAAGGGAAGCTATGTTACGCCGGTGGGAAAGTAACTGTAGCCGAGATGCATGGTTAAGATTAATAACATTGCAGATTCTTCTTTGGCTTTTACCAACCTCTAAGTATACAGCAGCAACAGTAGACCATATGTTGCAGCAATATTCAAAGCATGTCTAGCACGACACGATGAACCAACTTTCCGAAGAGACCTAGCAATTGATGTACACAGGGTGCGATGGATAAATTGTCATCTAAATTATGCAAAATTAAAAATAGCATTTTAACTGATATATTTACCAAAATTACATAAAAATCTCTTGAAATACTAAAGAGTACATTTATTCAATAAATTTTTTTCAACCACAACCTTCAGATGACTTCGGAATATCCTGCAACACTTCTGGACGGTCTCCTTGTTTGAGTTCATGACTGCTGCCATAATTTTTGCCTTCAGTTCATCTTTGGTGTTACAAGGAGTTTTGCTGGTTTTTCGCTCAACTATGCCCCACAAATAATAATCAAGGGAGTTGCAGTCTGGGGCGCTAAGGGGGCAGATTTAAGGAGCGGTGTGGTCGCAGAAATTGTCTGACATCTATGACTGGGTTCTCCTGTTTTGTGGCATGGTGCAGACTCTTATTTCCAGATATAGGGTCTTCCAGCAGTCACCCTATTGACCCAGGGAAGCACTACCTCCTCAAGGCACTTGATGTAGGCCTCCGTGTTGAGTATGAGGCCCTGTGGGAAGATGAATGGAAGTATAACGTCACCATCACTAGTGATCACTCCAAACACCTTCGTAATCACCATTAGACTCACCCAATTTCTGAATCCTTTGCACTGTCCTGAGATTGACGCCCAAACACTATAAAATGTTCGTATTGGAGCTTTCGGTGCGAATGCTAAGCAGTACAGCATTTTCTGGCGGAGTGAGTTGCATTATGCTGCTGCTTTTTCTCACAGACGGTTGACAACTGACCCTACTATACTGTGCAGTTGACAAAATTAAAAATAAAAAGAAAAAAAAAAAAAAGAAAACGCGCATACGCGAGATTAAAAATATATAATCGCGACAATTTACCCATCGCACCATATATATGTATGTATAGATATCCCATCCAGCACGGCTTAGGATTACTACCCTTTCTGCACAATAAACACAGAAAAATATACTAACATTGAAGCCCATGAACATGTCAAATTAATTGTGCGAAAGTGCTTGGGATAATAATCACTACAGAAAGTTTCACCACATTCTTCGTCCCACGAAAGGAATACTGTCAGAGCATTAGGAAAACCGAATTAAAAAGCTATAAAATTTTCCTATCTACTTATATATATATATATAATGCTAATCATTCACAATTCTTGACAATGACTGTGATAGTCGAATGTAACAAAAATAAATTTTGGATAGTTTATTAATAATGTAATAAAACTCAGTTAGAAATTGGAAAGACAATATAAAAAATTGACAAACATTGCCATTAATATAAATTGTTTGGATTAATTCTTACTACCTAAAATCATCTGTTTTGTATATATATATATATATATATATATATATATATATATCTGTGTGTGTGTGTGTGGAGAGAGAGAGGGAGATTAGGGAAGTAGACGAGAACTAATGTTCATTTCAAATTTAAACTGTTAACAACACAAACAATATCATTTTTGTCATTTTTTGATTGATCTTAACATTTAAAGTCGGCATAATCTTCTGCTTAATAACAAAAGTAATATATATATATAGCCCGCACAATATATTTATATATATATATGTGTGTGTGTGTATGTGTATGTATAATGTGTGTGCAATATATATATTACAAATGCAGAAGATTATATATATATATTGCACAAACATTATATATATATATATATATATATATATATATATATATATATATATATATATTACTTATTAAGCAAAAGATTCGCCAAGGTGAAATGTCGTAAGAACATGGATGCAAATTTACTATGGATGATCTAACGATTAAAGCTTTCAGGAAATAAACAATATATATACACACACACATATATATATATATATATATATATATATATATATAAATAATAATTATTATTATTATTAAAAATGAATTAATTAAAGTATATCAAACACTTAAAATCCCATAGGCCATAATTTTTTTTAAATTATTACCTATGGGATTTTAATTATTTGATATTCTTTAATTAATAGTAATTTTGCTCTGTCCTTTGGCATAGAGCTCTCCCTGGATCTATATCCTCCAGGAAATTCCCTATGGATTACCATATTTTATCATTACTATATATATATATATATATATATATATATATATATATATATATATATATATATATATGTGTGTGTGTGTTGGTTGCGTGTATACATGCTTCATAGTGAGTGAGGGTGTATACGAATGAGAGAATTTATATAGATAATTGTAGACATAAATAATTGGCCAAATAAAGCAATCAGTCGGTTAGATTCGAAATTAGATAAATAAGCTTTCACTGTCTGCAAACTTTTATTTGGAATAAATAACTTAAATGCGGGCCAAAACTGTGTAAGAGAAAACTTTTATTTTTAATATTTGATTCTTTTTACATACGATATGCCGAAAGCTATAAAATTATATTAACTTTTTATAAATATGCATTTCTATCAAACTTAATAAATGATTCCGACAGAACTGAAAACTATTAAACAGGAATGTTTCTTCAAGAAATATGTTTGCCTCTAATCAAAATCTGTTTAACAAACGCTAAAAATTAAATAAAATTTCCGTTTTAGTTTCGTGTTTATATATATCCGCGTTTGATCCTATTTTGTGAGTTGATTAAATGTTTGTTATTTATACAAATCTGTACGTACATTTAGAATGGTCGTATTGATAATTAATTTAAGTTTAATCCTGAAAAATCGAATCTTGATTGCGTGGTAGGAAGGGTAGTCATAAATGGAAAGTCATATAGAACATCGCAGAAGAGCTGACGACTTGAATAATAAAAACAACGAATATATATTGCAAATACAGAATCCGTTTTCCCATTAAGATAGATAGATAGATAGATAGATAGATACTGTACATTTTTTAACATTTTTGCTTTTATATGTATACATTTTGAAGGTACCTACTCCCTCTCTCTCCCTCCTATCTCTCTCTCTCTCTCTTTTAGATAGATATTAGGTTGGTGCAAAAATAATGACGTAATAATGTCGTTTTTGACGTTAAAAATACGTCAAAAAATGACATTATTACGTCATTATTTTTGCACCAACCTAATAGATAGATAGATAGATAGATAGATAGATAGATACTGTACATTTTTTAACATTTTTGCTTTTATATGTACACATTTTGAAGGTACCTACTCCACCCCTCTCTCTCTCTCTCTCTCTCTCTTATAGATAGATAGATAGATAGATAGATAGATAGATAGATAGATAGATAGATAGATAGATAGATAGATTCTGTTCTCAGATGGATAGATAAATACTCCATTTTTTTTTTTACATTTTTGCTTTTATAATGACATAATGCATAACGGAAAGTATTCAATATAACTGAAAATGTATGTATATATTTTGAAGGTACCTACTCCCTCTCTCTCCCTCCTATCTCTCTCTCTCTCTCTTTTAGATAGATATTAGGTTGGTGCAAAAATAATGACGTAATAATGTCGTTTTTGACGTTAAAAATACGTCAAAAAATGACATTATTACGTCATTATTTTTGCACCAACCTAATAGATAGATAGATAGATAGATAGATAGATAGATACTGTACATTTTTTAACATTTTTGCTTTTATATGTACACATTTTGAAGGTACCTACTCCACCCCTCTCTCTCTCTCTCTCTCTCTCTTATAGATAGATAGATAGATAGATAGATAGATAGATAGATAGATAGATAGATAGATAGATAGATAGATAGATAGATAGATTCTGTTCTCAGATGGATAGATAAATACTCCATTTTTTTTTTTACATTTTTGCTTTTATAATGACATAATGCATAACGGAAAGTATTCAATATAACTGAAAA
>OZ010572.1:114286750-114396750 GCA_963932145.1 Acanthosepion lycidas | reverse complement strand
TTTATTGCTATCGCCTCTGTGAACTATGTTATTGCTTAGTTTTGAAAAAAAAAACAATGTTATGTTTGAAAAACCATGAAGTTCTGCTGAAAAAACTAAAACATTAACTACATGCACATACACACTCAAACACATACATCTGTATATCATATCTTCTATAGATAGATAGATAGATAGATAGATAGAATCAATCAATCAATCAGACTGAAGTAGATAGACAGACAGATCACTCATTAAGTGAATATTCCCAACCAGTACATGGACGTATATTTTTGAAATCCTAAAATTACAATAATGCTTTCCGAGTTTAGCCCAAATATGTTATTCTGGCATAATAGTTACTTTCAAGCCCGTCCTTAAAATTGGGTGTGGTTTTATCAAACAAGCATTTTATTTTTTTTTTTTCTCAGTTGCACATATGTACAATTTCTTTTTAAATATAGAGATTTTTCTATTTCTTTTCTTATAATTTCTTCTGATTTAACTTGCTCACCCTTTACATATTAAATATACATATGCTTATACAGAAATTGACTTTTGGACAATGATATTAATACCTGGATACAATTTTCCGAGTGCATGCGTCTGTACGGGTGCCTATGTCAATTCATGTTGCAAACACCCGCTCAGTTACATTTGTACTTGTTCATCAACCACAGAGTCAAAATTTTATTTATACATAACTATGACAATCCTAAGCAGACCATAGTTACAGTTTTCTAGGAGATAGTACATAATATGACGTTTGAACGTGACTTCGTGTTATATATAAACTGTGGTTGCTGCTCTTCAACTAGGACCGATCTTTCCTAGCCACTGGCGTCTTTCGTATTGTAAAAACGTTAAAATTTCCCTTTCTCTATGTCGTGCGACGATAGCTTGGGAGTAGAATCTCTGATTGATGCCAACTCGGTCGAGTTTCCGCTTGAAACAATCGGATGTCTGGCCACACTGATGAGCTGCGATACAGCGAAACAGTCTGCTCGTAGCATTTACATTTAAAAAGTGCTCAATATAAAGTAGAGCAATATATTATTATTATATTTTTATTATAAGATATTATGATACCAACATTTTGAAATCGCTACACAAAAGCTTCCATGTTTCAATACTATGATTGTATTTTTTCAGGCGATGGCAACTGGCAATTAAATGATTTTTAAGAATTTTTTTAAAAAAAAAGCGTTACCTCTTTTCCGAAAGATAAATGAGGTGGACATAAGGTCAGAATTAAAAATAGACTTGTGGGTATGTCTTGATTAACCAATTAAATGCCACATCTACGCTAAGTAGAAAAGTAAGGTCAGAGGGTGATTGTGGGTGAGTTATTTTTTCATGTCACGATAAACCGGGACATAACTTTTGCCTTAAAATATAGTTAAATTTTTTTTTAAATAAATTATGTATTACCATTTCTCATAGCAATAATTTATTAGTATATAATAGTTCACGCTCTGCGAGTAATTACCTTATTTGGTTTATTCAGCTTAAATATAGAAATGTATTGCCCTCCAGTTAGTATTATTAATATTGTATATAGACGTTCCACATTTTTAATTTTATCTACAGGTCCCTTTAAGGACTATTCAAATTTTTTTTTTTTTTTTTTTTTTAGTTTTTCTGTTAACTTTACGTATTAGGTTAATAACCTAATCTCCCTTCAACAAATTGAAAATTTCATATTTGTCCACAATCACGATACATTTGTCGCTGGCATATTTTCCGCAATCGTCAATGATGACATGTGTATGGTATATATTTAGAAAAAAAATATCAGCTTTCACAGTAGCACAATGATAGTCTGGATTTATAATCTCGAACGATCTCATTCAGCCTCGAAATCGAGCGTCTCTCTGAAAGAGCTGGAAACTTTAATTGACTGACCAAGTGACTGCGCCAGACTCCCACGGTTCTTTTCGCACAGATTAGACGCAATAAACAATTGCTACATTAGCGAGATAAAACGGCTTCAAGCGGAAACGCTTGATTTTTACTTCAACTCTATTTCTATTCGATAATAACTAACTTCATCTTTTTATTTTTTATTTATTTGATACACTATCAAATCTCGTGATGAGTTGATTTGGTTCAATGAGACTCATGAAATTGTCAACAGTTAAGTGGGCAAATTTATTTTATTATTATTATTATTATTATTATTATTATTGCTTTATATCTTGATATCTTTTGATATAATTACAAAGACTATTTGCCTTAAATACGTTATCTTCCAGAATCATCCCAGTGGACTGATTTGGGGCGAAATACAATTTGTTATTTTTATTGTTATATATCTATGTGCGTCTTAAAAGTCATAAGTTTTCTTGGAATCGGCAGTAAGAAAGAGACTTGAAGCAACGAAAATGTGCTTCTACAGAATAATGCTGAGAATACCATGGACTGAACATGTGAGAAACGACGAAGTTTTTGAGAATATGGAAACAAAAATAACACTTATACTTAACATCAGGAAAAGGCAGTTGACATTTCTAAACCACATAATGAGGAAAGAGGGCATAATCTACTTTCTTCTTCTTCTTCTTCTTCTTCTTCTTCTTCTTCTTCTTCTTCTTCTTCTTTCTCCCTTAATGCCGGAAGGAGCCGTCGGGACGCCGACGTGCTGAGCTGTCTACCATTCTCCTCGAAGTTGTGCGTCAGAGCCTGGGTCTCCGCGAATGGTTTCTTGGTGTGCTCATCATGCGGCGTGTCGTGGGCGTTTTAAGCTCATCTCTCTCCAGGTTAGACTATAGCCGATGACCCCCAACTAGGCAACTCGTCCTGGTCGCGAACACGTGGCCGTTGTAGTTCATCTCAAGAACGCATCCGCCCTGGCCGGTGACCTGCGTCGAGGAGATCTTTCGACCAATGATGTCTTGTTAACACCACTCATTAAGGTGGAGTCTAATCCACCAGCTGAAACGGTTTACCGGAACATGGCAACTTGCAGATATCACGTGACAACCTTCCTAACGAGTTTAAATAAATGGACGGCGGAACAAGATTTAAGAGAGATAACAAAATCACAAAAATTATTACGAGCTACGAAGGACAAGAAATTGTGGAGAGCCATGATCACCTACACCCTGAAGTGAAACGCCACATAGAAGACGTCTGTTGGAGGCGTATATGTGTTTTTTGAATTTACGCATGCCTATTCATGAATTAAATCCCAAATAAATCTACTTTCTGTTCAGATGTATGGAAAACGAATCTTTCATCATTACATTGAAAACTGAATTTTATTAATTTCCGAGATCAAATTGGGGTGAGGTAAACGTAAAAGTAGCTTTGTGTTGTACCAATCTTCTGTCGGTGTGGGGTCTGTCTTCAACGCCCCTATTCGAAATCCTGGTTTTAAACTGGGATCGGAAACTGATCTCTAATACCCGTGGGTAATAATCGAAGTAAGCCAAATATTTCTTATAGTCACATTATTCCTTGTCGTTTGATACCCACTGTCTCCTCCTTCGTCCCCGCTGTGGAGATTTATTCTTGATAAGACATTCAGGTAACAAGATGAATGCTTTCATAAAAGAAACAAAAACACGTTTTATTGTACATATAATAACCCTATTCTCTCGGTCCTCGGTTAATACGATTCCCAGATATCTAAACCCTATTTTCTCTGTAAAATTTTCATTAATTCCTGGCCATAGAATACCTCCTCCTTCCTGGTTTTCAATATGGAACCAACAGTTCCAGAACACGATAAAACACATTTAACAAAATAATTACAAAATTCAAATTGCCCCTTTAGGCATTAATGTTATTATAGCATTGTAATTTTCCTTGCTTTCGTAATGTGGTAAATGATGTTCAAAGTTTATTCAAATTGGATTATGTAATGATTTTTAAACAAATTGCTGCTCTTCGGTACTGAACTCCTTGTCTAGCAAGTCATCAGTGAATCTGGATGAATTTTCAAAACATACCTGTGCGGGAATAATTTATAGGGAGAAAATCGTTACGCTAAGGTAATGCCACTCATTCGGCCTGGGGAGTCATTATCCGGTGGCACGATGAATCGTTACAACCGGAGGCTTCCAGGCTGCAATAGATGACTAGGACGTCTAGGTGTCATGAGCGTGCTCTGGTGCACTCCACGCACTTGCTGACATCGCGTTCATGGCCGTTGGATCTGTAGATATCATCAGTTCACTCCGCCGGGAATTATGCCTTAAAATCGTTAATAATTATGTAAAAGTTACGGAGTAATAGCATTTTCTATTTCTTTTAAAAACAGGTTAATCAGTGATGTGCATAGAATGTAGATCATTGGCGACAATTTAATGGTGATAAATGAGAAATAACTTATTAACCAAAATTTATGTAACTCAAACAGGCTACATTTAACACAAAACATATTCTACTTTTCTTTTTTCTTAATTATTTCACCACAAGCAAAGCGATAATACCACTAAGACGCAAGGGGTTGCTGGGAGTGAAAGAATGAAAAACTTTTAGGGAGAAAACAAGACAATATAAGAACAGCATTCAGGAAGACAGAAGATGGCGATTGAAGTCGTATTTAAATTTTTGTAGCTTATAGGCAACAGGGAAGCAAGAAAACAGAAGAGAGTTTCACAGGTGAGAAATTGGAGGAAAGAAACTGTTAAAATAGAACTTACAACTACATCTACTATATGAACAACAAACCGATGAGACCTAATTACCAATCTAGTAGAACGCTTAAATTTATGCGGTGTCAGACCCTTTGGATTTTGTCGACAATCTCAAGATATATATCCAGAGCACCAAACCAGATATCACAACAATATTCAAAGTACGGACAAATGCCAAGTAGATTTATAAAAAAAAAAACAGGATGGATTGTGATGATTATCTGTTACGACAGAGTGAACCAACTTTCCTAGCAGCAGACCTAGCAATTGATTCAATATAATAGTTCCACTTCATATCAATGGAAAACGTGAAACCAAGTAGGCGCAATGAGTGACTCTTCTGGAGGTTAGCATCAGCCATGCTGATGGAGGGCAAAATGGTTCTCTGTGATGATTAAAAGGTAGTAGCTTCGTTTTGAAGGAGTTAAAATTTACAAGCCATTTCTTGCCCCAATTAACAATTGATTGGATGAGATTTTCGGTGTTATTAATATTATATTGGCTACATCTGTTCTCTCAGTGCTTCATGGAAATTTTCGCCTTTATTTTGCTTAGCGACATATCAACCTATACAGGTTATTTAGTGACGAAATCTAAATATTTTAAACATTATTTGAACGCTTCAATTAAATATATTTTGAAAACAATTGTATGTTTTGTTGGTATTTTTACTATAAAAATGTATTTTTATACTTTCATGATCCTTTTTTTTTTTTTTTTTTTTTGGTGGGGGGCACTATTTGTCCATAACTGGGACCCTAACAGGTGCTACTACCCCGAATCAACAACAATCAGAGGTCTTGCTACCGAATATAGTTTATCGTCATACCCAGAATTACGTTGTTGTCTTTTCACACTAACTTAAACAAAAGATTAGGAAGGAAACTCCCATCATTTCTAGAAAGAGCGATAACAGTGAATCTGAGAAGCATATTTCTCCGATAAAAAATGTTTTACGTGAAAGATTTTTATTAATTTCAACCGACAATAACGCTAACTGCTAGGTCAATGAATGCTTAATGTTTCCTGTATAGAAACGGTTAATCTCACTTTTACTATTGTCATATAATCATTAGAGTGAATAAAAATTTTAACGTATTTGTTGAATAAGTCTTCACCCTCTCGTATCACGGGTTACACTGCTAGTTATATATTGATATTGGCTTTTATAGACCTGTCCTGTGCACTTACACTAAAAGTTGTCAATAACTCTTAAACTTCTGTATATCTTTATTCTGTATCGGAGTTATGATGCTGACACGTACTCTTCATTTAGTTATAGATTCACTGTTATCCAAACCTTGATGGACAGAATACACAGACTGGACAATTGAAATACAAATGTTTAATATTTAAAATACAAGCTGAATTAATCGTTAACTGACAGAGAACTCATTTTGAAAGACAGGTTGTGCATATAGATATAATAATTTATCATATTATAAATTATTATCATTATATTTAGGACTTGCTCTGGCGTATTGACTTCATGGTAACATTCATTGTTACGCGTTCGAATAAATGATGAAGACTTTAGAATTTTTTTTTTTTTTTTTGTATATCTTTCTCAAAAACGGTTATCAGTTTAGTACTCTTAAAATCAACGGTAGACAGATGACAATTTTTCCAGGGTATTTATTAGGCTCAGTCATCATCTGATAACAGGCGATCGCGAATACATTACTACTTTTTTTTATGCAATTCAACATTTGAAGTTCAAATATTAGCTGGAATTTTACAATGACTACGACCTGCAAAAGAAAACGTCATATTAATATCTCCATCCATGCACTTTTCAATTTCAGAAAATTCTTATACCTTTAGGTTAAGTTACGTTAGATTGTTTGCTTTTTTAAAACCCTTATTGGATTACTGAATGTCGACTGTTGTTTATGAAGGAAACTCTCGTCAATACCAGAAAGAACGTGGACTTGAGAAGCTTATTTGCCTGAAAAATCTTTTTAAAAGAAAGATCTTTCAACAGGCAGTAGCTTTAGTCATTCGGTCAATGAATGTGGAATTTTTTCATACAAGGAAAAGGTTAATATTACCATTAGAGATGGGAACAGATACAACACTTTGATCCCAGTCCGATGTCCAGAGAGTGAAGAAAACCGTAACTAGTGTAGTACAGGCTGCTCGGGTAATGAAGGCTGGATTTTTCTTTTGTGTAAACACCACAAAGTGTGAGGACCGAACTCGCCACTAATGATCAACTAGATCATACTCGCTAACTATTACGCCCTGTTGAGACACTTATTTAATTAGGTTGGTTGAATTTTATAACATGTCAACCCCTGTTGCGTTATTGAATGTCGAATTTGTATAGAGCACTCATTGAAGGTCGAATTCGCTACTCGGTTACACCAGACAAACCTCCCTAGCTATTACACAATGTCGAGACTCCGAAGATTTTAACTTAGATTATATGCGTTTAATAAAAAATTGTAACATTTTAATTTTTTTTTTTTTTTTTTAAATTTCAGAAATCTCATGATATGTCTCAGACTGATAAATAGGAAGATGCTGGATTAAGTTTGATCCCCTGTGGGTGCTCTTCTAGTGTGAATATTTTTCAGACAAAGATAAACTTATTCTTTTCGCAAAAGACCACTTTAGGATTCAGAAACAAAAAAAATAGTGTTGAACCGCTATAATCTTCCTACACCAAGTGATTGATTAATTCATTTTTTACGGCTTATCAACCCTTTGCAGGTTATGTAAAGTAAGAAAATATTTTTAGATGGTAAGAATTTGTAAGGGAGGAGATAATAATGATTTAGTGATAGACATCATCTTACTAATTAACCCATAGCTGTGAGAGATTAGATGAATTCATACCTTTCCCTGAAGTATTTGCGCGTAACCCAACTAGAATTGCCACTCAGCTCTCCGATTCACAATTCCGAACCATTATCCATTACAGCACCCGCAAATCCAATCTTACAGCACATGGTATTCCCAATCGGTCACCCATCCAGATACTAACCAGGCTCGACATTGCTTAACTTTGGTGATGGTACAGGAACCAATGTTTCAGCGTGATGTGGCCGTGACCCACTCAAATAAAAATTTAGGAAGGAAAATCCAATCAATACTGGAAAGAAAAATAACAGACATGATCAACTTATTTTCCTTGAAAATTGTTTTAATAGAAAAACCTTAAAAATTTCAATTAAAAGTGACATCAATGAATGTCGGTCAATGAATGTCGATTGTTTCCTCACAAGGAAACGGCAAATATTACCATTACCATACCATCTTTATTTATGTAATTATACTCGTCTGGAAAAACCTTAGGTGTTTTGGCTTGAAAATGAACAAACCAATACCCAAGGAAAAATAAGGGACAAAAAAATTAAGAAGTAAGAACATGTAATTGAGGCGAAAACAATCGTCCAGAATCCAAGTTCAGAGTCAAAAAAAAAAAAAACCTCCAAAACGAGTAAGGCAAAAGTAACTAAGTAAAGTGCTCAATACACTAAGTAGAGCAAATCTAACTATGAACCTAAAGAACCAGACAAACCTACCAAGATTTCACCTACGCGGATCGTCAGAAGTAAATTGGAACAGAATATATATATCCTACAACATAAAAACAACCATGACTACGTGACTAAAAAAAAATCAAATAAAGCAGTAACTCAATAACGGGGGTGGTTGACGATCCCCGTAGGTGAAACCCAGGTAGGTTTGTCTGACTCTTTAGGTTCTAAGCTTTCGGCTTACATAAGCCATTATCAAAGATGACTATTACATTACAATATATTAAACAATACACGGACAAAACAATGATGATAGTCTGTTTATGTTTACATGAAAGATTTCCATGCAACGACAAACTCGTGCATATGAGACGCTGGAAACGAAAATCGCACCGCAGCTCATGACATCACACATTACCACGTGAGAGGGAAAACAAAAAGTATTAAGTATGGCAAGCCGTTGGTATAAACCAATGGATTCTGTTATCAATTATAGACATTTAAGGATATTTGTGGACATTTCATAGTTTATTTTGTTCAGGTTAGGTTTCAACTGTTTTATGTATATAGCTTCAAGAATTTTTAGTTTTTGTTTATTCCTTTCATATATGTGTGTGTGTGTGTGTGTGTTGGTATCAAATATGAACCTGATCCGACAGAATGATAAAATATAGAACAAATAGAAAATGTTTGTCAATCTAACATTAAATTATCCATTATAAAACTTGCACATCCGAGCTTACAGCTCCTGGTATTTACAAACGGACAACCACGTAAGTACTGACCAGCCTCGACGTTGCTTAACTTCGGTGATTGAACGGGGGACGGTGTTACAATATGATGTGACCGTAAGCTTACACTGCAGTGAATGCTGAACAATTTTCACACGGAATAGAACTGATCGAGGCCACATAGATGTGGCTCAATAGAAGGATGTTGAGAATATCACATATGGAATATATGAGCAACGAGGAATTTTCTAGAAAAATTAGAACACAAAGGACACTTGTACTTAAAATCAGAAAATTTGAAATTTTTCTGGCATATAATGCGGATAGGGAGCTTGGAAAATTTGACACTCATGGTACATGTTGAAGTCAAGAGAGCTAGAGGGAATCAGCAAATAACCTACCTGATGAGTTTATTTAAATGGATTGCAGAGCTAGGATGATGAGGTGATTGTAAGTGAACTAACCAAGGTTAAAGAGCCCAGTCAACCCTTCTCTTTTAATCCATAGCTGAGGATGGGAGTAGATAGATACATATCTTTATCAGGTAGCTATTTCGAGTCAGAAAGTTCACTGTCTGGCTTGCGACTAACAAGACCTGTCTTCAGACAGAGGGCGACGCAGTCAAGGCTCTATCTACGGAAAAACAAATGAAACAGATATAAAAAGCGAGTAACCAACTAAGCGTGATTGTGTAAAGGAATTGTTGTAACCTAGAAAAGGTTACTGAATGAGGAATAACTAAAACGGGGATTGGAAATGAAATGATAATCATTATAACATCAAGAAAATGCAATACTCGCCAGCGGCGTGAAGTAGGTAAACCACTGATATCAGTGGGCTACTTAGCATATTACCCCCACTTACAATAGTGTTCAGCGTTTATATGAGGATTGGGACATACCCATCAGTGTTCATAGTTACGGCATATAACAGAAATGGAAGGGAGGGATAATAAAGAGACAAACATTGCTTAAAGCAACGAAAGATAGAAAGTTGTGGAAAGCTTTATCGCGCTCCTCCTGAAGGGACACGGCACATAGAAGAAGACCACATCTATATTTCATTGTTTCAGATCCTTTTTAACAATCACAGGCCCTCAGTAGGGCAGCACCGGAAGTTGATTAAGCTCATGGTTGATCACACTCATTATTCTCCTCTCCTGATTGACGGGATATTCTGCTGCTTCGGTGATCATCTTGATAGCAGTTCCCCTACTGCATCCCTTGATGTCCAACCAGCTGCAGAGATTAACTGGAACGCACATTAATGAAATGGATCCCCAATCGCCACCCGTTTCATTTGACATAATAATTTATCTAAATATTGCTTATCTGTTTCCGATAAGTTGGTCTTGTCCCGGGGTTTGGATTTTTGTATTCTCCCTAGGAAAATCGAGAAAATCGAAGTGTTTAGAGATTTCGAAATTTTCTTTTCTCAGTTAGAAAAACATTTGCCTAATTCTGATGAGGACTTGATCAATCTTAACACTTGCCTAAAAGACCTTGCTCATAATTTCGTAAATACACCTATTGATTTTCATGGCTTCTCTTGGCAGAAGCACCATTACCACACGGTCAAATTATTAAGATCCAAAATATAGATAGATAGATAGATAGATAGATAATATTAGTGGTAAATATACACATACATGTGCAATAATATATCTAAAATGTATAAATATATATACATACATACATACATACACATACATATATATTTGCATAAAACTAATTCCAAGAGGATAGAATCCAGGTAGAACTCAATGTCCAGGACAGAGTAAGGATATAATAAAAAGGCTTAAACACTAATATTCCATGGTCATAATTTATTCCATTGGAATCGTAAATACGATCCAATTCATCAGACCTACAAATTCAAAAAGAAAACAGAAAAAACAACTCCGGGAATAAAAAATAAAATTTAGTGAGAGTGTATGTATGAGAGTGTGGGACGAATGTTATATATATATATATATATATATATATACAACCAGACCTGACAAAGGTTCAGATTTGGTTATATTAAATTACATAAATAAAATATTGTACATTTTGGACAAGTAAATTTCAGAAACTATGTGACGTTACTTGTGACGACACCTTGAAGACGGAAATTAGACGACAGAAGAGATTATTAGAACTTCATAAGAAAATGTAAATGTTCAAAGAGGTATATAACAATATTCGGTCTTTTGGTTCTCAACGCCCAAGTATATATGGGTTACCAAAAATTCACTAAGTAGACATTCCACTCAGGCCTATTTTGTCTATGGAGGGTTCTGCCCAGCATAGATTGGTTAAGTGGTTTATTATTTATCTTGATCCGCTTTTAGATTTCTATTCGAAGTATTTTGTGTCAGATTCGTTCCAAATTGCGTTATTTATGCGCAAATTTCAACCCACTATTGACACTGAGTATTTTGCATCTTTTGATATATCCAGTTTGTTTACAATATCCCGCTTGATGAAACCATTGAGCGAACTTTTTATACCGTGACCCCGTAAAGCCGCCATCGTTCCCTGAGGTTGTTTTCGTTGAGTTGATAGGGATGGCTACTAAGTCGGTCTTCTTCAGCTTTAACAATTGCATGTACCAACAGATTGATGGAGCCGCGATGGGCAGTCCTTTGGAATATCTTATGGCTAACATCTCTTGTCGGTTTCCACGAGAGACAATTATTTGACAAGATCTCGAAGCCTTATTGTTATTTCCGTTACGTTGACGATACGTTTACATCGTTTTCTTCACGTAATGAAGCGGAAAAAAATTGTTCAATATTAAATAATCTCAACCCTTCTTTGAAATTTACTATGGAGGTGGAAGAAAACAATAAGTTATCTTTACTGGATCTGCTGGTTGAGAGAACTTCGTCATGTATTCTCGCTAGAGTTTATAGGAAACCCACCTTAGTTGCGATTCTTTTGCTCCCCAAACCAGGAAAATATGATTTGATATGTTCGAAGTGCAAGCTTCACGCCGAACTCGGGAAAATCAAACAGCTGTTTATGGAGAATGATTACCCCAAATGTGTGATTACAACTGCCAGTGGACTTAAAATTGCTAATTTTAATGGCGTTAAAGTGTTTGGGCCATCTAAGTGTCTTGTATATATGAGACTACGGTGGATTGATCCCAGTAGTCAGGTAACGCCGATAAAATATCTTCTTCAGTTAGGCGTTAATTCTGAATATTTTTTTTCTACCAGAGGGGTTTTTCCTTCTGTCCGTAAGGATAACAGACCTACCCAACAGCAGAGTTTAGTCATTTATCAATATAAATGTCAGTCTGGGGCTGACTATGTCGGTAAGACTTTCCAGCGGTTGGAGGTTAGAATCGCCCAGTATGTCCCTGGCCAAATACATAGATTTGTACCTGCAACATCCGGGCGGTCACAGACTCATGAGTCTGCTGTTGGTGAACATTTATTGAATTCAGTCGCTTGTAGGACTGGATACTCTAGGGATTTCAGACGAGACTCCACCTTAACATCTTAGAAACAGTCGTTATTAATATACAAGGTCCGACTTTGTAAGCAAAGAGAATTAAAATATAGACTCGCAGATATAGAATCCGTAGCCAATTCTAGGCCAAATTAAGGGAAAATATTTCATTTTTATCCTATCCCCTTCCCACTTTCGTACTATTTTAAAATTTAGTTGTTGAAAAAAATTTTCTTTTCATCAATTTACTTTTATAGCGACGATATCAATTTCTGAAGATGAATAAGTCGAAAGGTACCATAAGTTATTATTTTATTCGGTGTGGTACTATTCTATCTTATTTTAGAAATAATTATGATCCCTGTCATAAAAAATATCTTATCTTGGTGTGACTCCAGAAACTTTCATATATATATATATATATATATATATATATATATATATATATATATATACATGAGATGAACGTGTAAGAGATGGTAAATTTTAAAATTTATAATTTAGCATTCTGGCATATTTTTAATTATGAAATTTATTTATTGTAGCCCGAATAATCACTTTTTGAACGATAAAACTCATTACATAGAATTTTTTCCATTGACTTGCAATTATCCACACACACATAGATAGATAGATAGATAGATAGATAGATAGATAGATAGATAGATAGATAGATAAAATGTTCACTGATTTATTACTATTAAGGCTTTATCTCTTGTGCACAATAATTACAAACGTTGCTCGTCTTGAAAACGTTATCTTCCAGAAATACACTTGCCGGCCATTATTTCAGCTAAACACTATCTTTGTTATTTCTACACACGCGCGTGCGCATTTATATATATATATATATATATATATATATATATATATATATATATATATATATATATATATATATATATATATATATATTTTGTTGGTGCAAAAATAATGTCGTTTTTCTTTTGAAGTTAAACGTGAAAAAACGACATTATTTTTGCACCAACCTAATATATATATATATATATATATATATATATATATATATATATATATCCAATATGTAGTGCAGTTCAATTTATATTACATGAATCATTCATACAAAAAACATATTAGTGAAGTTAATGATATAAATGGCGAGAATACAACTTCGCAAACATTTATTAAAATTACATTAACCCACGAACCTCTAGATGAATGTTGTGATCCCTGTTTTTAATAAATTCAACTTGTATAAGGTCTTTTTTTGCTAGTACTTTCATCTGTTCATACAGACATCATCAGACATCTTTTTTTAAATACATCCAGGTAATAACGGGACACGAAATATTATATGTGAGTCGAAATATGCTTTTTAGAAATGTGTTATTGTTAACTGTAAGAAATTCTGGAGCGTGCAGTCGCAACGCTAAGGTTGAAATTTTTGAAAATTTAAAAGAGAGTGCGTTTTTTACTAATATCTTAATTGGAGAATTCTTTTGTTGTAGTAGTTTTTTCAGTCGATGTGGCATGAACTAAGTTGTTCAATAAATAGAGCAATGTCGCAGCTATTATCCCAGAAGTTGCACGTCAAGTCAGTTCTTTTTAAATCAAATATGTGGTGCAGTTCAATTTATCTTACATGAATGATTCATACAAAAAACATATTAGTGAAGTTAATGATATAAATGGTGAGAATACATCTTCGCAAACAAATTTATTAAAATTACATTAACCCACGAACCTCTAGATGAATGTTGTGATCCCTGATTTTAATCAATTTCCATGCCTGATGATGTCTGTATGAACAGATGAAAGTACTAGCAAAAAAAGACCTTATACAAGTTGAATTTATTAAAAACAGGGATTTACAACATTCTCTGTTTTCACAGAGACGGTTTTAACGATAAAATATAAAATCACACACACACACACACACATACATACATATATATATATATATATATATATATATATATATATATATATATATATATATATATATATAAAGAGGATTTGAACAATCGGTTGTGACAATGTAATCATATGCATATCCTATTATCCAACCGGGTAAAGCTCTGCCTATGGTGCCGTCTTTTCTGGTGCTGGATCATCGATATTGTTGACGCTCTTCCTGAAAGTATTTTTAGGAAGTTCTAACTCAGTTTTCTCAACCTTTTTAAGCAACAGCGCGCCTAGGTGTAAATGGAAATATCACGGTACACTCAGGAAAAGTTTTAAAGGGTATGGATTTTTTTTTTTTTTAAATACACGGACAAATATGAACTTGCTTTATTTCAATGTTTCTATCTATTTGTGCAGCTTATTTAGTGTGAAACCGGCGTTTGTTTTTGGGGGATTTTTTTTCTGTTTTTTTTTTTGTTTTTTTTTGTTTCGAGATTTCTTCAGTGTTTGGTCAAATATGATAATATTTCGCGGCACACTTAAGAAGATTGTGAGGCACACCAGAGTGCCGCGGCTCAGTGGTAGAGAATCACTGTTCTAACTCAACAATGCAACTGTCAATTTGTGTGTGTTAGCAAACTTCAAAATCCAAAATAAAAACTTTAATTTATTTTAAACTTCCGAGACCGCAAATTTGAAAAACCATCTTCTCACATTATTTCTCTTAAAATGCAATGTCCCCTAAGGACGTAAGCGATTATGACTCTCTACCATTTCTTCAGTTAATTGTTATTCATTCTTGGGAAATGTAGTAGATTGGTTGCCGTCTCCAAATTTTGGAACTTACAGTTTTGTAACTTAGAGTTTTCATTCTTTTATACTAGTTGCCACCAAGACTAGAGAGTCAAGTCTACCCTCCTATTTAACCCATACATAGACATTTGTGCGAAAGTGAACGATACAGACTAGTGCCGGAATTGAACTCGGTTCGACGATTACCAATTTCCGTGTTGATATCCGTTACAAATGTTTAAAAATGGAGAATCTACTGATATTCAAATTACAGTACAATAGGAAAGCAAGGAAGCCTGCGATAACACACCTCACCAACTCGACAGATCTACTGGTCATAATTTACCCTTTAGGAGTGCATATGTGTGCACTTAGCAGAGATCCCCGGATATAACGCAGGTGTGCATACCTGTTCAATGCATTTACCTTAATTAGTTGTACATGGTGCCTTGAGCAAGACTCTTCTTCCCTCCCCGCTATCCCACTGCTCGCTGATAATCAGGTGGATAGGAGAGAATCTGCGTTCGGGCGGGGCGGGTGTATCGTGTGCGTGTATCTAGCTTAATTTAATTAGATGAAATGCACACATCTATTTGTTAGCAGTGTCAGCCAACGGGATACAGGGTCTTAATGATCAGCGCAGAAATAAACAGCAGCTATTGTCACACAAATTTCATTTGTTTTTGTTTGTTGCTTGTAGTTGATTGCTTCAGATTTTTCAACGTTCATTGAAGAAGTATTTGAGGAGAGAGGACGGAAGGAAAAGGTGACAAGATTGGTATAAGAAAAATAATGGAGGAAAAAAGAAGAGGAAGGAAGGAAGGAAGGAATGTGAGGAAGAAAAACTCACGAGAAAGAAAGAAAGAAAGAAAGAAAGAAGTGGGAGGAAAGGAATGAAAAAGATCAAAAAGAATGAAAAAGAACGGCTGGAAGGTAAAAAATACTAGCAAAGTAAGAGAAATTGAATGCAATTTTGAGAAAGAAAGAAAGAAAGAAAGAAAGAAAGAAAGAAAGAAAGAAAGAAAAGGGTGAAATGGAGAGAAAAGGAAAAAAACCAGAGACGATGAAAAAGAGAGGCTGTAATGTAGGAAATACTAGTAAAGTAAGAGAAATTGAATGCAATTTTGTAAAAGAAAGAAAGAAAGAAAGAAAGAAGTGGGAGGAAAGGAATGAAAAAGATCAAAGAGAATGAAAAAGAGCGGCTGGAAGGTAAAAAATACTAGCAAAGTAACAGAAATTGAATGCAATTTTGAGAAAGAAAAAAAAGAAAGAAAGAAAGAAAAGGGTGAAATGGAGAGGAAAGGAAAAGACCAGAGACGATGAAAAAGAGAGGCTGGAATGTAGGAAATACTAGTAAAGTAAGAGAAATTGAAAGCAATTTTGTAAAAGAAAGAAAGAAAGAAAGAAAGAAAGAAAGAAAGAAAGAAAGAAAGAAAGAAAGAAAGGCTGACAGGCTAGAAAAGGCTACAAAAATATTGTTCATGAAAAAAAACTGAAAACAATGAATATAAAAACAGGATATGGCTGGGAGGAAGATGCAAGGAAAGCATACGAAATAAAGAAAGAGCGTACGAAAAAGAAAGAAAGAAAGAAAGGTGTAGGAAAGATAAGAAAGAGAGAAAAGGAATACTAAATAGGGGAGATGGAAGGAAAAGTACCATGAGAAGAGGAGTACAGTTTGTGAAAAAATAAAAAAGCGATTGAAGGTAAAAAAGAATGACAAGCAAAAGGAAGCGAAATAATTCGGAAGAAAAAATACGAAGAGAGGAATGAATGAATGAATGAATGAATGAATGTTAGGTAAGAGAATAGAGAGGAAGGAGAAATTTAAGAAGATACGATAGCAGCATTTGGAAGGGAATGTGAGAAGCGTAAAAAAAGAAACAATGGAAGAACGAACAAGAAAAGAAGTTAGGAAGGAAACGAAAATGATACTAGGAAATAAAGAGAATTTGAGAAAGCAAAAAGAAAGACACCATAAGAAAAAGAAATGAAGGAATGGTAAATAAAAAGTAAAAGAAAGAAAGAAAGAAAGAAAGAAAGAAAGAAAGAAAGAAAGATGGGAAAATGGAATGAAAGGGAGTGAGAAATAATTGTAAAAATTGAAAGGAAAGAAAATAACATTAATATTTCAAGTACCAAGTCGGTGAGGCTTGGTATCACCGTGCATTTTTAAGTGTTTTTGTTTCAATGGAAAATTGTGGGAAAAGCAATAATTAGTTTTTGGCAGTAAAGTAAATACAGAGTTTCCACATTTTTGGAATGGAAGTTTCTCAGAGTTGGCCCAATTCCTAGTGCATTTAAGTTAAAGAAAAAGAAAAAAGTTTGTGTCTATTTATTTTGCTTTATATTCTTTCTGGAAGACAAAAATCTATGTATAAAATACTGGAAGAATTTTGCCCGTGTGTGTGTGTGTGTGTGTGTGTGTGTGTGTGTGAGCCGTCCATCCGGACCCCGGACAATCACCTAAATTGAGCAACCTTGAATCTGGTCATTATCTAGATGAATAACCGTTTGTGAATGCCAGGTGCTGTAAGCTTGAATGCGTGGATGGTGTAATGAATAATGGTCTAGAATTGTTAATCGAAGAGACGAGTTTCAATTCCAGTTGGGTTTCTTATATCCACTTACGCGCCAATACTCTTGGGAAAGGTATGAATCTCTCCAGCTACGGGATAATTAGTAATGACTTGTATCACTAAATCCTTACTATTCCCCGCAAAGAAATTCTTACAACCCCAAAATATTTTCTGGTTTTAAATAATGAGTCGATCAATGTATGTGTGTGTATGTGTATGTGTATATGTATGTATGTGTGTGTGTGTGTGTGTGTGTTTTAAGAAAGAAAAAATAACATTTTGACCATGAACAACTGAGAATATTTTAGCCAGGGTGAAATAATGGATAGCGTCTCGGATTGAGAGCCGAGTTCGAATTCCAGTCGAATCCATTACATTCACTTCTGTGCTAATATCCTTGGGAAAGGTATGAATCCTCCTCTTCTACCCCCAGCTATGGGTAAATATCAGGACAGACCGGATTCTATAGATGGCAACTGGTCTACTGCAGAATGAAATGGCAACTTACTGCGGGAAAAAAATGTGCCTCGACAGTCCTGTATCAAAAGATACATGATCGCCTAGGCGTGTATCACGCATGATACATAACTGTCTGAATTTTGGAAAGAGTAGTGTTCGCTGCTGTGATATTATGATTCGGACATCCACATAGAAGAAAAAGGTGAGAGATTTTATCTCGACCTCAAGAGTATCGAATTTTATGACCGGCGGATAAAGTCGTTTTTTTTCTAAGCGGCATCCATGTGACCTAAGCGGAAGAAAAAAAAAAGAATAAATAAATAAGAGCCTAACGACAGTAAACCGGACATTGATGATTTCCCGTTGCTTGGCCCGCGAGTAGTTCCGATACCGCCCGTTCGTTCTTACCAGCCTTGCGTCGTGATGTTGAGATGGGCAGAGTACTGATAGGAGTAGGAATCGAAGGGAAAATCTGATCTGACAGGGAAGAAATTGTCCCAAATGTGACCCAACCTATCCACCCAGGCCGAACATATGAAGCACTGCATGAACAACTAAATATATTAGAAACAGAGTTCCTAATTTTTCACCACGTTTTTCCTTTGCTTGTCAGCTTGAAGAGAATGCTTGCCGGTTTTTAGTGCACAGCGACACGAACAAGAATAGGAACGCAACTTGGAGAATTTGCTATGGCTAAGCTCGAATTACCTGATGCTAATTAAAAAAAAAAAAAACATAATGTTTTCATGTAATATATGACTATATATTTCAAACGTTATTTTTAGTGGATAACAATATTATCGATTTTTGAAACTCTTGTACATTGGGGAAATTTTATGACAAAGGGAAAAAAAAAGTTTGCTTGAGACGAGTGTGGAATACCTACTTACAAAAGTGATGGAGAGAAAAAGACTTTAAATGAAATCGATTGAAAAAAAATTCTAAAATTCCCAGCACTCCTCTGCCGTGCGCATGCGCAGTCCTACCAACACAACAAATTTAGTCCGATGAAGTCCTGAAAGATGAAACGCGTCACAAGTAAATTTTTTCCACTTTGTAATAAAATTTCCCTAATACTGTTCTTGATATATAAAAATATATATCATTATCTCACAACCCTTGTACATGTAACTCGAAGAGAAAATAATGATGGTAACATTCCACACTACATTAAATAAAAGGTTAGGAAGGAAACCCCGCCAATGGATGAAGTAGAAATAACAAGTACTGGACTTGAGAAAACTATTTTTCTGAAAAATTGTTTCAAGAGAAAGATTTTAGAAATTCCAACCAATAATAGTACTGGCTGCTCGGTCAATGAATCCCAAATATTTTCTTGTAAGGAAACGGATAATATTATCATTATCATTAAGTTGATTAAAAACGTGCACTCACATTGTTATGTCTGTTGCAATAAAATTTGCTTCATCATATGTAATGATTTTTTTGTTTTATTTCTTAAAACCAAACATTTAGTGTGAGTGTGCGTGTGTTCACCAGTGTGTGTGTGTGCACGCGCGCGTGTATGTGTACAAAGTCATTTTGAACGATTTTTTTACATATACACACGCATATATATATATGGGGGGTGTAAAGCTGTATAACAATTACTTGTAAAGCATCTAGTAAAACTACAATGAAAAGCACATTGTCATTATGCTTAAAAGGCAAAATATACAGGGAATGTATAACGCCAACGTTGACGTATAAGTGCTAAACATGGCGGCTAACAAAATCAGTTGAAAGCACACTCTCAGAAGCAAAGATTAATGGAAAAGATAATGTTAGGAAAAATTCCAAGAAATACAATGTAATCAACACGATTTAAAGAACAGACCAAGTTAAGTGATAGCATAGAAGTGATTAAGTTACAAAATGAAAGTTGACAAGACTGAAAACAAAAAGAAACAATAACAGATGAAGCAAAAGGTTGCTTGAATAGTACTTAATGAATAATAATGCTATGAGAAGAAAACTAGAGATAAAAAATGAGATAAAAAGGATGGCAGAAGATATCACAGTTACTGAGTGGAAATACCTTTGTAAG
This sequence comes from Acanthosepion lycidas, assembly GCA_963932145.1. Classification (NCBI taxonomy): domain Eukaryota; kingdom Metazoa; phylum Mollusca; class Cephalopoda; order Sepiida; family Sepiidae; genus Acanthosepion; species Acanthosepion lycidas. Next base: position 114,376,729 of record OZ010572.1, on the reverse strand, counting down.
GACTGCTACTGCTGCACATTAATCCTGACGGCATTACCCACTAAACTACATTCAAATATATATACAAATACAAAATAATAAAAGAAATATAAATAAATATTAGTTTGAATCATAAATTATTTTACTTTATTCCAAAAAACAAAAATAAAGTACAATCATATTTTATTTGTTTATATATTTACCATTATCTACAATGACTTGTTGTCATTTATCAGGCAACTCTTTGATACATTTTGGATAAAATTCCCCAGGTTTTGATGTGAACATTTTTTTTAATTTTTTACCGAAGTGTTTTGCAACTATCGATAAAAGGTATTAATTGATATAATAGAATATAGCGGATGGATTTGTATAGACCAACCTGGTTCCATAATGTATTTTACTATGTTATTATTGATCTACAAGATTTTGCGTTGACATGGAGGAGAACAACCATTTTCCCTTTCATCCACTGTGTACGCTGCCATTGCCATGGAAAATGCAAGGTGTGTTAGTGTACGGTAACTGCACATAGCTCACCAGATGCGTTGTTATTGTACAAAGATGGTTATTCTCGTAACCGAGTAGACAGTCACTATATGCAGTCACTATATCTATGAGTCAAAATTAAGATGTAAATAAAATATATCCGTGAAAAACAATATGAATAAAGACAAAAGGAAAACAATTTACCAACGCGTTTTGTCCTCTGGTGGACTTTAAAAGATTAATAAAAAATAAATAAACGTATCTCTAAACACAAAAATAATTTTATACATAAAAATTTCTCAAAAGCATTTGTCAGACACCCAAATAAGTCCAATTACAACTTCGATCTAAAGAATGCTATACTTATTAAAACATAAATCGTACTTACACAAAAAGTTCTTGAAAACGACGCTATCAGGTCTTGCCCAAATATTAACCTGCGCAGATTTTTTTTTCAAATACTTCCTTTCCAAAAGAAATGCTTCTTTCCCAAGCCAACATCAGTTACTTAATACACGCCCGATATATGACTGACGAGGCAGATTTTTTTCCTGCAGTATGTTACCATTTCTTTCTGCGGTAGACTGGTTGCCAACCAAGGCTAAAGAACCCAGTCTGCCCTACTATTCAACCCATAGCTGGGAGGAGAAGAGATGGATTCATACCTTTCCCAAGGTTATTTGTGCGTAAGTGAATCTAACGAATTCAACTGGAATTCCGAGCCGATTCATTACACCACAACGTGCATCAAATATATGGAGAACCCAGTGAGGTTCGAATTCACTACACGTTCTTATGTAATTTAGCGAGACATGCGCGCTAACTCTTACGTAGAAGCCAACATACATGACCATAACATCTTTTAAAAATTAAAAAATACGGCTAAATCAAACCCTTCTATTATCTTAAATAAATACATAAATAATTTATCAAATTAAAATAAAATAATAAATAATAATTATATTAATATAAAAATAATTAAATGAATATATATTAAACAAATAATAAAAAAAAGTCATCAACAGCAATAGCAACATTTATTTATTTTCGCTTATTAGGTATTTAATTAAATCACTTAGCATCCACCATAGTTTACCTTGACGTTCACGGTTAGCCTGAAAAATATCTTTGAGCGTTCTTAAATTAAAAAAAATTGAAAACCTATCAATAATATTCTTTCTATTTAAAAATACATATTGCAAAATAAAATCCTTAGATTTACCTTGATAATATCCATCAGAGAACGAAACATGTTGGTAAAGAAAAGTTTTCCTTTTGTTTTTATTCACAGACACACATAAATACATACATGCATATACACACACACATATATATATATATATATATTTTGAACAATAAAAAAAAATTAAAAAACTAAAATCCTCAGACACACTGGGTTGTAGATTAATATTCTTTCGTTTTTTTTATTATTATTCCATTTAGATTCCTCGACTAGTTTCGGCCGAAATGGCCATCATCGGTAGGAGAAATATTTCTGCTTGCTGCTAGGACTAAACTACAGAAAAAAAAATATAATAAAAATATATATATATATATAAATATAAAATATATATATATATATATATATATATATATATATATATATATATTCTACATATATATATATATATATATATATATATATATATATATATATATATATATATATTCTACATATATATATATATATATATATATATATATATATATATATATATATATATATATATATATATATATATTCTACACGCAATATATTACACACTACACAGATACACACAGAATATATATAATGAATATTATAGAAAGAAAGAAAAAGATCATATTGAACAATTTTATTCTTCAAAACAAATGCAAAGATATTTTCTGGTAATTATTTTTCAAAGACATGGATGCGTAGGTTGGCGACGTGTGTAGAACCTCTGATAGATTGCTCTCTCGTTGTTATGATTGCGCCATGCCCTCATGTTTACAGAAGTAAAGAATACTTGATATAAGGAAAATATTTTGTTGTTAATATTTCCTGACAATAAATATCCGAACTTTTCCAAATAAATGTTGCAGTATTGGTAGATTGGATACGATAAAGCATCAAAGATACCATTTTTTTGTGCCACGTTCCGCTGGGAATGAGAAAAAAAAACTTTATTATTGCAATCGAGAAAAATAGCTCCCTTCTGTAAATAATTAACAAGTCAAGTAAATACTGAAATTCATTTCTCAACTGAAAAAAAATAGATTTAAATTCTTTAATATTTGAAATAAATAACTTGTTTATTATTATTATTATTATTATTATTATTATTATTATTATTATTATTATTATTATTATTATTATTATTATTATTAGGACAACGGAAAGTGTGCAGAACTCTAAACCTATTGTTAAAATTATTTTTATTTTTATTTTTATTAAAACCACGGTTTATTAGGACAACAGAAAATGTGCAGAACTCTAAACCTATTATTAATATTATTATTATTATTATTAGAACAACCGAAAATGTGCAGTTCTCTAAACCTATTGATATTATTATCATCATCATTATTATTAGGGCATCGAAAGTGTATAGAACTATAAACCTCTCGTTATTATTACTATTATTATTATTATCATTATTATGGCTACGGAAAGTCTGTAGAAATCTAAACCTATTATTATCATTATTATTTTTATTATATTTCGGTTTCTGCTATAGTCACACTGCCAACCAAATCTGCGGGACGATCTCGAGCAGGTAGTTTAAATTATTATTATTATTATTATTATTATTATTATTATTATTATTATTATTATTATTTTATTTCCTTTGATTTCTCATTTCTTTCCGAGTCCCAACCAGAGACATAAGGTCAGAAATAGCATCATAACACTGAGCAATTAAAAACAAAAAAAAAACAAAAAAAAACATATTTTACATAGGTAAAGCTCTTCCTGAGGTGTGGGCTGTACTCATGAAAACATTTTTTTTTTATTATTATTATTATTGTATCTTATGTTTCCTGCTTTATAGCCGGTATGGTATATCGGAGAATTGTCATTTAATTGATAGCACTTTTCTTGGGATGTTTCTAGTAGGGCGATCTTCTGAGCAATATGTATGTTGATGTTACCCGGGAGACTGTTAATAAAGTTGTCCATCCCTTTTCTCACGATACCCAGAGCTCTGATTACTATTAGGATAGTCTCAGTCTTCATTCCCCACATCCTGTAAATCTTCATCCCCAGGTCCTTGTATTTGGATAATTACTCTAAACTCATTATTATTATTATTATTATTATTATTAGGGAAACGGAAAGTTTGTAGAACTCTAAACGTATTATTATTATTATTATTATTATTATTATTATTATTGTCTTTGTTTTCTAGTGTATACTTATTTCTTTCCAGGTCACAACCAGAGACCTAAGGTCAAAAATGGCATCATGACATTTTCCACTACGGATTTTTTTAGGAAAAAATCAATATCATACACATTTTACGTAGATAAAGCCCTTCGTAAGGTGAGGGTTGTACTTGAGAGCACAATTTTTTGTATTTCTTTAAAGTTTGGGATACCAGGAATCCCTTCAATGAGTCGATCAGAACCCTTTCCAATCAAACCGAGTACTCCAACTACAACTGGAATTGTTGATGTACTCATGTGCCACATTTCTGAGATTTCTGTTGCAAGATCCTTGTATTTTGATATTTTTTAATATCTTAAAAGATATACAGTGTAACCCGGATATAAGAGAGTTGTCGGGACCGGAGAAGAAGTCTCTTATATCCGGGTTTCTCTTATATCCGGCTTTGGTCTATTATATATACATTAACACAGGCTCTAATTTGGGGCCAGATACAATGTCTCTTAGATCCGGGTTTCTCTTATATCAGGGTCTCTTATATCCGGGTTACACTGTATTACAGTCTACAGGGACTGTCATGTCAAAAGGAAGGCAGTCTCTGAACACAATGTTTTGGCGTTTAGCTTTGATTATTCTGTCTGTGTGTATTGTAAAGTCCCGTAAAATTGTTACAGGTCCTCTCTCTGTAACCTAGTCTGGGTGGTGTTCATACAAATTTCTTGTAGTTTCCTTTCCATAAAAGTTGCATATTTCCCAATGCAGATATTGCCTACCCTGTCATGCACCCTGTCATGCACCCTGTCATGCCTGGTTTTATATTCAGTGGGTGTTACAGTACCATGCAACCTGATATAAGATGGTCAATTGTTTCTGGCTATTTTATCATCATTTTCTTTTTATTTATTATTGTCATTTTATTTTCTTTGATTTCTGGTGTGTACACATTTCTTTCTGGATCCAGCCCAGAAACCTAAGGTTAGAAATGGCATCATGACATTTTCCACTGACCAATAAAAAAAAAAAAAAAACACATTTACATGGATAAAGTCCTTCGTAAGGTGCAGGCTGTACACGTAAGAGCAGTTTTTTTTTTTTTTGTATTTTTTAAGGCATGGACTTCCAGGAATCCCTTTATTGAGTCTATTGGAATCTTTTCCAACCAATCCGAGGGCTCCAACTACAACAGGGATTGTTGATGTTCCCATGTGCCACATTTTTCAGATTTCGATTTCAAGGTTCTTGTATTTTGATAGCTTTTTGAAGATCTTCAAAGATACATTACAGTCTGCAGCCATATCAATAAGGAGGCACTTTTTTTTGCGGTCTCTAATATCAATGTCTGGGCGATTAGTTTTGATTGTTCTGTCTGTGTGTATCGTTATTATTATTATTATTATTATTATTATTATTAATATTTTTATTAGTGCAACGCAAAGTGTGAAGAACTCTTAACTTATTGAAAATGAGTTCGACTTTAATGTTCTTTTCATTTTATAGGAATATAAATGGAAGGACGTTTTGTCTCGATGATAAGAATTATAAATCGATGTATGGTTCATTTTTATTTACGGCTTCTGTCCGAAACCATCGTCTGCATATAGTACCCGTTTCAATTCCCGGCATTGTAGTTAGGAGGCATGGTGGATTGAGGAATCGGAGAGCAGAGTTCGAATTCCAGCCGAATACATTACATTCACTCACGTGCTTATACCCTTGGGAAAGATATGAATCCTCTTCTTCTCCCCTTCAGCTATGGGTAAATAGCAGAACAGATGGGATTCTATAGCCTTGGATGGCAACTTGTCTACCGCAGGAAGAAATGGCAACCTACTGCGGGAAAAAATCTGCCTCGTCACTCATGTATCGAAAGATACATGATCGCCTAAGCGTGTATCACGCATGGCACATAACTGACTGAGATAACACTGTTGATGGCAGATACAGAACATCCTAGATATGGCGCTGAATGCTGGACAAGAAAGGAAGAGGTTGTACCTTTGAATGCTGAAAATATCATGCACAGAACATGTGAACGATGAGGAAGATTTAAGGAAAATAGAACTATTAAAACAAAGAAACTTTACAATTAGAAAGCGACGGCTGAAATCTCTGGGAATCGTAACGAAGAAGCAGTGGGGTACATCGGCGTGGTGTAATGCTTAGCAAGCTTGTCTCGCTAGAACAATTACGACTGAGTAGTGAGTTCAATCCTCACTGGGTGTACCACACATTCGGACTTGTGTCACATCTAAGCTGCGCTTAGAAAATCATTTAGGGCGCCATGACGTGGCGTAATGTTTAGCAAACTTATCTCACTAAAACAATTGCGACAAACTAGTGACTTCGATTTTCACTGGGTGCCCTGTACTTTCGTACTTTCGGCCTTGTGCCACATCTAAGCTACGCTTAGAAAATTACCATAATGAAGAAAGAATGCCAAGAGAATAACACCACTCTTCCCTTAATGGTCGGTAACTCTCTACCACGAGTGGCTCTTGAGTCTTGTATTGAGTGAACATTATTATTAAAAAAACGTTATCACACCAATAAAGTTAAATACTGCATACCTAGTATCGCCTGTAAACAATAAGTCCCTGATTAATCACGGCTTACTAATTCACAGCAGAAATTCTTATGGTTGCCCACCTAAGTACTGTCTCTGCTAATACCTTATAAATATATTCATAAAATGTTTCTTAGCTTAAGTCCGCTTGCGTACTTAGAAATTTACATCTGCTATTCAAAGTTTCTCGGTAAAATAAGTTCAGTAAATAAGCAGTATTATTCACAGTAAGAGCAGGTGGTGATACAGATAACGGTACGACGCGCCAAATTAGCGATTCGAGTTCAAACTCCGACTGGGTCAGCTTGAATTCGCACTTTGCACTAATGCTCTCTGGAAAGGTGTAAATTCATCTGTGCAATAATTTGACAATTGTTTTGATGGAGCATTAAATAAGAGTATTGTTCATGTAGATTTGTTTGCAAATATACAAAAAGGGCCAATGACTGACGTTGCGTTTCCATTCTCGTTAGTGTTGGCCTGCACCAAAACCGGGCAATGCCCGTTGCAAGCTCACAAACATGATGAAAACAAACCCCACAGAGAGAAATGATGACTTGAATCGTGTTTTCAATATAGGTGGTTATTCGAGGTTTCTCTTACTCGATTTGAGTGGGTAGCTAAGTGACATTTTGGACATCTTCTGCTATGTTGTGTTAACAGATCCTCTTTTCTCTTCGACTATTCCTCCAACAAACGCTCTATCTCAACATTATTATGTGTAGTTGGGCGGTATCAGAACTACCAGCAGGAGAGTATTTCCCCTTCCAAAAGCTGACCAGAACTGACTACTTCAATCCCAACTGGACTGGGAATGTTAATATTGGCATGTAGTCGGAAATTCTCAATGTCCGGTTTTGTTGATACTTGACCCCAGAAGCTTTTATTTATGTATTCGTTAATTCCATTTCGGCCAAGAGGGTGTTATCTGCCGTTTTTAAAACTCACACCACATCCATTATAGTACCAATTATAATGTCACATAGAAATGAAGGATTGTGTGCAAATTACCGGCTATGTCCATGCTATGTAAGTTATAAGGATAGAAGGTAAATATCCCCGCAATGTGTTGATGCTACTCAGAATATCTGCATCTTCTCGAATCCAGACATGCGCTCTTTGTAAGCATAATGTTAGCCAGATCAGACCAAAAATGAATTATTGCCGCCACATCTGGGCTCGAGCTGCCCAATACCCACCTTTCAGCACGGCCTTGGTGTGAGGAACTTTTTTTTCCTACCCTTTCCTACAGACAAGACTTTACTCACCTCGCTAATCTATCGATATTTCCATGGGAACAACATTCCTTGGTTCCAAAAGTCTATACACAGCTAGGACCCACCAGGCCACATACAATGACTCTTCCTCATTCCTTTCATATTCTAATCACACAGCTTCTTATTAATAACTGTTGCAATACTGAACAAACTCCTCAGAGGGCTCTTAACCTGGTCGCTCCAATCGTAACCGCTTTAAGTTGAGTGTCAACCGTTATCTTTCTTACATATCCTCATAAACGTACAACTCTTTCTACCTCCCTATACGCCCTTACAAAATCCCCATTTATTAACGCTCTACCAAGAGTGGCACTTAGGTCTTGTATTAAATGAACAGTATTTAAAAAAAGAAAAATCTTACAGGTCAAAAAAGGTAAAAGTCGTTATAGAGCAATTACTTCGTAAATTACTTCACATATGATCAAGGCCCTTAAACTGTAACACAGATAACAATGCATTCTTAAATGTCATATGCTATTTCGACTTTATAAGTTGATTGGTTTTGCTGAAAATAATACTGTCGAAAAGTTGATAATGGTCTACCGCAGAAAGAAATGGCAACCTACTGCGGGAAAAAATTTTCTGCCTCGTCAGTCATGTATCTTTCGATACATGATTGCCCAAGCGTGTATCACGTGTGGCACTTAACTGATTGATATATGTGTGTGTTATAATCTGCCATTTGCATTCAATTTCTCCATCTCTGTAATCAGATTCTATTTTGTAATTGCTTGAACCCTTATAAGTCGTCATAGCTATGCTTGATTTCAGTAAAACAGGAAGAGTATAGATGCTTTTTATCTTGCAATGACTTTGATTAAGTCATAAATGATATAGTAACTGTATATTGTTATTGTTCAGATAAGTAATAAAAAGAAAAGTTGTCTACGTTTTCTCAAATCAATATTTTTTTAAATTTAATCGTGGTATACCAGTGAGAATGTAACGTCGAAAATAGCCAGGATATGGGGATTTATTAGAACACCCACCGAATTTAAAGTGGGGGGCCCCGCGCGAACATGCAACCAGAGAATAAAATAGTTCAGCCCTTCTATTATTTCCTCCTTTTTAGGTGCACCTCAGAGATTAACCCTAGCCCACTCGCGCCAAGTAAAAGTACTACCAGAGGAGATACCCCTTATCTCTGGGGCTGGACTTTTTGTATATGACCGAGTCAAGAGAAGACGAGTTCCTTGTCTTCCATTGAAAAATTCCACAAGTTCCCGGTCGCAATTTGAACACTGTACACCGATTTAGTTTTTAGAAACGACATTTTCAAGTGTCTTTAGGTTTTATATGGTTTCGGCTGTCATATTAATGACTTGGACATCTCTGATTTAGTAAGCCCCAAACTAACATGTATGTAATTTTGCAGCCTATAATTTCTGTCAGGGAGAGACTTTGTACATCTTTATTCTGTGTGTGTGTGTGTGTGTGTGTTTCTATTGTGTGCATATATATATGTGTGTGTGTGCGTGTGATTTTCTTGCATATCTTTGTGAGTGTGTGAATATGTTTTTGTGTGTGTTTCTGACATTATCTTTATGCATGTTTTGCGTGTTTTCTAGTTTGTGTGTGTACGTGTATGTGTTGCACGTATCTTTTTATTATGTGTCTCATGCATATCCCTGTGCGTTCGTGTGTGCATCTTTCATGTATGTTTTTCTTGTATGTGTGCGTGTTTTATTTCTTGCATATCCCTGTATATGTGTGCGCATTGCTTGCATATCTGTGTATGTTTTGTGTACGTACATTTGCGTGTAAGTATGTTTCTTGTGTTTGCTATTGTAATGTGTTTTTGTGTGGCGTGCATGTTTACTGTGTTTTGTATGTTTATTGTGTCTGTATCACAGTGTGTGTGTTCCTTGTACAGACTCGTGCTTGCTTGAGTAGAGGTTTTGGGTCAATGTACGAGGGAGAAATAGGAAGTGTGTCCAGGCTGCGTGAGTCGAGATTCAGTATAACGGCCGTTCTTGCCAAGTGTCGTATCATTTGTAGTCTGTTTCAATTAATAATTCAGCCAGAAAGACTCAAGTAAACAGCTTACGGAACAAAGTTTATATTCCCGATTACTGAAATAAAATCTCCCGAGCGTCGTCTTAATCGTTGACGAACAGTTTCATGGACGTATAATACAAGACAAGGAAGATACTCGTAAATAATACGTGCATAATAATTATATATATATATATATATATATATATATATATATATTAGTTTGGTGCAAAAATAATGTCGTTTTCTCACATATGTTACTATGTGAGAAAATTATTTTTGCACTAACGTAATATATATATATATATATATATATATATATTTGCTGAAACGTTCTCGGCCCGGGTCAATTAAATCCTGATTGGGATAAATGGGAAAACACAAACACACACACACACACACACGCACACATATATGTATATGACCGAGTGGTTACAACGTTCGCTTTCTGACCATGAGACCCGGACTTGAATCTGCAATAGGGATTGGCTAACCGCCTTAATAGACGGGTATATATATGTGTGTGTGTGTAAGTGTAAGTGGACTTTGAGATCAATACCGAAAACCGACTGTTTCATGCGTTAATGCAATCATCGGGCCATGTGTGTTGTGTTTATGTATAGCAATGTCTGTGGCTTTATCCTACAGCCTATTGAGTAGGAATAATTGTGGATTCAAATGAAGTAATTTGTAGCTATTTTACAGTGTGGCTTGTTAACTTTTTACTCATTATTTATTATTGATTATTTAATTTTTTGTTATTGATTATTATTATTACATTTACTTGTGTTTATTCGTAGTTTGTTAATTTGTTTATTATTCACTTAATTTATTTCTTCATTTATTTAGATTTTTGGCTGTTTTATTTGTGTTATTTTTCGTGGGTTAGTTGTCTGATTTGTTTAATTTAAAGTATAAGCTGTGCATATACATACATATATATATACACTCCCCATATGTGTATATATATATATATATATATATACACACACTCCCTATATATATATATATATATATATATATATATATATATATATATATATATACACATACACACACACACACTCCCCATATATATATTTTTAATTTATCAGTAATAATTTTACTAGTTCTGTTCATATTATCTACCATATTTATGTTGTCATTATTAGTTTTTTATAATAAGTCCTTGTTAATTTTTTTTAATAAAAAACATACACACACACACACATTATTTATAATTTGGGCTCTACTTAAGTATTGAGCACAGTTTTTTAAAAAATAAAAACAAAAATACTAAAGAACTTCGGATTATTAATCTAACAGTTATTTCTTATTTTTGTATATATATATATACAGGGTGTTTAAAAAAGAATACGCCAAAATCATCACGTGAAGTATCAAAAACGAAAAAATTTACAAACCTCTAGCATGAACACATGTGCTGTATATACATTCAAGTTTCATTTCATGTTTTATAAGTGCTCAATGTGGCCACCGCCGGCAGCGCGGACAACATCAAGCCGATATGAGAATTCCTTCCAAACACGCCTCAGCATGTCACGGTCCGCCGTGTTGATTACAGCTGTTATTCGATCTTTCAAGTCATCGATACTTGCTGGAACTGCTGGAACATATACTTGGTCTTTAACATACCCCCACAAGAAAAAGTCATACACAGTGAGGTACGGGGATCTGGCAGACCAAGCACAGAGAGCAAGGTCTTTAGCACCTCTCCTCCCAATCCATTGCTGAGGCACGTTTTCATTCAGATAAGTACTAACCCCGAGATGCCAATGGGGTGGTGCTCCATCTTGCTGAAAAATGAAGTCATTCGAATCTGCTTGCAGTAAAGTGAATAGCCAGTTTTGGGTGCTCTGTTCCCCAAATGCACTCATTGTGACGATTGACTGTGCCTCTCAAATGGAAATTCGCTTCGTCACTAAAAACTAAACGTGAAAAGAGAGTTTCATCACCTTCCTCCATCTCCAGCATTGACTCACAGAATGTCCTCCGCATCGCCTTGTCATAATTAGTAAGTGCTTGGACAAGGCTTAGTTCGTATGGTTTCATGTGTAATCGTCTCTTTAACACATGCCAGACAGAGGTATGAGGGATGGCAAGCTGAAGACTTAATCGACGTACGGACTTACGTGGGCTGCTCTTAAATGCATCATGAATCCTTTCCACTTGCTCCTCTGTAACACGTGGTCTTCCAGGACTCTTTCCTTTGCACAGGCACCCACTCTATTTAAACTGTTTAACCCACCGTCGAATGCTCTCACGATGGGGCGGAACAATGCCGAATTCTGTTTGGTTTCACGAACTCAAGCACGCATAATGCCTTCTGCTGAGGAGTCGCCATTTTGATTGATCTTCCCACAATTCAGCTGCACCAGAAGCGGTGAAACTGACACCTAATCAAACTTTGATAAGTACTCTATCAAATAACCACTGATTCAGTCCACTACAATGCTATAGACCTGAAAAAACAGCGTAATGATTTTGGCGTATTCTTTTTGAAACACCCTGTATATATATATATATATATATATATATATATATATATATATATATATATATATATATATATGGGAAGACTGTGTGCGTGTAAATATACATGTGTAAAAGCATTTTTAGATATATCTGTGGATGTGTCTGAATAATAATTTAAACATACGCAATCCAAGTAAGTGTTTGGATATTAAGCACTGAAATCTGCAATCATGAACATTGTAGTATCAGACTTAGTCGTATTTAAAAGACAATAGCCATACATCAATTATTTCTACATTCTGTGTAAGCGTAAACATACGAAATCTATAAACACGTTTAACATTTCATTTTGTTGACTTGGTCTGCTGTGTTATTACCATTGGATAAACAGAGAGAGAGACTGACCATTTTAATTCCAAATCCTTGCGATGACATACTTTAATAATTCCTGGTGCCTACTTCTATCTAAATAAACAAACGGAAAATTTTGTCTGTCCGTCCGTGTACCTGAAACCCTTCTAACTCGGCCACACTTGCTCTACGGAGACATATTATACCTTTTCGGAATTAGTATTCAAAATATGTCCTTCACCTGGTACTTAAACATTCAGCATTGGGATTTTTTTTTTTTTTTTTTTTTTTTTTTTGCGGATGAGGAGGGAACGGTTAAAAATTTAAAAACTTTAAAATAAATGAAAAAATAGTGATTTTAAAAGATTTTCATTTATATTGCGTTTAAAGTAACACAAAAACTTTGTGAATTTAAAAAACTTTGTTTAAAATATCTCCGAAACTTAAATTTAGCAAATCAATTTTATTGCTTCAAAATGCCAAGGAATCTGAGCTAAAGTGGGAGGTTTCATGACGTGAGGTTTTGAAGTTCCGCAGAGTTTATGATTTGAAGAACTCAACTCAGTTGAAGTTCCACAGAGATTGTCATTTCAAGCCTGAACTGAAATTACGGCGCAAATAGTAATTTCGGTCCAAATCGGTCTTTTGCCCGGCTAATGGATTTATAGCCCGATTCAGAGTTAAAGTGAGGTTTTCATGTTCCATGGAGTGAATTGAAGAATTCAAAGTTATTTCTTCAAAATTATCGTTGTTGTTTTCTAAGATGGACTAGCGGTCACTTTTGCCCTCCTGGGGCCCAATTAGCCCTCTGCAGGAGCTAGCATAAAAGTTAGCAAGGAGTGCGGCTTTTAAGCTAGTAATGAATATAATAGAAAATACTGTGTACATACACATAGATTTTCACGCATATATCGGTGTCTAATAAAGTGATAACAAACAAAATTATCTGACAAACTATTTGATAATGCAATGAATACATTCTAACCGGGTTGCCTCCTTGTACACTCTATTAGTTTTGTTAGCAGCGAGATAATAAGCATGACAATGCACAGAGTAGTCCATAAAAAATTAAGCTTATTTTAAATATAAAGCGAGACGCAGGTTAGTATGAAGTTTATAAACATGACACGGTTCAGATTAATCAAAAACATTAAGCAATTTTAAGCATGCTTCAAGTTTTTTTTGTTTGTTTTTTTTGTTTTTTGTTTTAGCATGAAGCTTAAAAACATCAGAAGGTTCCTGTTAGTCATATTTTGATCATTGAGCGAAACTCGAAATTTTTAATGCAAACTTTAAGCGAACTTTTTCTCATTAGACTTATATTTTAAGCATTAAATAAGATTCAAACTTGAGAATTTGCTAAGCATGATTAAACTCAGTTAAAATTATCTAAGGTTAATTTTTTTTTAAATGACCCTTGTACTACCTAGGCTCAGTAATGATGCTAGTTCTAATTGATTTAAATGTAGATACGTAGACTAAGTTTCATATTATCAGAAAATAGTAATTTTTCCTAAATTTATAGAAGATTAATTACGGGACACACGGAAAGCTTTTCAGATCATCATTTCCTCTGTATTTCACTGGTACGAATGGGGTTTCACTCAGACAGCTTCTTCCTGAAACCTGTTTCTTTGGGAAAGAGACGCTCGAGAGAAAGCTTTTCAGATCATTACAATCTTAAACGCGTCGTGTGATGGGTCAGCCATTAATTTTCCAATATATCCTCATAATATGCACTTACTTCTTCCTCTTACGTATATACCACAACCTTATTCGGTAATCCTCTATCTTGAATGACTATTGGGCCTTGTAGTGAGTGACCATTTACTAACCGTAACAATGGTGCCAAAAGATAACATTAATTTTTAAATAAATGCTCCTTGTTCTAAAAAGAGTTTTAGAAGACGTATATCCATTGATTTTGCGAGCAGTTGTATTTTTCATATGAAACAGACGTCACAGCATTTAGAATATGATTTTAAATTATGTAACATAAAGACTTCAATGTAAACGCCAATGTAAATCTTCCTCTTAAGAATGTTGTACAAGTTCTCAATCGGATAAACGTCTGGCGGACAAGCCGATCACTTCATCCAACGAGTGTCATTGAAATTCATTTTATACAAATATTAGTTTATGTTATTCATCGAATTCGATGGCGCATTATTCCTGTACAAAAACGTTTAGCATCTTCTTGAAGTGTTTTATGCGTGCACTTAAAGAGTCGATGTATGTCTGAACAAGATAAAATCCCTAACAAATGATCAAAACTCATTTCCAAACAGAACACGAAAACAAAATTCCTATTACGCTACCTACAAGCTCATCGTGACCAAAAAGATTAAATTAAATTCCATAATCTAAGAAAATTTATTCATAATACCAAAACGTATAACGAAATAAAATAAGATAAATGTACAAAGCAAAAAATAAATGAAATATATAAATGAATAAAATAAATAATAAATAAATATATAAGCAATAAATCTAGAGGTCATTATAATAGATATCACTAATCTATTTATATACACACTTCCTCCAACCTCCCAACGAGCATGAATAAGCAATCTGGAGCACAAGACCATGAATAAGCTTAAGCATTATCCTTAAACAAAAGAACTAAAAAACCGATTTCCTCTTTCCCCTACTACCCTTAATTCCCCAGTGACCTATATATAAAGACCAATGGGTAATAGCTGTAGATGTTTATACTCTTTGTGACTTCACATGAAAATGTTTAACCTCAACACACACACACTCACACATATATATATATATTAATATATATATAATATAAAATGAACCCCTCCCTATACTTTATATTGTCTGTTTAACTACCACTCTCAACCCCCTCTATTAAATTACAAAAATTACACTACCCACCAATTTCTAATCCCATTTTTTTTCTCAATTCGTTGTTGGAAGATTTACCTGATGATCCTGAATCCTTAAAAAAGGATTTAGGTGAAATAAATTATCGTAATGGTACATTAAAGTGGTTTGTTTTTCATTACATATATATATATATATATATATATATATATATATATATATATATATAATTTATACGTGTACATATTTATATGCGTGCATGTGTGTGCAATATACATACATAAATATGGTGAGATTCAACTTATATAACAATATTACAATGAATCAGTTCGACGGATCTGTGATGAAAACGTTAGGCTACTTTGAAGCCAACGTGGTACTAAAAATAAGTTTGATGTTTTACCAATTACCGTGGAAAACTGTGAAAAGAGTCATGGGGTTAATAAGATATGATTTATTGAACTTAAATTCGACAAAATTAGTAAACAAATTCAAGGCAGAAGAAACTGGAATGTTAAACAACTATGAAACAAATTTAAGACTAAAATAAAATGTCCCCCCTCATATTTTCAAGCACAAAATGTGCCAATCCATCTCCTACTAATAGTTGTGGAAAAATTTTTAAAAATAACTAGAACAAGATCTACTTGAATGAGTTCCGCCAGGATCGAGCAAATGGGCATCCCCGTTAGTAATTAAAACTGCAATTGAGTGCATACTACTTCCCGTTAGTCAGCAACACTATATATATATATATATATATATATATATATATATATATATATATATATATATATATATATATATATATATATATATATATATATATATATATATATATATATATATATATATAATAATGAATTTTATTTTTTAATTCAACATGTTTTCATTACTTCAAATGTTATTTTTAGAGGATATCTGTATTTGAGACGGTGGTTCCTCCTACAAACGGGGACACAGGTTCGAATCTTGTCGAAGGGTATATTTTTTTTCTTAAGTATTTAAAAAAAATTTTAAATAATTTATTAAAATAAACAGAACGCCTACTTAAACACGGTTATCCACTTAAAATAACGTTTGAAGTATATATATATATATATATATATATATATATATATATATATATATATATCAACGACATAAGTGATTTCCTTAAATAGGTAATAAAAACTTTGGTCATTTATGCTGGTCTCTGTGGTCAGACTGGCTTCAGCTAAAGAAACGGTTTCCCAGATGGAATAAAAAGTGTCATTTTCGATTCCTGTGCATTTATCTTCAATAGGACTTCTCAATATCAGCCGGTTGCTTTTGCTACAAATTTCCCTGTTTAAGAAAATAAACAAGGACAGCAACTCAGACACGTGTACCCACTAAAAATAACCTTTAAAATAATAATGATAATAATAATAATAATAATAATATACCGGGTGTAACTGCAAAATTAATCAAATCGTGTAACAGCATAATTGTCCATCCCACAAAATGTTTAATATCTAAAAAAAAAAAAAACACTAAGCTAATTGAGTTTCTTTTTTTCAGCTTTCCAGATAAGACGTTTAGCCATCTTGACACCATATATCTTAAGAATCATTGAAAAACCCTTTGAGTTATTCAGAAGAGGTTAAAATCATTTTGTGTCAGCCCCTCTGTGTCTTTCCAATTGAGTTCCTTCAGGTTTTCAGTAATGGTACCAACATTCATACTCTGGCTTCCATCTTCAAAGTCCATTAAAGAACCATCAAGAGAACAGTGAATAAGGTTAAAAAGGAAGGAACAGTAGAGAGGAAAACTGGATCAGGAGGTCACAACAGCAAGAAGAATCATCATTTCCACTTAGAACTAAATACATTCTTAGTGTTCAGAGTCCAATAGTGTTATAAAAACTAAATATACTTATTTCTAAAATACAAATGTTGAAAGCCAAATCTTACAATTAGACAATTTTACAGTTACATCCCGGTATATATATATATATATATATATATATATATATATATATATATATATATATATATGCAGGTAAAATCGTGTAGAGATTTTTAACATGTTTTTGTTTTATTATCCTAATATATATATATATATATATATATATATATATATATATATATATCCTAATGTTTTTTAAAAATACATTATGAATATTCATTTAATTTTATTTAGTAAATGAAATTTATAAAACGCCATCATTACTTTTCTTCTATTTGAACTTGTTCGTTACATCTATATATATGTGTGTGTGCGTGTGTGTGTGAGAGAGAGAGAGAAAAGGAGAAACTATATGTATGAGAGTATGGTTTTTTTCTCTTATTTTATTGTTTCTTTTCTCATTTATTTTATCTTTTTTCCTTTATGCTATATTTGTTTTATTGTTCTTTTATTTGTTACTATTTTGTTTCATTTTTACTTTTACATATTTTTGTTTTATTTCTTTTTTCTCTTATTTTGTTTTTATTTCTCCTCTAATTTTTGTATCCATTTTTTTTTTTTTTGTATTTTTTATCTTTTTTCTTCTTTTTAATTATTATTCCTCTGTTTTATTTCACTTTTCTTTTCTTTTTTTCTTTCACTTTTTCTTATTTTTTATTTCTTATTGCTATTCATTTTGGTATTTCTTTTTCCTCTTTTTTTTTTCTCTCGAGTCTTTATTTAATTTCAATTATATTTCCTCATATATCATTTTTATTGTATTTTGTCTTATTTTGTTCTCTTTCTCTATTTTTACCATTTCATTTTCATTTCTCTCTTTATTGCATCACAAACATTTTTTTCTAATTTGAATCGAATTCATAGATGAATACGGAAGTAGATTTTTTGTTATCTAATCCTGCTACCATTATAATGTCTGCTAGTTAAGAGCTTTATTTATGATGGTATATACGGAAGTAATGCCTCCTGTTCTAGAGGACGTGTGTATAGCAGTAGAGGTTGAACCTTTCCTCTAATAAAGCATCATTTCTTTTTATCGTTTTACAGACAGGTCGATCAATAGTGACTTCGATTCATACTGGGGGCTACATACTTACGTTTTTCTACCAAAGTGAGCAAAATCGAGCACATTGATGTGGGAATAATATTTAGGGAGGAAATCAGATTGACGAACGCTAGTGAGCTCGATTCTCACTGGATATATGCTTGTATCTTTGCACCAAACTACGCTACGTAAAATACGATAACGCAATATTCGGTAATGGTTCGTCTGTCTGAGCATTAGTAAAATCTAAGCTTTTTGTTAAGCTGTATAACTTATAACAACTAATTACAACTTAAATATGCTAGTTTGGAACAATACTAAATATATAATCTTCAGCTACGACTAGTTTGATTCAATACATTCACGCTTATCTCTATGGTAGGCGCCCAAAGTAATATTGTAAAATTTCAAAAACGAGCAAAACTGTAAGAAATGAAAAATTTTTAACGAATTTTATATTAAGAAAGGGAGATCGATAAGTTCGTAAATTTTAATTGCATACTATTCCAATATTTTAATTTATCACTGAATTATGTGCCTTGACAAAGAAAACTTCGATCCTGAGAATGTATATGTCACTTGTCGTTCATACATAAGCGCCAACAAGGAAAAACATAGAGTTTATAATTGATTTTTTTCTTTTCGCACGTAGTTTTCCTCATTTAGCTATTCTTCTTCCATATGCCGTGTCTCTTCAGAGCGTGGGTGATCATGGCTCTCCACAACTTCATATCCTTTGTAGCTCTTAATAACCGTTGTTTTTTGTTTGTTTTTGTTGTTTTTGTTTTTTGTTTTTTTGTTTTTGCCACCCTTTCCACTCCCGTTCCGCCATCTATTCACACAAACCCGTCAGGTAAGTGGCACGCTGCCTCCCCAAATCCCTTTTTGTAAAACAAACACATTAACATAATAGCATATTTCAACTGAGAAGAACTAAAAAGAGTGAATAGAAGAGTTAAAATGAATTTGGCTTTATTAATTTGTTAGCAAAAGGATGAGCCGAAAACGTAAATTACAAATCGGAGATACCAAAATAAAACAAGTAGAAAAATTTGAATATTTCGGAAGTGTTCTAACATAGAATGGAAAGTGCGACACTATAATCTAAAGACGCATTGGGATAGCCAAAAATGTATTCCTAAAGCTAAGCAGAGTATTAAGAGACAGAAAAACTTCGTTGGAAACAAAGAAAAGAGTACTGAACTGTTACGTGATATCTGTCGTGTGGCAGTGAATGCTGGACAATCTTCTCAAAGATGAAGAGACTTGAACCAACGGAAATGTCTTTCTATAGAAGGATGCTGAGGATACCGACAAAGTTTGAAGAAAATGGAAACAAAAAAGGAACTTATATTTAACATCAGGAAGGCACAGTTTAAGTTTCTGGGGCACATAATGAAGAAAGAGGACTTGGAAAATCTGATACTCAGAAGACAAATTGATGGTAGGAAGAACAGAGGGAACATACTTAATGAACTTGAGTAAATGGCTTGCGGGGCAAGGTTTGGTAGAAATAAGATAAAAAAGACAAAATTTGTTAAGAGCTACAAAGAACAGGAAATTGTGGAGAGCCATGGTTGCCTACATCCATTTAGTGAACACGGCACGTAGAAGAAGAAGAAGAAGAATTCTTTATCCCGGATAAAATAATGTTCGGAAATCATAATCCAAAATCTTATTGATCCAGTCTGTAGATATTAAATTACACTTTTTTTTCTTTTTTTACTATGCAATTGTCACTTATGGTAGAAATTTACTAAATGAGATTTTTAAGAGTGTAAAGGTCAGAGGAAAAGGTTCATATTATGAGGATATGTAGGATAGATATCAGTTTATCCTAGATTTTAAAACATTAATATTGTATTGGTCGGAGAAGTATTCTCTCGGGACTCTGTTCCACAAAGTGACAGTTCTGAGGAAGAAGCCGTCTGAGTGGAACCTCTTCCTGACAAAAGAAATACGTATATGAATTTAACATAGACTGACTAAATACTATGATGCAATTTCTGGAACGAAATTTAATTTAATTACATACTAAGAATACTGGACAATTTCCTTATACACACACACAAACACACACAGGTAAGATGAAAACGAATAGAGTACAATTCTAACGTCCGTAACATTCAATTTAAGAGAACTCAATACAGAGAAGAGCAAAATTATTCACTAGTTTCTTAGAGGGCCTCTTATTTTATTTCTGACTTGTATACACTTTACGAAATAACGTAACCATCTGTATCAGTCTTTAATCTGATGTCTGGGATCTGTTCGCAGACAACTTCCTGTCATAAGCCATTTCTAAAAAAAAAAATTTCTTTTTCGCTTAGTTTGAATTTAACGAACTCACATTTGATTGGTTAACCACGCTTATTTTTCTCGAAAAAAGATGAGGTTTTTCGCTTTTGAAATTTAACTAATCGTTCACTCGCCAGTAATTTCAATCGGCTGAGGAGACGCATTGATATGCGTTGAAACATGATCACATTTGTGTAGCAATTTTTAACGTGTTTTTGTTTTAATATCCTAAAATAAATTATATATATATATATATATATATATATGGTTTCAGCATACCGGCCTTGTGGCCTTGAAAAATTTGATAACGCTGCATTATGTGCTCTGTACTCCCAAAAATGTAACTATGGTCCACTTAACATAATTGTAGTATAAACCACGATTGGTTGAGTGTCTGTAATATGGATTTGCTAGCTGCCCTGGCAGACGAATGTGCACTGAAACGTGTAACCAGCCAGTACATACTTACATTATATATATATATTTATATATTAACAGTCAGATATGTGCCATACGTGATACACGCTTAGGCGATCATGTATCTTTCGATGCATGACTGACGAGGCAGATATTTCCCGCAGTAGTTTGCCATTTTTCTGCGGTAGACCAGTTGCCATCCAAGGCTCGAGAACCCAGTCTGTCTTGCTATTTACCCTTAGCTGGGGGGGGGAGAAGAGGATCCATACCTTTCCCAAGGGTATTAGCACGTAAGTGAATGTAATGGATTCGACTGGAATTCGAACTCGGCTCTCGAACATATATATATATATATATATATATAATGTAATGTAAAACAAACCACTTTAATGTACCATTACGATAATTTATTTCACCTAAATCCTTTTTTAAGGATTCAGGATCATCAGGTAAATCTTCCAACAACGAATTGAGAAAAAAATGGGATTAGAAATTGGTGGGTAGTGTAATTTTTGTAATTTAATAGAGGGGGTTGAGAGTGGTAGGTAAACAGACAATATAAAGTATAGGGAGGGGTTAATTTTATATCTCTCTTAAGTATGTTTTATATTGGAGTAGGAGGAGTGACAGAAACTTGACCTCTTTAGATGGTTAATAAAACGGAAATGAATTGTAGAAAATGTATACAAGTGAGTCTTATGGTAAAGAGAGAGATAGGGGGAGGGGGAAAGAGAGATGGAGTTGTTATAATTTTGTTTTAACAAAATTATGTAAAAGATAGTTTACAATGTTTGATAGAAAATTCGATGTCTGAAAAAAATTTTGTTATTAACTTAAATGTTTAATTTTTTAAGTAAATAGTTTCAGGACTAAATATAACTATTATTGTAATAAACATATTTATCTAGGACATAAAGAAATATTTAAAATCTTAATAGTTTATTCACCCGACTAATTGTATTTCCACAATATAAAAAAAAATAAAAATAAAAAATAACAATAACATCTATTTTAATATTTAAAATTAATTTATGAATGTAATTTATTTATTATATAGGTAAACTAAATTAAAGATTAGGTTTCATTATTTAATAGAATTTGAGGGTAATATTAACTTTCATTTATTCATATATGTCTCACAAATGTATTCATGTGAATCCCTATATATATATATATATATATATATATATAATTATTATTCATAACTTTGAAAGCAAATTTTGAGGTAAAAACTGCGTCTTATACTCCGAAAATTAAGGTACTTTTTATTGTAGCTGCTAAAATAATGGATATCTATTTTAATATATTTCTTTTCTTTTTTTTTATGGATTTCCTAATATTTTGCTTTACTTGTTCATAGATGCTGATTACTATTGACCAAGGGTTACTCTACCCCATTCCAACTTCCCTTCACACTCACTCTCGATGTTGACTACCTTTTAAAAAACTAAAAAGAATTGACCACGGGCCAATTTAATGCAAGCCAAAAGTGGACTTGATGGTGGAGGAGGTTTCAGACAAAGAGACATGGAGACATTTTCTTGGCAAACGGAAGTCCGTTGAAATTGTAATCTAAATTTAACTTTTAACTTTATTGATACTTCTAAGTCTAATTTCGGTCCCTCTCTCTTTCAGTCATTTGGCTTTTTGCTTTTACTGTTTGATTTTTTTTCTACTGATGAAATTACTCCAATAATTGATTAGGTTTTGGGAGAAAATTACACGATGAATCGATTTTCGTTCAGGTCTGGGTGTAGAAGAAAGTTAAACAGAATAAGAAGGAATGTTACCGTAGAAGTTGATATATTGGGGGAATCCTTTCTATCTTTTTAATTTTTTTTTTTTTTTTTTTTTTTTTGGTGGGGGGGTCTATTAACAAAACCGATTTTGCACTTATAATAATACATTATTATTATTATTATTATTATTATTATTATTATTATTATTATAGTATTAGTAATTGTAGTATGCCAAATTCTTTTTAAACATGTTAGTGAGTAACGTAGTTTTTTAAAGTAAAAAATGACTTCTTACATACATGTCTTCAAGATAGCCACAATTTATTTTTTTTTAAATCATTTCACCTCATGCAAGGCGGGGATGCCACTAATACGCAGGGGGTTACAGAGAGAGAAGATAAGAGAAAAGACTGGGTAAAGAAGATAGAAGGCGATTGTCGTTACATTTAAATTTTCGAAGAATGTAGTTATCAGGGAAGCAAAGAAACGGAAGGGAGTCCCACGGGCGGGAAGTATAAGAAAAGAACCTGTTGGAGTAGAAGTGGCGGTTACATTTAACTAATCCAACCCTTTCCTAAACAGGAAACAAGGTATGAGCCTCTATCCTGTTCAAGAGAAGCGGGAGTATTATGGCCTGGGCTATGAGAGTCTATCTACTCGTATTAAAAAGAAAAGAAAAAACAAACAAGAGAAAAAACAAACAAAAGAAAAAACAAACAAAAAATACAAAAAGAACAAACAAATCAGTCTTGGTTCTGAGGAATGAACATTCAGATAACTAATTTGGAGAATCAATCAGAGGCCACGTGACTACATATCGTTTTGTCTTGCCTAAATTTCCCTAAAAATAAAAAAGGAAATATTTTTTCGTTAAATATTCTTTAAATCCGTTAAACTAAGTGGAATGAAACCATTTCTTTTACGAAGAGAATGTCGCTTGTCCGAAATCAAGGATAGTACTTGAAACATCTCAGCTAGCAATATAATCTATAACTTTTTACGAAAAAAGATTTCTTATATTCCGAGAAGTTTATTTTTAAATATCTTTTGAAACCATGAAATATATATTACAAAATCGAAATTTTGCCGCACACCTGTAAAGTACCTATTTTGAATAAATTCAAAATACCCACAAAATTGGGGTTAATTATTTTTAACTATCTCATTTTCGCCAATAAATGTATTATGAGCTATGAACCTGACATGAAGCAAATAAAAATGATAACCAGCCATATGCCATCAGTGTATGGAAATGCCAAAAGTCATGGCAGATATGATGGCTTTTTAATACCGCTTTCATTCGCATATTCCTAAGAGTATTTACTAAATTTAGTAAGTTTGTCACAGGGCAGCTAGTGTGGGATACCTACAGAGAATTATACGAAATAGTAATAGTCTGTTTGACTAAGTAAAATTTACTCCACGGCGAGATACTAATTCGTAGATTAAGGAATAAGAGATAAAAAATAAAATTCTCTCTCTCCTCCTCTCTCTCTCTATATATATATATAAGGAGAAAGAGCGTTTCTAGAAATCAGAAAGTTGAGCAACACTTGGGGGTTATGATTAATGTGTGTGTGTGTGTGTGTGTGTGTGTGTGTGTGTGTGTGTGTGTGTGTGTGTGTGTGTGTGTGTGTGTGTGTGTGTGTGTGTGTGAAGCAGACGAAACTTTATGAGAATTGTTTTGTTTCTTTTTATTTTTTGTTCCACCGTGCCAATTTATACAACTTTCGGAAAATATATATTTTTTTAAATATTGTTAAAACACTTTATTGAATAAAATAAAATACTTCTAAATCAAAGTTTGCCCAAAATATAATAGTAGCAATGAGTAGTAAAATAATCTTCATAGTTTTACTGCATTATAATTCTGTGACTATCGTGGCGGTTATCAAGTTCATCAACAAAACGAAATTCTAATCCAAACTCTCGCGTTAAAATTACCTTGGAGGCACGGTGTAGTAATGGATAGCGGCTCGGATTTGAGGAATCGGTGGGGCCGAGTTCGAATTCTAGTCAAATCCATTACATTAGCTTACGTGCTAATGCCCTTGGGAAAAGCATTAAATCCTCTTCTTCTCCCCCAGCTATAGGTAAATAGCAGGACAGACCGGGTTCTATAGCCTTGGATGGCAACTGGTCTACCGCAGAAAGAAATGGCAACCTACTGCGGGAAAAATCGCCTAAGCGTGTATCATTCTCACACATAACTGACTGACTGCATTCGAATTAAGTTGGTGTTTTGTTAAATAAACAGAAATAGTCATCAGTTTTTGTTTATTATATAGCCTAGCTATTATATTTTATAATATATTTTTAATTATAGGTAATATCAACTATCGAACAGACCAGAAAAAACTTTATCGGAATTAGCCATAGCTTGAGTACTTTGCGAGATTTTTTTTTTTTTGCAAAAATCTAAGATTATTAAAATATATATCAACTACATCTCTACATTGTATTAGGTTGGTGCAAAAATAATGTCGTTTTCTCACATATGTTACTATGTGAGAAAACGACATGATTTTATATTTATAATACGCAACTTAGATAATGTAACATTTTAAGCAAAGCCAATACTTTCAGTTAAATAAGATAAACAACATCAGAAAAAATAAGATAAACAAAAAATGTTAATAAATGAATAAAGAAATTAAATAAATAATAAACAAATTAACAAACTACGAATGTACGCATAAATACAAATAAATGAAATAATAATAAAAAACAACAAATAATTACGTAATCAATAATAAATAATGAATAAAAAGTTAACAAATAACACTGTAAAATAGGTACAAATTACTTAATTCGAATCCACAATTATTCCTACTCTAGGATAATTTGAAACATAACCCTTACCACTTAACCAATAACCGTTAGGACAATGCCACACTGTTATCCATAATGCACTATTGACCAGCATATATATAGTCTAGCCAAAACACAACACACCTGGCTTTAAAATTGCTTTCAAGCATAAAACAGACTGTTGTTGCTCGGTGTTGATCTCAGTGTCCCCTTTTATATTATATCATATATATATATATATATATATATATATATATATATATATATATATATATATATATATATATATATATATATATATATATATATAATACAAGACAAAATTTAACAAAAAATCTGGCCTTTCCATGCGAATTGTTGTGTTTTCCTGACGTACATATATATATATATATATATATATATATATATATATACAAAGAAAGAAAGAAAGATGTCTCAAAAATATATAAACACATTAAATTTTCGAACTACTTAAATAGACTGGTCCACTCGTAAAAATATGGAAATTATTTCTGGGAATAATTTTTGTAGATAAGCATTCAATAGACCTTCTTTAAGACACAATATTTGTCAAAATCGAAAAATATTAAATTTTTATCGATTTAGAAGATGTGGAATCCTGTCCATAATATCGATGCAGTGTAAAATCGTCTTAAGTAGTATCTGAATTATTATTATTAAAACGGTGACAATTCAACTGCATCAAAAATTCATAATTCAGAATAAAGAGGGCAGATATGTAATTATTTTGGGATCTCGCACGTGTTCAAACTTATAGCCGTTATGGCCGAGGTTCTATTAGGTTGGTGCAAAAATAATGTCGTTTTATCACATAGTAACATATGTGAGAAAACGACATTATTTTTGCACCAACCTAATAATAGCGACAACGTAGTTCTCTCGAGTTCCATTTTGCAGTACTTTGAGATTTAGGCGGTAGCATTCATCCCTTTCGATTGTTGCCAGTTTTGTTCGATAAACATTATCTTTTATATCTTCCTATGAAAAAACATTCATTGGTGTGAAGTCTGGTGAATGAGGTGAGTGTTGAACAGTCCCTTCCACTCGAAACTTATATCTACTGTATTAGATGGCATATAAGACGCACGGGTTTATAAGACGCACCTCAATTTCAGCTGGGCAAATCAAGAAAAAAATAATAATTAGTAAAATTATTAGCAAATGGTACAGCCTAGGCTATATTTATGAGGTATTATTTTGGTTTAACAAGCCATGATTACAATTAAAGGAAAATAATAGGAAAAAAACACGATCCCATAAAAACTTTATTATATCCAAAGATAAGAAAACAAAATAAAAATCAAGCAATTATTACAATTGAGCAAAACAGTAAAGTTACCATTAAATTTCAGTCAAAAATTTTCCTTTATATGATCTGTACAACCTGCGTCTTGTAAACGTCTTATTGAATAATTAGGATACAAAAATTCTGATTGTATTTATTACAATGCAACCGGAAGTTACCACAAGAAAAATATTAATGAAACAAATGTATTTTACAAATATATAATTTGAATTTATTGCATATAATTTTAGTGAAACAAAGTACTAATATAAAACGTGATGAAATTAATATAATGGATATTATCAATAACACTTTTAATCTGCATAACAGCTTTTAAAATAATGACAATAGGTATATAAAAGTTACTCTAAAGTCTAAGCTAGTAGGAGTTGCCAGGTAGCTAATTTCGGCCGACTATCGCGAATTTTAAACCTATATATGGCATATAAGACGCAGGGGAATTTTAAAAGATATTTTTAGTAAAAACAATGTGCGTCTTATATGCCGTCAAATACGATAATTCAAGCAATGGCGAACCGCGTTGGTGGACTTGTTTGAAACTCTTTCGAAATCGTCTTTTAAGTTCAAATAGCTTCTAACACTTCTAGTATTATTTAGGGTAAATCTTTTATTTAAATCTTTGTTTCCTTTCTGCCATTATTTATTCCCCCTGTAGAAGAAAAATAATATTTAGTGAGATGTGAGGTGAAAATGTTTGTATACTTTTTTAAATACTCTTTATTTATTTATTCATAGAAAATAAAAATTAAATTACAATATTTGAAGACTTGCAAAATTCTAGGATATCAAAAGCGAGAGAAATAATAAAAATGAAATATCACGTGCCCAATCTATAAAGTTGAAAAACTGATTTACAACAGGGTGTCCCCCAAAAATGTACTCAGTCTTTAAATGACAGTAAATGTAGTGTCTGTTGACATGCAAACAAGATTAATATTTAAAATTAAGAAATATTAATGTTTATTGACTTACAAAGAACATTAACAGTTTAAAATAAATATTAATTGAAATTAAATGCATCTTTATAAATATTCAAACTGACGACAGAATCTAAAAGTAAGTATATTTTGGGGGACACAAAGTATGTAATAAAGAAAAATAGAAAGGAAAATTATAGCTCTCTCAAATTTTAAAGGTTTGGTTTGCTTTGTTAAACAGCATATCAATTCCTTAAGGGTCAATTAATGACGGAATTTAATTTTCTTGTGAGATTTGTTAATTTTATTTTTTTTACTGTTAAAATATACTACTGAAATTTGTTTTTACTATTTACTGCGGGAGTTTTTTTTATATTTTTTACATTATTCGGACACTCTTTGGGTCCTGTCACTGGATCTAACCATATGTGCTGATTCCTTAACGTGGAGATCATAGACAAGGAACACTATTGGAAAATTCATAAACTTAAAGATTCAGCACATATGCTAGGCCACTAAAATCTCCTGAGCCGACCAAGCATAAAAATGAATACAATATGGGAACCAGTAATAAGGAGTTCCAGGGAAAAGTAATAATAACAACAAAAGTTGCAATATGAGCTCTGGTAAAAAAAAAAAAAAAAAAAAAAAAAAAAAAAACATGCAATGATAAGAGCAAAAAATTACAATTACTGGTAAAAATGGTTGCTGAGATATTAGGTTTATAATACCCAGAAATTCCTACACAGATTTTTCAAGGACACATGGCACAGTGGATAAAGGCTTTGGTTAGATCCAGTGAGAGGACCCAAAGAGTATGAGTTCAATACCTGATTAAGGCAGTGGAGAACTTTCAAAGGGAAATTAACAGGAGATAACTGATAACTGACATCCATTAAACATGACATGTGGAACTAGAACAGTCAACCCCAGTGAGCGAAATAAAGGGTTCAGTTCGACATTCCAACCACCTGAAGAAGGCCGGGGCATTCAACGGCCGAAACGTTGTAATAAATATGGCGATATATAGTCCGAATAATGTACATAATATAATACCTCATTTCAGAAATATAGACAGATATGGAGTTTTTTTACTATTAAAATCTACTGCTGGATTTTTTTTTTACTTTTAAAATTTACTCCTGGAATTTTTTTTTTTTTTTTTTTTTTTTACTGTTAAAATCTACTGCTGTAGTTTTTTTTACTATTAAAATCTATTGCTGGAATTTTTTATTATTAAAATCTATTGTTGGAAATTTTTACTATAAAAATGTATTTTTATACATTCATTGTTTTGACCAGAATGTGGGGGTTCACTATTTGCCCATAGCTGGAACTCTAATAGGAATTAAGCGGTGGTTCCACGCTCCACAACAGATCACTGTTTTTAGAGGTTAAACAGATATTTTAATATCATATATGTCAAGGTGGCACAGATTGTTCTCTGTGTGCTGGTTGGTTATCAAGCAGGATTTGTTGAACAGTTCATGTCTTTATTTTCTAGAAATACCTTCTGGAAAATAGAAGAAAATCGATTTTTTTTCTCTGTGTTTCTTCTGAATATTTCTGAAGGAAATGTCATCAAAGAGGTTTAAAGGTGATACTTTGAGAACTTTAAGTGATCATCAGTCGTAATTTTGACGACGCGTCGTTTAACAAAATTTCTTCTTTATATAAAGTGGTTGACTTATCATGTTGAAGCCTCGTTTCTGTCGATATCCTCACACTATTTCACCAGTCGAAATTTACAAGAGAAATTAGACCCCGGAACGTTGGAGAGATAAAATAAGAGGGAATACAACAAACACGTTTTTTCTTTCTATCGGAAAAAAGGGATAGAAATTTCGCGAATTTCTACTCATTAAGATGGACGAGGTGCCGAAACCTCGAGAAACTTGATCGCATATCCACTGAATTTCTTTTTTTTTTTTCATGGATGGCCGTATAATTTTTGGCGATGTGCAATATATATATTACAATAATGAGTTTCACAAAGACAATGTAAACAACAATTGCGTATTCAAATTTTTTTTAATCATTTAATTCCAAACAATGCGATAATGCCACTAAGACGCAAGGTATTACTGAAAGTGAAAAAGAATGAGAAGACATTACTGGTGAGGAAGGACAATAAAACAGCAGGTTCCGAAGGTTAGTATCAGCCATAATAGAAAGCATAAAAGGTTCTCTATGGTGATTAAATGATAGTAGTCTGTTAGCTGAGAACAGTTTATGATTTTGATAATGATAATAATAAAATAAATATTAAAGGTATATGGTTTCCATCTTTGTTCTCTTTCTTTCGTTCCTGTTTGGAATAGATCATAATTTTCGCAACATTTAGCCCCCCCCCCGGATACCTTATTCTTTTTTAATGGAATTTTTTTTAAAAATGGTTTTTGTTCTCTTGCTGGTGGTTCGCATGCAGCTCGTAGTTTGATTTGTGCTGCTCTTCTCTACCCCAGAGCATCTGACCCAAGTATTTGCCATTCTTAGCTTTATCTGACAGAGCTACGAGAGTGCGGTATTAGGCGAAGATCGAACCCACGACACAGGTGGAAGTAAACTGACAATCCATCACGTGATCGCAAGCTCGCTATATCCAGGTGTATGGGCGTTAAGTTGAAATAAGTTATAAATCGAAAGAATGCGTGCATAAATGTTGAGTTTTATGTAGTTAAGAGTATATAGTTTTATGTAAATCTGTATGCATGTAATTACGTGTGTGTGTGTGTGTGTGTGTGTGTGTGTGTGTGTGTGTGTGTGTGTGTGTGTGTGTGTGTGTGTGTGTGTGTGTGTGTGTGTGTGTAAGAGAGAAAGTGAGATGCGCACAGCGGGCAGGAAAGGTGAATGTGCTTCCCGACATGTCACTCTCTGCAGCTATACTAAATTATTAACACATTAAATGAGGGGTCGTCACCATAGACCCAATAATAACTGCTCTCTATCATTTTCAGGTGTCACTGTGCCACGGGATACTGCGAAACCCCGCTCGAAAGTCGAGCAAGCTTAAGTCAAACGCATACACCTTGTAATCAACTATAAACAAGCGTAAAACAAAAAGCCAAAAAGTTTTCCCATAGTATTTTTCCTATATATATATATGTGTGTATAGATAGATAGATAGATAGATAGATAGATAGATATTTTGTGTGTGTGTGTGTGTGTGTGTGTGTGTGTGTGTGTGTGTGTGTGTGTGTGTGTGTGTATGACGGAAGCTTTGGGTAATTTAAACAGCGCGCTCAAAAACAAACCGAATATAGTACGAACTTTTGTTGCTACCTTAAGTGAATAGATAGATAGATCCTTCTCAGATAAATAGATACATATGAACAAACATAGATAGATACTTGTTAATATATAAAGACATCTTGCAAAACATTGATCACTCGCAATTCTTTATAACGACTTTATTTATATATATATATATATATATATATTGTAAATTAACTGATTGAAAATATGGTTTCTTCGATACACAGTAATAACCATGTTTCAAAATGGAAGCCAAAAAACTTTAAATTTAATTATATAATTAAATTAAAAGCATTAGTTCCGCTTCATCTTCAAGCGAATATTGGAATAAATTATTTTTAAATTTACTGAGTTTTAAACGTATCCTTGGAACAGTAAATTATGAATTTATATAATTCATAATTTACTGTTTCCAAGGATACAGAGAAATCCAATCATTCAGACAGGGGCGGTAGCGTGTTCATTTTTATTAACTATTGTTGTATCAATTATGAGTTACGATCGAAAAAGAGGTTAAGTTTAGGGAGGGTAGGTGTGTGTTTTTCAACAAATTCTGACATTCGTTAAATGCATGTCGTCTGGGTTTTTTTATTAACGGCAAAAAGTTTTTCGGCATTTTTTTCTTACTTGTATACTTAAAGATACTTTTTTGGTTTGTTTGTATTAGAATACGTTTTATTTAACTACAATTCTAAATATTTTTACTCTTAATTACTAATAGACTATATTTCTTTTTAAAAAGTAAATGTAATAGAATTACTTATATTATTTTTAATTTTTCTTATCAAATATAAGTATGTATATTACCAGCTCCCATTTTTTTAAATTTTATTTTTGAATATTATTTAAGTTAAATTTTTGACAATGACGGCAAAAAAATATCTATTTCCTTTCTCTGATTCAGTAAATTTTTATTTTTTATAAACTTAGTAATATATAGTTTCTCATGTATGCACAAAGGACATGGGTCACTTACGAACCTACATATTATAGCTTTTCTTATTAATTCCCATTTTACTGTCGGTGTTTTATTTGATTCTTTTAAGTTCCAGAAATACTTTGAAAGCGATGTCTGATTTCTGTATTTATTTATCCTAAATGAAGTTTGGTGTTGATTGAACCGCTTTTTGAACTCATGGCTTGTGTAAACTATATATAAATAAAATAAAAAATATCAATAAGAACACCGGATTATATATCTTACTGCCCTTTCTTTATATATATATATATATATATATATATGTGTGTGTGTGTGTGTGTGTGTGTGTGTGTGTGTGTGTGTGTGTGTGTGTGTGTGTGTGGTATATATTTTTGTTAAAGAATATCGATAAGGCCTGTGTGTTCATGCGGTTTTCGCACTTCTCACTTCCGCGTAAAAATGAACTTTGGAAAGTTTACCAATTCTAATTCTGGCATAAAAACAACTTATTCGAAAGTTTTAAAAACTTAATAAATTGAACAGATAGATCTTGTCGCTATTGTTTAATATATAAAAATATAATATATTAGGTTGGCGCAAAAATAATGACGTAATAATTGACGTTAAAAAACGACATTATTACGTCATTATTTTTGCAACAAACTAATATATATATCTATAAACAGACTGTTTCCCTCTATCACAGACCGTCAGTGTAGCTAGACACCCGATTGCCTCAAACTGGCATCGAAACTCGGCCAATTTGGCATCAGTCAGAGACTCTACCCCTAAGCTACCGGCGCACGGCAGAGAAACGAACTCTTTTAACATATTATACACACACACACACACACACACACACACACACACACACATCTGTGAAAACTAGTTGCTACGTTAATTTTTTTTTTCATGATCATTCTATGTTTGGTATTACCTCATAGGTTCGATTGCAACTTTACACGATTCTTAATTAGACAAGGCAAAAAATCTCACCATTTTACTTCTCCTAAGCCGAGTCTACCAAGTCAAATATCAGGAAAAATTAAATAAATTCTATTCTTGATCTCCGCTCTTAAAAACAACAATTTTTTATGTTAGTTTTTCCTTTTTCTCTCATAATAAAAATGTTTTTGACTCTACGTTAGAGAAAAAATAAAACGTAAGCGCGGACCAGTTACCGCTTCTCACTCGTCAAAACTAGATCGAAAGAATTAAAATATTGTGCAAATCGACTAAAAAAAAGGAAAACATAAATATTCCATTACATCGGGGTCTGCAATCTCAAAACATCGTATTAAAAGTTGGGAACGTGCATCATCCTCTCCTGGCGATGTATTCTCTCTTTTGAGCGGGTCACATTCAAAATATAACTTAAACATCTATGGGGCAATTTATATTAAATCTATGCAACCATCCTTATATCAACAAAAGGATTGGTTGTTAGAACGTGGCTTCTGTCTATGTATATGCCTCTGTCAATGTATTATTGACATGTGGGTATTGCCATTCTTATATTTCCCTGATAAATCGAATTCGTTTGGTCTTTGAACTTAGATTAATAGAAATATCGAAAATATGCTTTTCTTTATTAGCTGTAATATATATATATACTATAGTCGTCTGAAGATCACGAGATCAGGAAACTCGAGTAATGACTCGAGCTTTCCTTTTGTTAAGTGTTGACATTGTGAAGCGTTTTGTTTTTTTGCTCTGTTTAGATAATCCGGGCGTTGAACACTCAACTGAGTAGGAATGTGTTTGTTTTTTCTTGTCTTTTTTCTTTTCTTGTTCGGGATTTTTTCTTCTCTAAGATGTTAATTATTCTGGCAAGTTGTTTATTGGTCAAACAAACACAATTGTTTTTTCTTTATTATATATATATATATATATATATATATATATATATATATATATATATATATATATACAGTGGGTGTAACAGCAAAATTGTCCAAATAGTGTAATAGCAAAATTATCCAATTGTTAGATTAAGATTTATGCTGTTGTATCTTAAAAATGATTTCTTACTGGAATTCTCCGTGGTTTTTATAACACTATTGCATTCTACTTTGAACAAAGGATCAGAGCTTATTTCAGAATTCAAGAACAAAAATAAATTCCTACAACGCTACCTCCAAACATATTACTACCCAAAAGACTCTATAATATCCCATAAACCATAACCTAAAGAAGAAAATATGCAATAAATAAATTAATTAAATAATCAATTTAAAATAAATGAACAAATAAAATAAAATAGATACGTTAAATAATTAAGAAAAGTAAAGGTCAGAAATAGAAATGACCTAAAACATTGGCCCTAAACAAAAAAAGTACTGAGAAAGGGTGGTTTTCTCCTTCCCACACATTCCATAATCCACAAGTGACCTATATATAAAGCCCGCACAAGATATAATGACAAATGATCTAAAAAAATCATTTGAGATGTAAAAATGACTCTTATCATACGCTGTTGAGTCTTATGTTCACATGCACTCTATCTACAAACATCCTCTCTCCGATAATGATCATTACAAATTGGATGCGAATAATGACTATTTGCGCGTTATCTTTTTTAACGAAAACACGTCTAAACACGCAAAATGGAGTTGCTTTGATTTTGATAATGTCTCTCTCTTCCCAACCTGTGAAGGTTCTATGTTGGTTGCAGGCCGTTCCTAAATACATGGACAGGAATGGGCCATTACTCACCCGCGCCGGTCCAATGCATGTTGGTAAGGGCCTCTGAAGCACGCTTGGGTGATCATGTTTCTTTTCGACTCATGATCGCCCAATCGTATTTGCGTGTAAGTGAAATTAACAAACTCAACTAGAATTCGAATTTTGCTATCCGTTTTCACATTACGAACCGTTATAAATTAACCCACCCTCAAATCTAAACCTCGGGTATTCCCAAGCGGTCACCCATCTAGGTACTGACCAGGCTTGACGTTGCTTAAGCTTGGTTATCGGACAAGAACTGAACATGACATGGCCGTATGCCTTTTGAATTTAATCAGCAGCTCTAAAATAGCCGACCATCCGACACGGAGGATTGAACTCTCTACCCATAAGCCGCATTCAGTTGCTCTAACCATAAAGTCACCATATCATGTGCCTTATTTAACATTGTTTTATGATTAGAGATGTTGAGTTCTGAGTGAGGAATCATTATCATTCACGCAGAGCGGATCCAAATTAACCAGTCACCCGCCATTATTGCAATGGGTGTCGGGATTTGCTATCGAATTGCATTATGGGATTTGTTTATTTAATGAGGTTAACCAGTTTGATTCATATTTTATGAAGTTAACAATCTTCAGACTGTTCTCTTTTGTGCTCAACCCTTTACCGAAAGACGAGAATTCCTTACCAGCACCTCTAGGTCACACCTCCATAGCCCGCATCCCATACGATGGTCTAATAATAATCATTCTACTAAGGCAATTATCGTAAGATGATCAGTAACGATGAGAGAGAAAACATTTTCTTCATTTGTAATATTTTGAAAATTTGCCCTGAGCCATGAAAGGCATCTTAGATTCTGCTTTTCTATTAGGTTGAGTTATTAGTAATTTCCGTTATAGAAAACCAGTTGTAATGTGTCATCCTTAACAATAAAAGGATGACACATTACACGCCTTAGTTTTTGCACTGCATTGGCAGCGTAAACAGCGGATAAAAGGGAAAAAAGTTTTTATTCTCCATGTAAACGCAAGGCTGCATATAATTAACACAGGAAAAATGATGGAACTCGGCTGGTCTGTTCTACCCTATCTGCCATATTCATCTGAACTTGCATCAGCCGATTATTATCGCTTTGATGAGGAAAACTTTATCCAGGGAAAAGCAGATTCAAGAGTTCGCCAAAAGACTTTTCACGTCAAAACATGCAGGATTTAAATCAAATGGTATCGAAGAACTGTCAGACAAGTCATTGCAAATAACAGTGAATATATAATTAAATAAAATGCAATTGTAATTTTTTTTCTTTTTTCAAGACGAATAAAGCAGGTAAACAAAAGGCGGAAATTAGTTATGATTCAATCTAATATTTACGTGAAAAGGAAAAAACGCTAATTGTGAAAAATAAATTGTGAAGTGTCATGCTTGCCCATGTCTTGAAAGATCTTGGCATATAAAAAAAAGACTTACGCAAATATAATTCATTGTTTTCATGTAAATCTTTGCTTTTTTTGTTCCATAAAGTCGAAATAAATAAATATAGAACTAATTTTCTTTTCTTTAAATATACGCTCAAATTCGATTTTTATTTCTATAGAGAAAATTATAAGAATCTGTAATAATAGTTCTTTACTTCGTTCGTGCCAGTGGTGTGTAAAAATGGTGTCTCACAATATCAACATTTTTGTAGATGAACATTTCGCTCAGAAAAGAATTGTGCATATTGTTATTGATTGAACCTAATTGATTCATATACGTGACTTTTTCGGATTTTCTTAACTTTTCGACGTGAGTTTTTTCCAACATCCGAGCTGTGTACGAACATAAATTTTACATTATTTTTTTTTTTTTTTTGACAATTAACTCATTAGTGAAGAAATTGATTATTGCATTTGTGTCTCATTCGTAGCCGAAAAACTACTTGCTTTTGGGGTTTTTTTTTCTTTTTCTTTTTTAATATATGGAACAGGAAATAACATGTTGAACATTCCCCCCTTGAACTTTCTGAATGAAAAGTCATCAGCTTTCTCGTAATCATTTGACCTAGGAGATTAGCAAAAGTTCTAAGAGAATTAAAAGCTAACAAAATAAGTACTTCGTTTAAAACTAAGTTGGATTTCGTGAAGTCTTCTGGTAATAAGCAATTGCAAATATTAATAGGCTGATTTTGAGTTACTTCCAAAAACCTGTTTTATTATCAAACACCCTTTATTTTATCTTAAAATTTTGCTGAGTTAAAAAGGGGTGGTTATGCTTGTATCGTTGGTTTTGATAAGTTTTTGTTATTTTTAAGATTTTTGTATAAACTCAGGTAGATGGCGTGAAACTGCTACCAGGAATTTACTAAACATCTACTTTGGTGCAATGCCATTATGTTGGTGCAAAAAATAATGTCGTTTTCTCACATACGTTACTATGTGAGAAAACGACATTATTTTTGCACCAACCTAATAATTCCATAACGTTACCCTATAAGGCTCGAATTCACGATTCATAGCTTTAGAGACTAGCACCCTTGGAATCACCTTACAAATGCTCTTGTAATCCAACTTTTAATGACACCATGCGATTTTTTTTTCATTTTTGCGTTCTGATTTTTTAATAGCACATAAATGATTATATCTCTCCACAGATTCTTTTAATATCTGTGAACGGCCATGACTTTTTGAGAAAGATAGTAGAGTGGTTTACTGCTACCTTCTTAACGGTTTGGAATCTAGAGTTTTCCTCGTTTTAGACTGGTTGCTACCGAAGTCCGTTGCTAAGGATGCAGGTAAAATGATCGGCACACTGTACCGCTGCAGTAAGTACCTGACTCCTCCTGCTATCCTCTACCTTTAGAAGAGCCAGTTCAGGCCAAAAATGGAATACTGTTGTCATATTTGCGCGGGGGCTGTTCAGACCTCAATCTCCATCCTTGATAGTGTCCAAAAGCGTCTCCGAGGCCTTATTCTCGACCCTTTAAACTTTCTCCCACAAGGGGGGGGGGGGCAAGCCTCTCGCTGCTCTACCACTACTTCCATGGAAAGGGCTCAGACGAACTACATTCTCTGATCCCTCCAAGGCAAACCTCCATGGCAAGAACACGCTATGCCACTTACACAGTAGCAAACCACCCACATTCCCTCCATATTCCATCAGTGAGAAGTAAGTTCCACTCGAGCAGCTTCTTCCCACGAACCACTGCGCCCTATATAATCGACTCCCTGCAGAATGTTTCTCTAATCACTATAATCTTAACCTATTCAAGGCTAGTGTTAATCGTTATTTCCCTCACATATACACACAAATGGCCTCCTAACGTAACTCTCTACATCCAGTGGCCCCAGGCCTTGTAGAGAGTGACCCTCAATGTAAAAAAAAAAAGTCTAGAAAGCTCATTTAACCTTACAATTTAAACTGTAGCTCGTAGAAGAGATGGATTCATATATTTCCCATGAACACTTGTGCGAAATTGAATGCAAAGACAATGACGGAATTTGAACCCGGCTCGCCAATTACACTTTCTGCACCATCGGTAACCAGTCTCATTAGATAGTATTTTTTAAAGCTAGATTAGTTTGCAATTAGTATAGGAAGATAGACTTGCACCCAATATTCGAGATAACAATAAATAACTTGAAAATTCCTTCGAAATTCTAAAAATCATTTGACCTTTATCTAAATTCGAACAGCTACCAATCACATGTAGAACACTGGTTAAAAATATATTCTCGTGGGAGAAGGCACCTTTCCAAAAAAATTATATTACCTCATCTACTTGGCATGAGTGATGGCTGAAGTAATTGTGTATTCCTTTGTTGGTGTTTAGTGGCCAGTGTTTCATCATCTTACCATCATCAGTCCCATGACCGGATGCGGTTTTAGAGTTAATACGCAGCTGAGCACCTGGTCAGGTGATCAGCTGTGATCTTACCACATATCTGAATTGAAAGCCGAAGAGGTAATCATTTATGCATGGTATGTCTCAGGCAAACAGACCTGTCGGAGCCCAACTCAAACCGAAGTCGATAGTTTCCAACTTGATGGCTCGCCTTGGTCACGAGCATATGGCCGTTGATTCTATCTAGAGACCCACCACCACCACACATACACACCTTGGTCATTGACTTCAGTCAAGGAAGCCCTCTGCCCAGTGTTGCCGTGTCATCACTGCAATGGCCGCATAGATAGCTACGGAGCCCAATATAATATTGTGCTAGATGGCGATTTGCCCTGCAAGAAGGTTCATTCCCCCTTTGACAGCTGTTTGAGACCAGGTAAAAGTCAGGTTTTTAAATGTTGATTTTTAAAATAGATATGTTTTTCACATTTGGAAAATTGGCGCAAATAAACTCCCTACTCCCACTTACCTTTATTTGGCCTTGTACCATACTATACTAAACCATACTTAGTAAATACCATATCCTGTAGGTAGTTTAAACAATACTAGGTGATTAATATTAGTGGCCTTGTGCCAGACAATATTAAGCTTATACTTGTCAGAAGGTTATATGTATGGAACATTTAGTGATTATCAAAATCCCTATAGAAGTAATTATCTTTGAGACTAGCTTGTTAACCACAATGCCAATGCTAATAAAAATCTATATAATTCTTAGAAGGGCTCCTCGATGTGCAGTAAGAGCTAGTCTAGCAACCATTAATACTGTGAAATGAGTTCAATCCTTACTGGGTTTCTCAAAATTGTTTGCCTTGTGCCGGGCAAGGTTAAGACTATTGAATAAATTATCTTCAACAACTAACAACGAGATAATCTTGCAAAGCATTGCTTGTAAATTCGTTCTTCGCAAAGTGCTCCATTAACATGACTTTACGCTAAAGCAAAGCTGGTTTCGTTCAGATAAGATCTACGACCCCATGAAAATGATATAAAATTTTACTTTCCTACCAACTTCAAATTCTTGTGCCAGACATAAAACTTTGTTGGTCGAGACAGCAACTTTCGAAAATAGGCGCAACTTAAGAAACAAGACGACCACTGCATAAAATTTCAAAAGGAACAACTTTATTTACAATTTATAAATTCGAAAAGCACAAAACAAGGGTTTCACAAAAAAATTCCTTTTATACGCCTCTTTGGATAGGATAACACTTTCCTGAGGTAACAAAAAAAATAGATTACCCATAGAAACAAGAAAAATTCTGATACTATTTGTTAGATAAGAAACGGATTTACATACAAAAAATGTGTCACAATTATTAGGTTGGTGCAAAAATAATGACGTAATAATGTCGTTTTTTTGATGTATTGTTTAACGTCAAAAAACGACATTATTACGTCATTATTTTTGCACCAACCTAGTAGTTTGATAAGAAACGGATTCATACACGAAAATTAATCCCATAAAAAATACAGAAAACAAGAGAAACTTTGAGAAAGGAAT
This sequence comes from Acanthosepion lycidas, assembly GCA_963932145.1. Classification (NCBI taxonomy): domain Eukaryota; kingdom Metazoa; phylum Mollusca; class Cephalopoda; order Sepiida; family Sepiidae; genus Acanthosepion; species Acanthosepion lycidas. Next base: position 114,336,684 of record OZ010572.1, on the reverse strand, counting down.
AACAAAGCAGAAAATTTTCAAGTAGCACCCAATTCTGTTATTTACAGTTTACACAAACAGAATATCTCGAAAGGGTTTTGTGTTATAAAGTTCACTTGTATTTTCTTGGTGTGAAATTTTCTGGTGTAGGAATATGTCTTGTATCTGTCAGGTCCGATTTATGACCTCCGGTTGGTCCGTCCTTTGAAATGCGGCTGCTATATTCTGTCCGTTTTCATCAACGGCGCATCCTTGTCTCCTGCCTGTTCTTTTCCACTGCAATTCGATAATAGCAGTGCATTTTTATTGAAAAAGTGACCATGATATCGGCTCCAGCTAAATTTTGACATTGGTAAGAAAGATGTTTCTCGTTGGCCAATATATATATATATATATATATATATATATATATATATATATATATATATATATATATTGCTAATTATATATATATATATATATATTGCTAATTATATATATATATATATATATATATATATATATATATATATATATATATATATATATATATATAAACCTCTCCATGTCTTCAAAAAAAATAAATCCGAAACATTTTTGGCGGTTCACTACTTGAGCCTAAAATACCATAAAATGCACAAAATTTAACACAAACCCTCTGACTTTCAGAAGACTAAACCTTTCTCAAAAACGTGTACAGTGGAACCTCGGTTCACGAATTTAATTCGTTCCTGAAGGCCGTTCGTAACCCGAAATGCTCGTAAATGCAAACTATTTTTCCAATAGGAATCAATGTTGAGAAAAAAAAAGTCACAGTACAATAAAATTGGGGAAAAAAGCACAACACAACACACGAAAGTATACAACACGCCGGTCGACTCAGAAATTATTCCGCTCGGTTTAACTCGGTTCGGTATTGTTGTTCGAGAACCAAAATTTTGTTCGATAACCGAGGCATTTTCATTTCGAATTTTCTGTTCGAAAACTGATTTCTTCGACATGTGAGACGTTCGAGAACCGAAGTTACACTCTATATAAAAAAAAAACAACATAGACGATTATACATAGATATTTAACACTTTTTTACAAATAATAAAAATAACATTTTTATAATGCCGTCAAAATTTACATCTTTCAATCTATAACCGTAAACAAACAATATGCCGTTTAGAAAATAGATGGAGGACTGTAACTATATGTGTAAACTTTAAAATTACCTTCTGAGAGACCATTGCAACCAAATCGGTTAAGTGACGTAATCTTTCGGTTACAAAATCATATCATGCCGGAGAATACTTCCTTTTTTCGTTTTTTGTTTTATTCCTGTTGCCTACATAGTGATTGTAGAATGTAAAATAGTCGGAGAATTACAATAAAAATTCTAAAAAAATCATAAAAATTTATAAAAACAATCATCTAAAAAGATTAGCGTCTTTTAAAAGTATTAGGTTGGTGCAAAATAATGACGTAATAATGTCGTTTTTTGACGTTAAAAATACGTCAAAAAACGACATTATTACGTCATTATTTTTGCACCAACCTAATATTATATTCACTATTACTATTAGGTGTAAACAAATAGCAGAACTAGCATGAACAAAAAAACTAGTAAAAGATTATTAATGAAATCCGAAGAAAATCTATTCATCTTGTTCTTTAAAGGACATGTGTACCTGAGCAGCAACCTCCACAAGCAAATACAGTGATATATCACTAGTTTTATAGAAAGTATAATATCTAACTCCGAGGGTGGGTTGTGTGGGGTTCTTTTTTTTTTTCTTTTTTTTTTTTTTTTGAAATGTCAGTCTATGTCCCTCTGAGAAATCGACTTCGCATTAAATCATCCGAGTTCAAGTAATTAATTAATGAACACTTGTCACTAATTGCATTATAATATTATCTAGAGTTATTCTCTAAAAATACTCAATTGTATATAAGAGTATATGGTGAAAAGAAAAGGAAAAAAAATGAAAATGGTCCGAACTATTTTTTTTATTTTTTTTTTAATCAAGTTCACCCCAAGCAAGACAGTAAAGCTACTAAGTTACAGGGGTTACTGTGTATGGAAGAATTAGAAAACAAAATCATTACTAAGGTGAGATGCCTTGTGCCACATCTAAGCTACGCTTAGAAAATCGCCGTTACTAAGGAGCTAGTACAGAAGAAGAGTAAACAGATATACAGTAGATAGCGATTGGCATTGTATTTATATTTTTGATGATTAAAGTTGACTCGAAAGAATGAAGCCTAAAGGGCGATCCACAAGCGAAAAATGCGAGAAAAGAAACTGTTGACATAGAACTTACGGTTACATCTAGAAGACTGAACTGAATATCGATGAGACATAGTCACCAATCTAGTACTGTGCTTAAATGCAAAGAGTCTAGGTACCATAGCGAAGAGCTCATCTGAACAATTACCATGAAATTGTTTATAGAAAAGACAGAGGAAAGCGACTTTACGGTGATAGAAAGTTACTGAAGCCGAGACGCCAGATCAGTACCAATAATATTGCTGATTCTTCTTTGGATTTTATCAAGGGTTTCTAGATGTACAGGGTGCGATGGATAAATTGTCATCTAAATTACACAAAAATGAAAATAAAACTGACATCTCATTTTGACATATGTATTTACTAAAATTACACAAAAATATCTTGAAATGCTAAAGAGTAAATGTATTCATTAAAATCGGCATTAGCTTCAACTATGGTCTCCAGACGACTTCAGAATCTCTCTTCTGGGCGGCCTTCTTGTTTAAGTTGGTGAATGCTGCCATAATCCTTGCCTTCAGTTCATATTTGGTGTTATACGGAGTTTTGTTGGTCTCTCGTTCAACGACGCCCTACACAAAATAATCAAGGGTGTTATAGTCTAGGGATTTAGGTGATATGGTCGCAGATGACTGGGTTCTCCTACTTTTGTGGCATGGTGCAGAGTCCTTTTTCCAGCAGCCACCCTCTTGACCCAGTGCGGCACTACCTTCTCAAGGCACTTGATGTAGGCCTCCGTGTCGAATTTGTGGCCCTCGCCAACAAATCCGAGAGTTCTTTTCTTATCAGAACGATTAGAGTGTGTTTTCCGAGCTACCGTACCTTCGTAATCGCCATTAGGCTCATCCAACTGTTTCAGAATCCTCTGAACTGTCCTTAGATTGACACCGAAACACTCCGAAGTGTTCGTATTGGAGCTTCTGGCGTGAATGTCAAGCAGTACAGCGGGCCGTTTCCAAATTTTTTGAGGAGTTAATAGCGTCATGATGCTATAGCACCGGATAGCAGTAACACTGGACCATATTTAGCAACAATATTCTAAGCATGGACGAATGGTAGACTTATAGATATTTAAGACTCCTGGTAAGAAAAATTGTTTAGCAGGACACGGTGAACCAACTTTCTTAGCAGCTGACCTATTTGAATAAAAAACAATTGTTTTCACCAAGTGAATCCACATGAAAATACACACCAGGTATTGAATTATCTTATCATCGTCTGGTATAAGGCCGCAGTGACTGCTCAAATTTTATGTAATATCAATCCTCCTATAAAGCAGTGAATGCTGGACAATGTCCTCACAGATGAAAATGAGAATTCAGGCAACATAGATATGGTTCTACAGAAGAATGCGGAGAATACCATGGACGGAGGAAGTTTTAAGGAAAATAAGAACGAAAAATACACTTTTACTCAATGTGAAAAAAAGGGCTTGTAAATTGAAATTTCCCGGGGCATATTCAAAGCAAGTGAAACGGAGGAAAACAGAGAGTAACATACCTAACTCGATTGTGTAAATGATCGGCAGAAAATGAACAGGAAGGGATAGCAAAGTGACAAATATTGCTTAGTGCTACAAAGGATAGGAAGTTGCGGAGAGCCATGATCCCCTACGTCTTGAAAGAACATGACACATAAACGAAGACGTGAGGATGGAACTTACTTCACAATAGAACTAGTCTACGAAAGCTATTTATCTTACCCCAGGAAAAGATCGCTTGGGCGCACGAACTGTTTTAACCAACATACGAGGCTTTACAGAAGATAAAATTAAACCGGTAAACCTAGCTTTCGAGTTCTCGGCATCTATCAGATGACTAAAAACGAACAACTGCCTTAAAATTATTTTCAAGTAATTATGTAGCAAAACGCAGACGGGTAAAAAGGCCGTTCTAAATGACAATGTATTTTTTCATTGAGAGAGCTGTTTTAACAGCTTTGTTAGTGGTTGGGTGTTTGTGCTTGGCTGGGTCGTGATGGTGATTTTATTAGTGGTAGTAACACTGGCCGCTGTGGTTGCTGTAGTGACAATGGAGTAAATTCGGTTCTTCGTGGTCACATGATGATGGATGTGATGGCGAAGTTCGTGGTTTCTCAGAACAGTGTTAATCCGCAGCGTTGCCATCTCTGTCGATCAAACCGAATTACAATCTTTTCTCGCAAACCTCATCCCAAACCTTAGGTGTCAATGGTAGGTGCTAAAACGCTGATGTCCGGACGAAGTGCTTTCTCATTCACGGTTTGATCTATGAAAGTAGATTGCTGTTAAACTTATCCTAGTGTGGCACAAGGTCACATTTCAGACACCCAATGTAAACGGAATCCGCTGGACGCGTTTGTGATACTAGCTCGCTAACAAACGATGAACGCGGAAAATGTATTCGTTTTATTTACATTCGGACTATTATCCTCATCTTTGTTGTTATTTCGTTTCGGCCGTTGTGCTCTCCGGCCCTCTTCATGTGCATGTTGTTCCGCGCAAACTTCAGAGAATTTAGAACGGGATCCCTTATTTAAACTACGGAGATTTAATAAATAGTTCAATTTGAAATTCCGTAAAGTTTACCCGGATCGACAAGCATCAGATGAAGGCTAGATGGCACAACAGTCAAAACGTGACGATAACACAAAATATAAGGACAATAGTACGAATCAAAATAATGATGACATGTCATTCAGAATTTCATAGAAATTGAATTGAGTCAGTAATCTACAAATGTAGATATTTAATACACTTAATCAAAACTAGCACAAGGCCAAAATAGTAGTTATTCAGTGATAGTTATGTTCACGCACTAACAGGTAGCTTTTGAGCCTAACTTGCTTACCGATGCTGAACACGAGAAGATAGCCAATGAGAATTGAATTCACTAGATCAGCAATCGAAAATACTATTATGCTATTACCACATCACAACAATTTCTAAGAATGCCGTTACTTCATAACTTCAATATATTTATATAAAATTACCTGAAATAGACTGCAATTTATATAGCTTTGAAAATAAAAATAGAAACTTATAGCTCCGAATCGTATTATTATGATTTTCTATGGAAGTACACTCTTATTTGGGGTACAGGACAACTCAACACCACCGACTGAGCACCAACTCAGCACCAGAAAAACTTTTTTTATAACCGAATAAAAGTGATTTATTAAGGATTAAAATCTTAATTAGTTAATATTTTTCTTCAAGTAAGATATTATGTAAAATATGAACCAGTTTTTCGTTTTTAATGATTTTAATTAAGTAAATCGTAAAGAAATTTATTTTTAATGATGTAAATTGACATATAAAAAATAATTCAATTAAACACACGTTTTTAATTATTTTTTAATAAAATAAATCGAAAAATGCAAAACAAAATGAAACAGACTTTCTTTTAATTATTTTTAATAAAGTCTTAATGTAATTTATATTTTAATAAAGTAAATCGACATTCTAAAATATTTTTTATAAAAAATAATTTAATAATATATGATTTACTTTATTAAAATAATTAAAAACAAGAAAAAAATGATGTATGTTTTACGTAATGCCTTTTCAAATGCCTTATTTGTAGAAAAATATTCACTAGTTTTAATCTATAATAAATTACTTTTATTCGTTTATAAAAAAACAAAAAAAAGGTTGTTTTCTGGCGTTGAGCTGTTTGTGGTGAGTTGTCCCGGCGCTCAGCCGGCGGTGTTGAGTTGTCCCTTCTCGCTTTGAAGACAACAAGGAAGATAAGCAAATCGCACAAAATAACTATAAAAAGATAATGTGAAGAATTAAAAAAGGAAACAGTTAACTCGCGGAAGTTTATCCCATAAAATGGCAGTTCTTGGGAAAAAGTAGAGTGCAATGTTTTTATGTTTACAACATGAACGATTGATTGACTAATTCTTTTTTTACCTCTTATCAACACTTTGCAGGTTATTTAAAGCCAAAAAGTATTTTTAATATAATAATGGTTTTTAGTTATACAATCCTTACTAATTAACCCATAGCTGGAGGAAGGAGAGGTAGATTCAGACATTTCACAAAGGTATTTAAACATAAATTAACATAACGAACCCAACGGGAATTTGAACTCGGCTCTCCGGTTAACAATTCCGAGCTATTATCCATTACACCGCCCGCACATTCAAATTTACAGCATATTCCCAAACTATCTATCTAGGTACTTACCAGGCTCGACGTTATTTAACATCAGTGATAATATGGTAACAGATGTTTCAACGTGATGAAGCCGTTAGGTGGATTCAACTCCTTGAAAGTGGCATGGGGGTCTCTTAGCTGTAAAGGTCGGAACCTGTGGAAGCAAAGAATGAAGATCGACTGAACATTTGTAAGGGAAATAACGATAGAGTATCAACAGGCTGGCAATGTTGCGACTGTGAGAAAGGGGTTGCAGTGTGGAAAATAAGTCATCCTCCACAAGACTACGTAAACAGTATTAGAATCTTTCAAAGCAGGAAAGTGAGGATTGAGTAACTCCAGCCCAGATATAACAGTAATACTAAATTCCAGATAAAGCATGACAGAGGGAGTCAGATACTTCCTGGGGTGATACAATGAACGGACTATTTTTCCGACATCTTTAACAATGGATTGTATATATGAGTTCCACTTGAGTTCTGGAGTGAACTTGAGACCTAACAGACGTTCAACGCATGGATCTTCATTGAGAGTGCAAACATCCATCATAACTGGATAAAAATTTAGTTTCTGAACAGTGATCATTAAACAATACTACCTTCGTTTTTGAGGTACTGTAAGCTACAAGACAGTTAACCATTGAGCTGTCAAAGCAAGGTCAGAAGAAATATCTGACCATCTTTTTTTTCGTGGGGGTGGAGTGTCCATAAACAGTGGTATCATCTGCATAGATATTTGCTAATGATCTAAGAATGTTCTCAAGCAAATCCTTACTAAAAAGCAGAAAGGAAGAATGATTAGAGAGTGAGTTTAGGAATGCCTGGATTGATCTCATGAACTTCAGAAAACTGCCTCCACACGGCGACCTTCACTGGCATACATTTTTTTAAGCATTTCACCCCAAGCAAGGCGGTAGTGCCACTAGTATGCAAGTGACTACAGAGAGTGTATTTAACAGAAAAGACTGGGTATGGGGGGTGAGCAAAGGATAAAAAGGAGAACGAGGATCAAGGCAATAGAAAATGTCGTTTGACATTAGATGTCAATTTTTGAAGATTATACTTATCAGGGAAGATTATAGTTATCAGAGAAGAAGTAAAAGGAAGGGAGTTCCACTGTTGGGAATTGCGAGAGAAGAAACTGTTGGAGTAGAAGAGGCGATTATATTTAAATGTTTCGACAGTAAAAGGGTGGGACCTAGATGCCAACCTAGTAGCATGCTTAAATTCATGCAGTCAGGTTACCAGTGAAAATTGTTTGTCAGAGCAGATGCCATGAAAATATTTATAGAAAAGACAGAGGGAAGCCACATTATGTCGATGAGAAAGTGACTGGAGCCGAGACCCCTAGTCAGGACCGATCACATTGCATATCCGTCTTTGGACTTTCTCGAGAACAGCGAGGGTACCAAACCATATATGGCAAGGACTTGGTTATTATGCAAATTATTAAAAAGATTTAATAACTGAAGAATGTGTGCGGACACCCCCTACGCCACACCTCGGCAAAGGTCTTAGAGATGTCCAAGGCAAAGTCACTGATAAAAGTGACGGGATTATTTACGTATGGATCGATATTTCTGCTTAGGATCAAAGTATTTTGTTTCTTTTGCTTAGAATCAAAGTGAATTTTTCAGTCCTTTGTTTTCGGATCAATGTATTATCTGTACGCTATGCGTGACTGTGAACTTGTAACTTAATTGTATTATGTTGATCAAGTAGTAGGACGCTTGCATAGTGTCACTTGCTTGCTTACATTCAAGCCAGATATTTGGATCAGGAAAAGATTCATTTGTTACTTTTATTTTTTCTGTTGCTTTAGCGCAACCAGAAATTATGAACAAAGAAACTTACAGAAACAGCCACTGTTTATTATTATATATGAGTAGCATACTACATGTCGTATTTGACAGCATTATTAACGTATGAATAAATTATTACAAGCACACACACACACACACACACACACACATACACATACACATACACATACATACAGTAGAGCCTCGGATCACGAACAAATCGCTTCACGAACAATTATTCCAAATAAAAAACTCTCTGGTGACGAAAGTCAAGAAACCCCAGAAAGAAGGGGTCTCCCCTTCCAGACAATAATTATATCTCCCCTTCTCCCTTCGTCACCATCTTCCACTTACGCCATCAACTCACCTCCGTACAGGTAAAACTTAAATTAAGTTTTCCTCTATATTTTATCTGTTTAGTACTGCATTTATCTTATTTGGAATTGGATTTAAATAATAGTTTTATTGATGATTCGTTGTTTTTCTTCTTTGTATGAACTTGTGCCCAAAGTACTGTTGCAAAAGTTCAAATAAGCAATCATCTGGCGCCCGTGAACGAATTAATACATTTTACATTGATTCCTATGGTCAAAATACTTTCGGTTTACGAACAGCCTTCAGGAATGAATTCAATTTGTAAACCGACCTTCCACTGTACATATGTATACAGATATAGATGTAGATATATGAAAGTTTGGTTAAAGACGATTTAAAGTTTTTCTTAATTATTTTTTTTTTTAAATATTTTCTCTACATTTACGAAAATTTTCCTGATTTCCGGTGAACCTTTAAACATAGATTGTTTAACGTCTAAGAACTAAATCCAATGGACGCACGCACGCACGCACACACGCACACACACACACACACACATATACACACACACATACATACATACTTGTTTTATGAGATACATGATATATTTAAAACGATTAAATTTTAAATATATATTATATATTTTAAATGAACGTATATATATAGAGAGAGAAAGAGACAGAGACATAGATACGTTCATTTAAAATATTATATAATATATATATATATATATATATATGTGTGTGTATTTATTAACATTAATATATTAAAAATATATATTAATATTAATATGTTAAATATATATTAAGCTACATAAATTAAAATATATATATATCTATATTATTATATTTCGTAGTGCGAAATTTATTTTTCTGATGATTTTAAACGTTTCTTTATGTTTTTTTTATCAAAAGCACAATATAGACTGTTTTGTATTTGTGTTTTTCCAAAACCACTTTTCTCACTTTTTATTTAATTTAGCATGAAAGCAAACAAATAAACATATTAAAAAATGATAACTGCTTTTATGTAATGAGATACATAATCATTGAAATTTTATACTTGGTAAGAAATAAGAAATTTCGTTTATTATCCCTATTAATTATTTATTTTTCACATACGCTAAAGATTCTATGGGCTATCAGGTAAAAACAATCTCCTGAGTCATGTAACAGGTGGGTAACAATTATGAACCCCTTGAAACCCATCACTGATGTAAACATACTTATCTTTCAAATTTTCAGTTTCAACATCTTCAGCGTTTCCTGTCGGGGCATAATGTTTTAACTGACGCTCGCGTTTTTATAGCTTCTACACCCACTTCCTACATAAATGTAATTCCATCAAGAAAAACATTATTTAGTCTGATGAAGTTCTTCTAGAGCACGAAACGCGTTACACAGATTTTTTTCACTTTGTCATTCATTTTCTTAATATTGTTCTGATATATATAAATTTAGATATCATATTTTCCTATACTTACCTACATATGTATTTTTACATCTATTTATGTGCACATTTAATAGAATATCTATTTACCTATTTATCTATCTAGTTATGCTTACGGCCATATCACGTTGAAACACGGGTTCTTGTACGATCAATAAAATTAAGCAACATCGAGACTGGTCAGTGTCTAAATGGGTGACCGTTTGAGAATACTAGGTGTTGTAAGCATAGATGTACGGGTGGGGTAATGGATAACGGCTCGGAAAGAGAAATTGGAGTTCGAATTTCCAATCAATTTCGTTACATTCATTCGGGGAACGTATGAATCCATCTCCTACCCCTCTAGTTATGGGTTAAATAGTCGAATTTATATCTAGAAAAATCATTGTTTTTCTCAAATATTGTTAATGAAATATTCACTCGCACAAAATATTCTTACAATTCAAAATATGTTTCGGCTTTACAATGGGTTGATAAGCCGTAAAAGAAAAACAAATCAGTCGTCATTGAGCAATTCGTTCTTTTGTTTAAGTGTATCGTGTTTTTCACGAATAGACCAAATATTAATGATCAGAGAAACAAATATGGTTCGCATTCTTCACGTTAAAATCTGTGTTCACTCAAAAGTCTTAGTATTTCAACGTTTTCAGTCCATTTTGCTCGTGAACCGTTCAAATAATATATTTCTTTATTAATAAATATTTAATAATTTTTAGTCGAGATAATAAACTGACCTCGTGGCATCTTTGTTCAAAATTAATGAAGACAAATTCATAAAAACGATTTTAGCAGACACTTTTTTATGTATAAGTTACAGGCGTATTGTTTAAATATTTACTTTGGGAATAACGTGGTTACCGGTGTTGCAATGCCTTAGATGTTTTGTGCTTCCAAAATTTCAAAAGTGTCTCGGATTTAAAGACCAAATTAAAGACCACATACAAAACCTCGTTGTAAAAACAAAAAAAAATTAAAGGATTTATCAGAGAAAATCTATTTAACTTCCTGTATAAATGATTCACAATAACGTCTTATACGTTTATCGTTCTCCGCTATGATTAATAGGTCTATGAATATACCGCATATACCCGCGTATCATTCGACATTTGGAAACCTAATTTTGAAGCTAATTTTAAAGGGGTCGCATCCTATTTGTGATATGTACCACTGGCCCTGGATAAGCTGTTGATCAGATTCTATATCCAGTTACCGTAGTCAAATTAACTCTAAATTAGGTCTTCAAAGGTCGCATGATACGTGAGTAAATATAATATATCGCACATATAGTGCTGGTGTTAGTAAAACATTGCTCAATGTAATATAGCAGACCTATTAAGGATGTATTAATAAATATACATATTATCCCTCAACGGTAAAAAAAATCTTTGGATGCTGAGTATAACATATATATATATATATATATATATATATATATATATATATATATATATATATATATATATTAATAAAAAGAAGAGAGAAACAGCAAACGTTTTTGCTTGTAATGTGGATTTTTAAAAAAAAACATATTATGCTTTATTTTCCATAATTTTGCAACACGGGTTTCGGGTCTCGCGAACTTCTTCAGGCAAACAGTGGATATTTCCACATATTATTAAAAATGAATTAATTTTCCTTATGTTTTTCGAGGTTAAACACTCTCAATGTTAACCATAAACACTATATATCAGACTAGTAGTCTAGGGTAATTGGATAGCAAAATGTTGCGCGTTTCGAACTTCGGAAGGACTTCGTCAGAATAAAAATGTTTTTATTTGTGGAATCATATACATGGAGGTGAGGATACTTTGACGTGGTGTAATTCTTAGCTTTTTCTTCTTAATACTCAAATGTGTCGAAGACTACAAGTATCTAGGATCACACATCAAGAACTCTGAGAAAGACATCAACATTAGAAAAGGCATAGCATGGACTGCTTGTAACAAAATGGATAATATCTGGAAATCCAATCTTGCTCGCCAATTCAAAATCCAACTTTTCCGCGTACTTATTGAGCCAATCTTACTCTATAGCTCTGAAACTTGGACTCTCTCAGCAAAACAACAGCGCCGTTTAAATGGATGTTATACACGTCTTTTACGAAGAGTGCTTAATCTCTCATGGCGAAACCACCCAACTCTAGAAATGATATATGGTGACTTGCCGAGAGTATCAACTTTAGTTTGTAAGAGACGTGTCCAGTTCGCCGGGCATTGTGCACGTGCCACAGATGAACTTGTGTCATCATTTGTACTCTGGAGGCACCCATCATCTGACAATCGATCACGCAAGTTAACCCTTCCAGATAGGATAAAACGAGACACATTGATCCCTAAGGAAGATCTTTTAGCTACTATGACAGATAGGGAATACTGGAGAGGTGTAGTGAGTTCAATCTCGGCTGAGGCCGCAAGATGATGATGAATTCTTAGCGAGCTTGTCCCGCTAGATCAATTATGACCGAGTAGTGAATTCTTTCCTCACTGGGTGTCCCACACTTTCGGCCTTGTGTCACATCTAAGCTATGCTTTGAAAATTATTTAACAGCAATTCGCCGTGGCGCAATGGTTAGCAAGCTTGTCTTGCTAGACCAATTACGACTGAATAGTGAGTTCGATCCTCTCTGGGAGCCCCATACTTTCGTTATTGTGCTACCGCTTAGAAAATCGGCGTGTACATGGTGGTGGAGGAAACAAAATGCAACAAACGTTGGTCATAATTATGCATCGAGAGAATGAAGGTACAGAGAGATTTAAATTTTTATGTCTGATGTATCTAGATCATATTTTTTTTAATTTTAAGAGATCATGTCCTATGAGGTTCATTTGTGATGAAAATATAACTATTTCTGAACTTCTGTGGTCCATGGTACAACTCCACCAAGAATCGATAACGAAAAATACTTGTCCATAATATTTCAAAGGTTGACAATGAATGTAACAAGATTTTACAGTTATTACTGCTTGGATAATAATTATGGTAATGAGATTCGTCCAAGATAACGCTCACTTACTCAGAGACGGTACGCTTATCTTTCTCGATTGTAACACCTATCCTGATCCACTGGATCGATGTACTCTACAAGACCGGCCGTTGGTCCTGTCTTGGTCCAGTAGTACAGGTTCAATCAAAGTCTCCGGTTAACAATGTCGATTCGATTCAACTTTCCGGCCACGTTGTGATTTTTTTTTTTTTTATCCTGGAGAGCAATTAACAAATCGTAGATTCCGGAAGATTCTGCTGGTCTATCTCGTTGGGGCGAGAATCAGGTGAAGCAGAAAAATCAAATATGAACAACTCGGTTCGATTCCAAAGAAAAAATTTAAATATATGTATATAAGGGAGAAATTGGTACAAAAAGAACAATGCTTCTTTTACAAGAAAGTAGTGTATATGAAATAAAGTCCATAAAAAAATATTGCAAATAATTTTGAAAGGAGGGAATTAGTTTTCGAGTTCACCCTTTTTGTTCTTAGTAGTTCTGTAATTATTTCACTATCAGGATATAAGGGGGTTCACTGGCAGTATTGTGTCAATAATGCAGATAACTTGAGTTCACTTCCTCCCTTATTACAGCAGCAAGCGGACGCTTTCACTCTCACTGACTCTGACTCCGACTGACTGAATGTTTGTTTTCGCACAAACACGCGCATAAATAAACACAGTGGTAGCGACAAAAAACCCGAGGTGTTGGTAACCTTAGAATACAACCTGATTACTGACCTCTCCCCCTTCATGATTAAATGAACAGTCTCTTCTTCTCAATTTGTATTCCATAGTTCATATAAACACTATTGTTTTAACATTTTCTATTAATAATTCTGACGAAGCACAGATTCTCTGGGCACAAACTTCACCACAGATTATTTTTCCCATCTATAAGCAAATTTCTATATTACTATAATTATTACTATTTCAAAAGTGACCATTTCTCTCTGCCACAGGATGTTTGGTGATGAGACAAACTACAAGGATATGGATTCTTTCCTTTCTCAAAGATATTACGATTCAGTGAGCATAAAAAGCTTCAGACAAAATTCGAACTCGGTTTACCAATTCCGTACCTGTAACCTTTCTTCTATTTCGCATAATGTCCACCAGTACAAGTTAACTAACAATGATTACAGTAAAAATAAAATCCTGAAACTACCACAAAAAACGTTTTGTTTTTTCTCAGCCACTGTCGACTTACGGTCATATCACGTTGTAACATCGGTTCCTGTACGATCACCGAAGTTAAGCAACGTCAAACCTGGTAAGTACCTACATGTGTGACCGCTTAAAAATATCAGATACTGTAAGCTTGGATGTGCGGGTGGTGAGATGGATGATGAAATCGTTAATCGGAGCGCCAGGTCTAATTCCCGTTGGGTTCGTTATATTCACTCAGGCGCAAATACCCTTGAATAATGTATGAATCCATCTCTTTTCTCGCCTAACTGTTGGTTAATTAACAAGATTTGTATCACTAAAACCATTATTATCTCTAAAAAATAAGAATAAAATTATGTATAGAATATTTACATTTCGGCATTAAATAACCCGTAGAAGTTGATAAGCCGCTAAAGAAAAATAATACTTGTTAAAAATATCCATTGTTATAACTACTGACAATACAAATAAAATAAACTGAAACCACAATAATACTATTGCTAATACTAGTACTATTAATAATAATTGGGACTGAGATTCAAACGGATCTCCAACTCGAGTCTATTGAACCAAATCTGTAATAATAAATAACAAAGATAAAACAGAAAATGAGTTTCTTTTTTCCTCCAGAACACAGACTAGATTTGAAAGAAAATGAAAAGATGGATAAGTATCTCGACTTTGTTAGGAGACTAAAGAAATAAAAGTGACAGTTATGCTAATCATTATCGGAGCACCAGGAACAGAATTAAAAATGTCATAAACACTGTGAGAAGAAAACATGCCAGATAAAGGATTTCAATCTTCCGGTAGATCATAGAGAAGATTTGAAAGAAAATGAAAAACAGATCTGCAATTTACCAGTGTATTGAGAAAGTTGCAAAAGTGACAGTCGTGCCAGTTGTAATCGGAGTTCTGGAAACCTGGAGAAGACACTTCTCCAGTTGGCAGACTCTGAAGGATGCTGGAGTAATGAGGAGACTTGCTGTCACTTAATCTCCAGTGTCAGACAACAGTTCTATGAGTAAGTGAATAATAATAATAATAATAATAATAATAATAATAATAATAATGATAATATGAAATAGATTCAAAAGGATCACCCAATTCAGGCCAGAAGACCGGACCCGAAAATAGTAAAGAAGAAGAAAACATGCAGGATTCTGTTTCCCTCAGATCACAGACTAGATCTGAAAGAAAGTGTCAGAGAACTAAGAAAATAAAGTTGACAGTCATGCTAGTCATTATCGGAGCGCCAGGAACAAGCCTGAATGGTGCCATAAACACAGAAAATATGTCAGATAGAGTATTTCACAGAATCGGTCTGAAATAAGTGGGAAAATAGATGTATCTGGACCTTGCGTGAGAGCTGAAGAAGTCGATTAACATGAAAGTGAAAATCATGGCCATCGTTGCCAGAATGCTGGGAACTGTCCATAAGGGCATAGGAAAAAAAAGCTTGGAGAAAATCAGAAGACAACATGACTATTGAAAACAGCTAGAATACCGAGAAGAAATTTGGAGTATTATGGAGAACTGCTGTCACTTGGTCACAAGTGTGGGCCACCAGTTACTACTGGTGTGAACACTCGATAAGTAAAAAAAAAATAATAATAGAACAATTTCTGTTCGGCATTTTCACAACCATAGAAAATAGTTTTTTCTCTCTCTCTTCTTTCTCGCTATTTTTTTATTTTTGCTAGCTTTTTGTTAAATCAAACTCTTGTTAATACCCCCGACGATTTCTAAACTGAATTACCAAATCCCCAGCGGTCTTTTCTTGACGGTTGTCGGCAATGACACGAGAGACTAAAAGGCAACAACAGATGGGAGCCAACGGCTTTTTCGCGCCTTTCTATAACAGTGACTGCACAGTTTGACACTCGTCCAGCCACTTGCTCGGCGACGATCTGTCTGTCCAACTAACACATGGTCGTTTGCTGAGGGATGGCGCCTGATATGCACGAAACTTCGACGCCATTGTTGAAAGAAAAAAAAAACGTTGAGAGAATGAGAGCGGGATTGAATATAGGCTGATCAGCGGTTGGTTGTTGAAGTGAGAGAAAGCATAAAGACCGGTAGTGAAAAGAGTAATGGCGATTCGGAAGGAAATGGTTGCGTTTGGACTAAAAAGTGGTCACCGGTGGTGTTTGATGCTTCAAATAAATGAAACATCAACGATATATAACTACCAAAAACGAAAAAGAAAAAAAAAACAAAGAAAGATAGACGGATCGACAGGAGATAGAAAAATGCAGTGTTATGCATGTAGAATAAGATAAGAAGAAAAGGACAAGGAAGAAAAATCGCAACCTTCCTAAATGTAAATATAGCGATTTACTAAGTATAGCTTAGTTTCTGGCACAAGGTCGAAAGTATGGGGTACCCAGTGAGGATCGAACTCACTACACAGTTATAACTGATCTAGCACTGTTATTGAGATTTGTTGCTTATATATATATTTGTTGCTTATATATATATATATATATATATATATATATATATATATATATATATATATATATATATATATATATATATATATATATATATATATATATATATATATATAGAGAGAGAGAGAGAGAGAGAGAGAGAGAGAGAGAGAGAGAGGACAGAGGAGGAGAGAGAGAAACAGAGAGAGAGACAATTAACAAGTAAAAGGTGTGTCACATATCTGATTGATGTTACCTTCAGCATCCCGACTCCAGAGAAAGTTTCGATTTCTTCCGGGAATCACTCCATCCACTCGCCAGGGGTGTCAGCTATTGACTGTTTATACTTCTCGATTTTTGTATTTTATATGCACTTTTCATTGGTGCAAGTTTTTTTCTTCATGGTGTATGAGTGTGTGTGTGTGTGTGTGTGTGTGTGTGTGTGTGTGTGTGTGTGTGTGTGTGTGTGCATGCGCACATGAGTCCGTCTGTGCGTATGCAGAATGTCGTAACTATTTGTCCTTTTACACTCACTCCTTTGTTTTTTTACCTTTTCTCTCTTCTTACTCTTTTTTTTAATTGTAGCCATTTTGACTTACGGTTTTTCACACACACACACACACACATATATAGATATATATATATATATATATTATTCTTTATGTGCTGTACCCCCTCCTGGACGTAGGCGATCATGGCTCTCCACAACATCCAATCACTTGCAGCTCTTAATAAATTTGTCTTTCTGTTATTTCTCCTAAACCCTGTTCTGCCATCCATTTACTCATGCTTACCTAAGTATGTTATGCGTTGTTTTCATCTGTCCCGCTGGCCTTCAATCTGTCCTGTGAGTATCAGATTTTCCAAGCCCCCTCTTCACATTATGTGCCCTAGAAACTTCTACTGTTCCTTTCTGGTATTAAGTATAAGTTTCTTTTTTATTTCCATTTTCTATTAAACTTCGTCGTTGCTCATACGTTCTGTCTATGAAATTCTCAGCATCCTTCTGTATAACCATATGTCTCTTGCTTCAAGCTTCTTCTTCATCTTTGGGGTGATTGTCCAGTACACACTACCATACAGGAAGGAAATGTCGCATAACAGTTTAGTACCCTTTTCCTTATTTCTAGTGAATTTTTTCTCTTCCCTAGCTTTTGGAATTTATCTTTGATTATCCCAATAAGCATTCAGATTTCAATGTCGCATATTCCATCCTCTGTATATATAAATATATATTTTATATATATATATATTTATATATATAAATATAATATTATATATATATATATAAATACATATTATATATATATATATATATATATTAGGTTGGTGCAAAAATAATTTCGTTTTCTCACATAGTAACATATGTTAGAAAACGAAATTATTTTTGCACCAACCTAATATATATATATATTTGTATATTCAACAATACCATTTACTCACTTTCGTTTGTTAGACATTAAATTATGTCACTTCGCATCCTTTATACTTTATCTAGACTTTTCAATTAGCCTGATGAATATTTATGAGCGTCTCTTGAATTTAAAAAGTTTGAATAACTAACAACTTTTTACATTTGTTTAAATAAATACTTCTGCGAAATAAAATCCCCACATTTGTCCGTCAGAGGACGAGATGCTTCGGCTAAGATAAGTTTTCCTTTTGCCTTTATTCATATATATACATCTGATGAAAACTAGAAAGGCGAAACGTGTAATCAAATCTAGTTTCAATTAAATGTTTTCCATTTGCCAAATTTCTTTAAAACTTTGTCGAGATTTTATATACTATTTTAAACACCCCCTCATATATATATATATATATATATATATATATATATATATATATATATATATATATATATCCATATGCAAGTATAGGATTGATGTATACGGAATAAATTCCAATAACCAACAAATACTATTCTTAAAAGAGTGCTCAATACAGAGTAGAGCAAATATAATCATTTATTCGAAAATTATAACATAAAAATGTTATAAAATCACTACAAAAATACCCATAATAGAAGTGTTGAAACAAAATGGCTATATTTGTAGTGATTTTATAACATTTTTATGTTATAATTTTAGAATAAATGATTGTGTGTGTGTGTGTGTGTGTGTGTGTGTGTGTGTGTGTGTGTGTGTGTGTAAAAGAGCTAGACGCCATCGTTATGCTAAAAGAAAATATGAAAATTATTGGTAGCGTTATGGGTTACTAAAGCTTAACTTAGTTTGACACAAGACCACAAGTATGAGGCCCCCATCAGGATCGAAGGAGTCATTAAAATTTATAGCAATGTTAGTTATTCGATTGAGATGAACGACGACAGAACAGTCGAAGAGACCGAATATCTAGTTCCAGTTTACGGTCATATCACGGTAAAAGCACTGGTTCTCTTTCGATCACCTACAGTGAAGCAACATCGAGCCTGGTTAGTACTTAGACAAAGAGACCGCTTAGGAACACCGAGCTCTGTAAACAATAGGATATTTAATGCTAGCAAAAATCCGACCCTTGGAATACAGAGAGGCGGTAAAAGATTATCGTGTGTACAATGACAGACTGTTGTTTCGGGTCGCATTATACCGGGTGTAACAGCAAAATTGTCCAATTCGTGTAAAAGCAAAATTGTCTATTTGTTAGATTAAACTTTGAACAGTTGTATCTTGGAAATGATTTAAGATATCTTCCTGGAATTCTCCGAGGATTTTATAACAATACTGAACTCCACTTTGAACAATAAGAATGTATAATTACTCTCCAAACTTAACAGAAGAACCGTGATGAAATCGATCATAAGCGAAAATGACATGTTTATCATTAATTAATCCTAGCTAAGGATCGGAAGCTCATGAGAGATTAAAATTAAGTTCAAATATATATATATATATATATATATATATATATATATATATATATATATATATTCCAAGATCATTTTCAAACTTATTCATGATGATCTCGCCCTCTATAACCTTCTAACTTTCTGTCCTGGTGTAACAAGGTGCCTCACATGTTTCACGTACGATTTCTTTCTTTCTTTTCTTTTTACTCTTCTTTGGACTATTATAGCTGAAACTTCTCTCTCGCATGCCAACCGTCTTATGAATTGAGTTGTCTCTTTTCTAATTGATCTCTTTAACTATGAGTTCAAATAATGATCCCTCTTCTTGTTGTGACCTCCTGATCCATTTTCCCTCTCTACTGTTCCCTCTTTTTTAAGCATATTCACCGTTCTCTTGATGGTCCTTGAATGGACTTTGACGATGGAAGCCAGAGTATGAATGTAGGTACCATTACTGAAGAAAATTCACTCGGGAAAATAATAAGATAATTATATATTAACTAAACTTAGCATTACTGAAGATCGCTGTCTTTGGGGCAAACAGTGACGCTAATAATAGCCTGCAGGTATTGATCAAGAATATAAGAATATACGAATAATAATAGCCTGCAGGTATTGATCCAAGAATGAACGTCAAATGGAGAAAGATGTAAATAACGCAAAGAAGGAATTTGAAAAAAAAAAATGAAGGAAGAGAAGAAAGATGGAAAAAATGTTAAACATTTGAAACAAGTGAAAAAAAGAGAACACGGGAAAGCGAAAGAAAGAAACAAAGAAAGAAAGAATAACAGAAAATAGACGACAGTTAGAAATTAAGAAAATGAAAGAAAACTGACATCAAGAGTAAAAGGTAGAGGAGAGAAAAATACAAAACATGGGAAATAAATATGAGTGGGAGGGGAACTAATCATGAAGTAAAGAAAGCGAAAGCTACAAAAACTAATCGACAATTGGACGAAACAGAGAAAGGCAGCGGCGATCCAACAGCAGTTAAGTTGCGCCCTAAGGGATTCCTGCGGAAAGTGATATCAAAATGGCGGACTGTGTTATTGACGGTGATGTTACTCTCGGGTGTCAGCCCGCTGGGCGCCGTACCTTCCACGCAGTCTCGCTGAATATTTCATGGACAATATATAATTGGGTTTCGTACTCCTTGATTAGTAGAATTAAATTGTGAAAACAATTTGATTTATTTATTAGTCTACCAACTATGCTTCCGATTCTGCGCTCTTTTCCGACGCGTTTACCGCTTACTTTATTCGGTTGTTTAGCAGGCTAGCTTTTTATACGTTGACCAGCCTTAGATATTTGCAACACTGTCGTCTCCACGCTTATTTACGTTATAAGTCGAGACTGACCACCCAGGAAAACGGTTTGATTATGATTTTGAATTTTTATTGATTTTTTTTTGTTGTTTTTTTTATAAGCGGGAAAAATTAAAACTACTTTATTTAACGAGAGGAGGCACGGTGGGCTAATGGTTAGAGGTTCCGATTGAGGAATCGGAGAGCCGAGTTCGAATTCCAGATCCATTACATTCATTTACGTGCTAATACCCTTGGGAAAGGTATGAATCCTCTTCTCCCCAGTAATACAGACCGGGTGCTATAGCCTTGGATGGTAACAGGTCTACCGCAGAAAGAAATGGCAACCTACTGCCGGAAAAAAATCTCCTTCGCCAGTCATGTATCGAAAGATACATGATCGCCTAAGCGTATATCACGCATGGCACTTAAATTAATTAATTAACGAAATATAAGACGCACTTAAAAATCAACCTGTATTTTATTTCTTGTAGTCTAATTTTAGCTCCAATGCTCATTATCGTAGTTTATAATTTTACCTCTGACAGTCACTTCTACCTAGCCCGACTCCATAATAATATTATCTACTTAGACGTCATTATTATTATTATTATTTATCATCTCCGACTCTTGTATATTTCAGCCGGGTGGTGATGGTCAAATCTCAGCTCCTAACCGCAGCTTAGAAACATTCCACAACACATACGCTGTTCTAAACAATGATGCTACCGGCGCACTCACAAAGATGCCAAGTATCTCCAAGGTGTCCTGTGAGACAGAAAGATTCCTAGAAATAATCCTGAGTGCACAAACCACAAAAGGGACAACTGGCACTGCTGCTTAGTATATTTCTCTAATTTGCCCTGCAAGGTGTTTGATACCTCTATATTTTCGTCTGCTCCGCCTTCACGGTGTTCATATTCCAATGTACCGTAGCGTCTATCGGGATCCATCCATTTCTGCGCTTTTACACAATCAGGTCGATTGCTCTCCAATCACTTGTCAGTCAAAATGGTTGAATGGGCAAGTTCCACTTGCTCATTCCCAGCTACTGACGATGGTGAATACTGTTACCACTTCCCTGTGCAATGGAATCCATACTTCCTGCAGAGTTCCCAATATATTCTGAGGTTTTTTTTTTCTTGGCGTCGTATATACTATTTTTGTGCTAGCTGAATGCAACCACTGCCAATGTGTTGCACACATTTAGTAGCTTTCCAACACAGCCTGCACAATGGTACATTTCTCCGATTTTCCCTGCAAGGTTTGATACCTCTTTATTTCCACCTGTTGTGCCTTTTCCCTGTTCTTATACCATGGTACCGCGACATCTATCAGCATTCATTCATGGCTGCTTTTTTGAACAAGTGCAATATCAGGGCGATTATTCTCGACGCGCTTGTTAGTTAAGATAGTCGTATCTCACATGAGCTTCCTTTGCTCATTCTCGGCTAATGATAGCGGTAAATGCTCTGCGCACTCGAGGCCATACTTCATGTGTAGTTCCCAATGTATTCTGAAAACTATTTTGTCCTGTTGTCATCTATACTCTTTAAGTGCCAGCTAGGTTCGGACTCTTAAAATATGTTGTATGTTTTCAGAGGCTTTCTTAGTCTGCGCTAGTGTAAATCGGCTGTTCTATCAATTGTGAATTTGAGGGAATTTGTTCTTAAAGCCAGCTCTTGCGCCGCACAGATCACCCCTTCGGTTTTCTTCTTCTTGAATTTATTATTATTATTAATATTATTATTATTATTATTTCCTTTAATTTTTGTTGTATACATATTTCCTACCGAGTCCCAACCAGAGACCTAAGTTCTGAAATGTCTTCATGATTTTCACACACATTTTACATAGATTATTATTATTATTTTATTTCCTTTGATTTCTGCCGTATACAAATTTCCTTCAAAAGCTAAGATGAAACACATTTTACATCGATAAAGCTCTTCGTAATGTGCGAGATAGACTTGAGAGCACTTTTTTTATTTCTTTAAGGCATGGACTACCAGAAATCCCTTCAATGAGTGTATCGGAACCTTTTCCAATCAATCCGAGTGCTCCAACTACAACTGGAAATATTGATGTTCTCATGTGCCACATTTTTTAGATTTCCCCTTCAATATACTTTATAATGCAGTTCTATTGCTCAACTGTGAATGACGCAAATATCCGTCACACAGTTCAGTCGCTCAACTGCGAATGACAGAAATTTCTGCCGCAGTTAATAGGATAATCGATATAATTATTTCTACGGATGCATAATATGTGAATGCGCGCGCCCGTGTGTGTGTGTGTGTGTGTGTGTGTGTGTGTGTGTGTGTGTGTGTGTGTGTGTGTGTGTGTGCGATATGCAACGATATATCCACCTCATCATTTTCTCATATCCTTTTTTAGCTATTTTTCTTTCAGATATTTGCTGATCCAACCCTAGTCTTGTACAGGCCAACATTAACTGAGTACTCAGTGATAACTAAATCAATCTTCAAAACAATCCTCTTCAAAACAATCGTCGCTCAATAGTTGACGCTCAAATGTAGGTATTTTATTGACTATCCATTTGGCTTTTTTGTTAAAAGCATTCACAGTACTTAAGACAGTACATGACACAACGTCGTTAGTTTTGTAAAATTGAGATTTTGCAAATTAATTTCTTTGGTTGAATTTCAAATCATCTTCAAATAAAATATGTAGTCAAGATCTTTACGAATACTTTTGACCAAACCTTAAATCCCAGAATCCTTAGACTCTTTACTGCCACATGAACCATACTTTCAAAGGTTTATTGTTATTTAATAACCCTTAAAGGTGGACAGCATCAAATGATTTTCATTGTAGATCAAAAGATAAAAATTGATGATTTAAACTTTTTTCAAACGGGCATTATTCATTCACGATTCGAGTTTAAATGATTAATTGGAAACTGTAGCATTCAAGATGTGGCTATTTATTAAGTTGGTGCAAAAATAATGACGTAATAATGTCGTTTTTTGACGTTAAAAATACGTCAAAAAACGACATTATTAAGTCATTATTTTTGCACCAACCTAATACTACGATTCATGAGGTTACGTAATTTCCAAGACAGCTATGCATAAGAAAAGAAGCGAAAAATGGCGACAACTTGGTGAAATGAACACACTACTTCATTATGCATTGAATGCTTGGAGGAATATAATACTGTTAATTATAATATTAAATTTACGAACCTAACGTTTGTTTTATTTCATTTTATCCTTTAATACGTTCGTCTATCGCTCGGTTCACATTCCTACCCAGTTTTTTTTTTTTAAGGTAAAGGTTTATCCCATGTTTCCTCATTAGGATTGGGTTTCCGGTTCCGTCTAAAAACTACTCACGTCTCCAACTGAACTCTAAAATGTTATTCACTAATTAAATCTTGATCTCTTCAAATCTCTAGAGTTAGCTGTTATCTTTCCTGCATAGTCCCAAGAAGTTCACTTCTTGCCCTTTCTTACGCTAATACGACACCACACAGTAACCCTCTACCTTGAGTGGCTCTTGTGACTTTTATTGAGTGAACATTAGTATAAATAAATAAAGAGTGAAAATATAATTTTTATATTTTTGCATATAATTAAGGCGAAACTAATGACTAAAAATAAACTTTAAAAATGAATTTTCTCCTTCTGACGAGCGCGTTCGTGCAACATGCAACATTTTCCTGTCGTTTAAGACAAATTTAGTAGGGTACCTGTGAGGATTGAACTCATTATACTAACGATCTGTCAGCTACCGGTCTAGCGCAGAGGTTTCTTGCAAAGGCTTCTTTGTTCGCAGAAAAATATGGACAAGTCACTGTAAAACTAACATTGGATTATATTTTGCGTATTTAGATATTTATTGTAGACATATTTATTCACACGTTTCTGGACTATAAGAGAAATGTTAACCAATCGACCCAGCTGTATATATTTGTCAAATTTGAATCGTTTATATTGAATTGTGGCAGTCATAATGCACATCAAGGAGACATTTTGTTGACGAACAGCGTCAATATTGAAAGCCGACGAGAACAAACAAGAAAATGTCTGAGCAGATGATATTATCTTTTTTTTTTTTTTTTTTTTTTTGCGCGCAAAGAACGCTAATAACCAGACACGCTTTTGGCCCGGTTTGTAATAATGAAATACTTCCAAGGTAGATAAAAAGCCCCAAAAGTAATTTTCCCCGAAAGCCGAGCTACGAAATTCGCCCGATCAATGGATTATAATTCAATAGACGCAACGGCTTTATTGTGTATATGATGGCTTAAGCAAAAAAAAAAAAAAAAGAAAAAAGAAAAAAGAAGAAAAAGTATAAAGTAATATTTTAATTGCCTTCGTCGTTTACGCGTTTCTTTCATTCCTTTATTCGTTGTGTTTTGGTGGATTTTTTTTTTCTTTTTTTTTGCTTCGAATTTTTGCTTTCGTTTTATTTTTTCTCTTCATTCATTGTTTCGTATTCTTTATCTTTTCTTTTTGTCTTGCAATTTTCATCTTTTTTCTTTCAATAAATCCCGTTCTATTTTCAACAATACTTTCTTTATTTGATTTCATTTTATTAATTATTTCAATTGTTGTTTGCTTTCTTATTTTTTTTTTTTTACCTTTCTGAAATGTTCATCGCGAAAACTACAAATGTCAGATTTTATTATGCAAGTCAATGTTTTCACAATAAAATGTAACACACTTGCAATATTTTTATTTTAAAAAGATTTTTTATTCTAAATATTTAATTATTTCACAAAACAAGACAAATCCTAAGAATAATACAATATTTATATCAATAACTCAAATTCTCAAAATGTTGAAACATGCATGTGGAATCATATTAGAAAATAGCAATTCGCTAGATGTTAGGAAAACAACACTTTTTCATTTCTTAACGAACTTTAAACTATTGATCAAATTTTCAGAATATACATATATAATATATATTCCATGTAAATTACAACTTATAATGTTTTTATTATAAATATTTATAACTTCAAAAGTGAATCTAATTATTCTAGTTATTGTAGGAACACAAATTTGGAAATTCCGAAAAAGGTGGACACTGATCACAAAACAATCGAAAAGGTAATGGAAAACATTAGCAAGATAAGAACAAGAAAAAAATGCTTTAAGAATGTTACATACATAAATGCTTGCGAGAAGTTAAAAGGTATAAAGCAGAAAAAATACTTGATTGACTCGCAAGAAAATATATGAAGAAATTAGTATTGTGAAAGTAAATTTTTAAAAAATGATGAATTTTAAAAACACCATCATATCTGTAGCCAAGCTTCCTTCTTTAATTAAAAATCACAAAGTGAAGCATGTAAACTGGGATTAGTACAGAATAATTGATTTCTTTATAGTAAGTTTTATTGATGAATGTCGAGCTATATTGGATGAACCTGGTGGCTAGGTTAGAGGTACGGTCCTTCATAGATATAGGTAACACAAATTAAAAAACAACAGAGTGAGTTGTAGTAATATTCTGAGCTAGTATTGTTCATAGTAAAATTATAGATTGCTTCAAAACTGATGATGGTGTCAAAATAAAAGAAAATATAAATAAAAAAGTGTGTCTATTTCAAATACGAAGTGTCTACTATAATGACGTTTGAAATAATAAAAAAAATGGATTCAAAATAAATCCATTAATTCTTTAGAAATTGCTTTGCTAACGTTTCGAATACGAAACTGGGCAAATATGAGTTTCTCGAAAAACAATCTGGGTGAAGAGGACATGCTTTCACTAAAACGGGAAAACAGAGCCTCGCTTGTAATGACGTTCTTCGTGGTTGAGCGGTAAAGCACGTCGGATCAAACAGTGGTTTCCCTCTTCGATCCCTGTCAAAGAACACATATTCTTTACTAAGATTTCTCGAATGCGAAGGTCGACAGATGTAATCTTTCTTTCTTTTTCCCTCTATTCGACCTGTGAGTATCAGATTCTCCAGGCCCTCCTTTCTCATCACATGTCCCAGAAATTTCATCTGCCTCTTCCTTAAGTATAAGCTTACTTCTTGTTTGCATCCTCCCCAAGTCCGCATCTTTGCTCACACGCTCGTTCCACGATATACACTGTTTAATAAATAAAAATGAGGCCTTTATTTCAAATAAGAAGTGACCACTATAATAATATTCGAACTAATATAAGGAAATAACTGCAAGTTCCTGGAAATATGTTTTTTTTTTTTTTAGTAGTATAGAATATTTAAACCAAAACGTATATTCATACTGGCTATTGTCCACCTTGCCCAAAATAATTTCAAAAGCACCAAATTAATTTATCTCAAAACAACAAGTGCTACTGCCATGGTTTTGGTAGCAAATAGTAGGAGTTGCGATCCTAGGATAGAAAAGTAATTCTTGCTTGCTTTTTAACCCATAGCGGGGAAAATAGATTTCTGGAGGGTTCTTATCACAACGTTTTGTCCGTTGTTCCATTGCTGTAGCACGATAGCCTATTGGATTAAAGCGCTGGTTCGTGAATTTGGCGACATAGTAATTATGAGTTTTATTCCTGGGTCGAGCAGTGCGTACTTGGACTCAATGGTAACGGGATGATCAATAACTGAGCAGTATTAAAAATAGGAACTAAACGAGAATTCCCTAGACACGGGCAGTGGAGCGAGAACATTATATAAAGGGCTCGACAAATACCTGATGATGGCTGGCCATAGAGAACAAAGTCCGAAACCTTGTAATAACAAGAACAAAGATGAGGATAATAGTCCGCTTGTAAATCGAGATAACTCATCATCACAGAAATTCAGACAGAAATTTATGAAGTGCATTTGTGTGAAAGTGAACGCAACTAAATCGGCCGGAATTTTAACTCAGCTCGATTTTTTTTTCTGAAATGCTAGCCGTTATACTACCCGTATAACTTTAATGCTTGCAACTAAATTAAGTGCATTGACAAGAATATTGTAAAATAAATATTTGTTGTGTGAAATAGTTTCTTTTTTATGCTGTAGACTTATTGATGTACGTATGTATAGGAGAGTCTGCTGAAATCTTTGTCTCATTGTCTCACCACCCCTGAAGCTATTCTTATCAACACCTCTATGCTTTATTAAATTTTGAAAGCTCTTTAGACTGTTTTTGTTTTGTTTGTTTTGTTTGTTTGTTTTGTTTGTTTTTGTTTTTTTTATTTTAATTGTTCTTTGTTTCTCTGCGTTTAATCCATATTCCTAAACACTTCTGTTCTAATCGTATCTTTCTCTGCTACTTACTTAATATATCTACCATCTGTTTCATTTCTACCTGCATCTTCTCAAACGAAATCCAAAGAATGGGATCTGGGGATAAGTAAGTCTGGTCAAACTCATCATTATTATTTTCTCCTTTCTTTCTTTCTGCCTGTCTGCCTTCCTTCTTTCCTTCTTTCCTTCTTTCTTTTGTTGTCATAAAACTGTTGTCATAAAAGCTACGACAAAATAAGTGACTGAAAGGCCAGGTGTTCTAAATGAGTGAAACTCCTTTCAGATGACATCACTTCAGTAAAGACTGATGCAACCCAGTACTTTTAATCTTTGAATACTTTAGGGACTTTCTTTCTTGGCGGGGTCAGGTATGGGGACGGGCATATGTTCATTTTCTTTTTTTATTATTATTATTGTTTTCGTTGTGTGTGGAGGAGAGTGATTCCATTTTCTTTTCTTTTGGGAGGTTTCTTTCATGACGTAAAGGGTGATTTTTATATATTTTTTTCGTTACTTTTCTTTTTGTTTTATTTGTGCTTAATATTTCTCTTTTTTTACGCGCTGCTTCAGGGGGAGATATTTTTGTCAATTTCTTGCTTAAAACTCCAAAATTACCAGGACTTTGAATTCCTGAAGGTTTTCTCATAAACTAATGCTTCCATCTTTTCTCGCTTATGACAACCAATACCCTAGAATTTGTATCGATGACGATGCTAAAAATGGGAAATTTTGATAAAACTTCATTTCGCCCCACCTCCAAACAAATATAACTTGTTTTAAAATTGGATTTCACCTGCTTTATAATGTTCAGACACTTGTAATATTTTTATTTTCAAAATATTTTTTTATTCTATACATTTAATCAAATCGCAAAAATAAAACTAACCCTCATTCTAATACATCAATTATTTTATTAATATTTTCTCAAAATGTCGAAACATGCATGTGGAGTCATCTGGGAAATTAGCGAGTCACTACATCCAAAGAAAACATGTCTTTTTTAATTCGTAATGAATATGACGTCTGATGAAAGATTGTCTTCTGTTGGTCCTAAACGATTCATAAGCGTGAAGCCATTTAAATCATTGATCAGAGAAAAATTACGTGATGAGGGCCTGATACTAAGCCCTTGGACAAGTCCGCTGCCTATGTTTACTACCTTGTATTATTAGTTTATCATTAAGCAATCTAAGTATATATATATATCTACATCTATTACAACACCTGTTTGTCTACCTGTCCAAACCAAATTTATTTAGAGCAGCGGTGTTCGAATTGAGTAATTAACATTAATAATCTCAGAAGTAAGAGTCAAAATAAACCTTTCCAAAACAGAAACTATGATCTGGAATTAGAATGAAAGTAGTGATGGCACATGCCCTGAATTCATCATAACAATTCAAGGTCCAGAATGATAAATAATAAATACGAAACACTTTAAATACATCGGTGTATGGATCAGTTATAACAAATTTAGTATAAGAAATAAAGAAATAGAACATAGAATAAACTGCGCTAGAGGTAGTTTTGTCCAACACTGCAAGATGTTGCAAAACCAAAACATTAACCTAAGAACTCGATTCATATTTTATATGGCATCGTCAGATCGAGACTCTCGTGTGAATTATCATGCACTTAGTCGAACACGTTCATAAATGTCTCAACTATCATCTATATTCAACCGTTTTCAAGATAAATTATTAAAAATGGCTTCCAGGAAATGAACCTTGTAAGTCTTAAAGAAGGCTACTCTTCATCAGATCTGATATGCTGGCGCTACAGAATCACAAAAGACTTTACCAAATAACAGAAACCACATAATTTGAAGACTTCCAATAGCAGCAACAAATAAAATGTATAGCAAATATAACTCGAAGAGAAAATAAAAACATCACCAATATGTTAGCTTTCCACCATACTTTAAACAACAGTTTAGGAAAGAAACTCCCATCA
This sequence comes from Acanthosepion lycidas, assembly GCA_963932145.1. NCBI lineage: Eukaryota > Metazoa > Mollusca > Cephalopoda > Sepiida > Sepiidae > Acanthosepion > Acanthosepion lycidas. The sequence goes on along the minus strand of OZ010572.1, from coordinate 114,306,855 downwards.
ATTGTAGAAAGAACAATAAGAGTTAGTGGACTTCAGAAACTCACTTTCTTGTAAAATTGTTTTAACAGAAAGATTTTATCAGTTCCAAACTACAGCAACACTAAATGTTCAATCAATGAACGACGAAAGTTTTCCGCTAATATTACCAATACCATTAGAGATGAGAACAGATACTACACGTTATTTACTACCACACACCAACACCACTACAGTGGCGGTGGCACAAGGTCGATTTAAAATGGGATCCCAAAAGCTAAGGCCAAAAACTGTTCAGTCCCCGCAACCAACGTCGCGCTGATATTCCACCAACTCTCTCTCTCTCTCTCTCTCTCTCTCTCTCTCTCTCTCTCTCTCTCTCTCTCTCTCTCTCTCTCTCTCTCTCTCTCTTTCTTTTGTGCTCTGTCAGAAACAAAATTGAGAGATAAAATATAATTTATCCGCCCGAAAACACACTGCATTTACTTGCAACCCCACACTGGCAGGATCTGACACAAGGTCAGTTTAATGTGGGCATCCCTGCGCGTACACCAAGACCAGTTCCAACAATAGCTCATCTCCCCCACCAACCGTCGGTTGCGCCGACATCGGGTTTACTACCGATTCCCCGCCACCTCTCAATAATATTTCTAGTTGCGCTGTGCCCGAAGAAAGAAACACAATTGAGAGATAAAATATAGTTTTTCTGTCCGAAAGCAGATACTACAGTTTGATCTCATCCCAATGACCATGATGATTTCTCAGTGCGTCCATATCGCTACTGAATGTGACACATGGGTTTAACGGAAATACCGTGGAAAAATCCCTTCGAATCCTCTCTGCACTTCCTCTATTGGCGACGCCTCAGCCCCCTCTTGAAGGAGAAGTACTCTCTGGATGGATGGAACTTAAGTATAATATTATTTTGAAACTATTCAGCCGAAGCCAGGGAAGGAAGAAAAGCGTAACTCGAGCAGCACTAGCATTTCGATTATGAATGTTTCTTTAATTAGAGTTCTTGAACATTCAGACCGGTAGACGAAAAGAAATAAATATATTTTTTCAATAAATAAATGATATCATTTGAAGTGAGAAACAATCTGTCGGGTTGATAAAAATTCATTACTTAGAAAATACTTACAGTTGTGAACATAATTATTTGCCCCCACTGAATATTTATATATTTTCTAAGAAAATGCGAATATTTGCAAGTACTTACTGAAGTTAATTCCGTATTTAGTTTTTGAATAATTCCTGAAATTTTTAGAAGTTTCAATCTATTATATTCATAGTTATAGAATTTTCTGAAAATTAGTGCAGTTCAAAATTATCCACGCCTTATGGAAATTATGAAATAATATTGTTCTATGGGAATTGTAATGAATTTTCCTAATTTGATATTTAATACAAACACCCTATAAAAAATGAAATAGTATTGACCTGATTCTATAACATTCTAAAAAGTAATGAAGAAGACAATATGTTATTGCCAGGTACCGCGACAACTCATTCATTCTGCAACCATGGCGAAGACGGCTGAACTTGACAAGAAGCTACGCATGAAGATAGTTGATGCATACAAAAAAAAGGTGATGGATATAAAACACTTTCCAAGCATTTAAATGTTCTGAGATCGACAATTTGTAACATTATCAAAAACTACAATGAGACTCATTGTGTTGAGAATAAATTATGGACTGGCAGAAAACGATTAATTTCTGAGAGAATAGAAAGGAAAATTCTTAGATATGTCTCGAAGAACCCTCACTTAACGACAAAGGACATTGTCAATAATGTAAAGACATCAGGGTTGAATGTATCGACGGAAACAGTTACTAGATGCTTTCATTGAGCAAAACTTTTGAGCTTGTCATCCAATGAAAACTCCATTATTTAAGGCTAAACACCCAAAATGTAGATTTGCTTATGCTAGAAGCCATCTAGACCATGGGAGTAAATATTGGAACTCTGTTTTATGTTCATATGAAACCGAACTAAAATTATTTGGTCACATGAACTCCCGTTATGTATGAAGGAAAGTGAATGAAGCTATCAAACCAAAAAATACCCTTCCTAAAATTAAGCACGGTTGTAGGAGTATTCTGCCCTGGAGATGTTTTGCTGCTTCTGGACCAAGGGAACTAGTGGGAGTACAGGGTATCTTGGATAAAGAGCAGTATTTGACTATTCTTCGGAATAATATAAAATAATGTGCACGAAAGCTATCTTTGGTACGTCACTAGACGTTCCAACATGACAATGACCTGAAACACTTGGCATGAATTGTTACTAAAGACTTAGATGACAGCAAATTAAGGTATTGGCATATTCCGCAAAAAGTCCTGAGCTTAAACGCCATTGAAAATTTATGGGCATCTTTTAAGAAAAAATAAGAGAAAGAAGAATGGAGGAAAATATCTCTCGGTGAGTGTCGTGATTTGTAAGGAACTATCAAAAAATAATTAAAGGCAATAATCAAGAATAAAGGTTACATAATTGATCACTGAGGAAAGAGGGCCAATATTTTTGTCCTATGTTAAATGTTTTTTTGGTGTTTTTTGTATTATTGTTTAACATTAAAATAAAAATTTGTTCTGGGCTTCACTGTACATTCTTTCAAATCCATTATTTTATCATTTGTGAAAAAAAAGTAACATGAAGTTTTCATGAAAATTTGAGGTATTAGAGGCTTTATTTGTAATTGTGAAAGAATGGATGAAAAATTCTCTCAACAATTGTATGTGTGCGTGTTTCAGATTATTGAAAATGGGGCGTTTATTTCAAACACAAAACATCCACTATAACACTATAATAACATTTGAAGTAATATATATGTGCGTGTGTGTGCGTGTGTGTGTGTTACAGATTGTTGAATGAACTGCCATCGGAACGTGTAGAATTTTCAACCGTCGGCCGTTATGAAATACCTGTTCTTGCAAAGGAAATATACGAGTGCATGATATGAATACTGAGTGACACGTGTCTATCATATTCAACTGTGAAGTGAAGTGCCAACTTCTAGCGAAGATATTTTGAGCACCAAAGATGCAGAAAGGTCTGGGAGGCTTTCAACGGTGTCAATTCTTGAAATTGTTGATCGTGTTCGCAGCCTAATTTTGGCAGATCGACGAATCTCGGACAAATGAACTGCTGAGACACAGGAAAAGCGTTTATAATTCATGAGCAGATGGATATGCAGACGCTGTCAGCCAAGTGGGTGACAAAATATTGGGATGCTGACCAGAAACAATATCGTGTGGACACCTCTACGTTAGTTTAACAGCCATTTTCAGTGATCTAATAATCTTTTTTTTTCTTTTAACAATTTATCACGGTTGAAAAAAAATGGTTGCACTGCTATTATTCGGAGAGCCGTCAACAATCTATGCCATATTGGCATTCAAGGTTCGCTACAGTAGAGTAAATTCAAGCAAGAAAAGTCATGGTGACGTTTTTTTGAGTTCAGCAACGTATTTTGATGGATATTTTCAAAAGGACCAGACAGTAAATACAGAATACTGGTTTAAGTTGTAGCGCCAATAAAAAGTAACTTTAAAAGACAAACGGTGCGATGGTAACGTTAGTGATGAGAATAATCGTTTCCTTACAAGGAAACATTCGGCCATTCGGCATTGATCGAACAGTTAGGGTTACAGTTTCTTGAAATTTCTAAAATCTTTTTATTGAAACAGGTTTTACAGGAAAATAATCTTTTTATCGCTCGTCCTAGTATTGATTGGAGTCCTTTTTAACCACTTGTTTAAAGTAGCGTTGAGAGCAAATATCTTGATTATGTCATTATTCTCTCATGAAGTTGTATTCATTTAGTTTTTGCTGCTGTTAGAAGACTTCAAATAATTTAGTTTCTGTTATTTAATAAATTCCTGTTTCCGATTCCGTATCGCCAATCTACGAAATCTCTTGAAAAAGAGTTTTTTTTTGGGACCTACAGGATTCATTCACTTGAAGCCATTTTTAAACACTGATCTGAGAAAACGATTGTATATAGATTATTGTTTCGACATTTTTCTACGAATTGAACTGAATGTATGGCTTCCACATGAGAGTATAGATCTGAAAAGGCTATTTAAGAAGATGAAGAGTTCTTAGCTTAATGTTTTGGTTTTGCAACTTCCGGTTCTGAACAAAATCACCTCTAGCGCAGCCTATTCTCTGTTTAGTTTCTTTATCTCCTATGCCCTACAAACAAATACAAGGACAAGTCGTCTACGACCAAACCATGCTAAACTGTGGATATTTTAAAGAACTTTTGATGCGTAGACTATCCCCTAAATCTGACTCTGAGTATGTCCTGTTTCCAAAATCCAAAAGCAATTTGAAAGGCGGGAAATGTTTCGAAAGTGATAGCAGCATCAAAAAAATTGTTCAATGACCAAACAAGAATTGATCGGGAACAATAGGTATCCATGGGATATGTTGGTTTTATAGTTCATGAATAGTTGAGTATGCAGAGTTTATCAGCCAACTGAGTGTCAAAATGCTTAAATACAAAGCTGATATATTTTGCACCCTTTTCAACGCTCCAATTATAACTTTTGGAACGACATGATAAAACATTTTACGTCGCTATAAACCAGGCTAAACAACACTCCATCCAATGGCAGCATGCAGGCTTTCCATTCCGAAGTAAAATGCCGAAAAGACCATAAGTTCTGTCCGAATTTTGAATAAAGAAAACAATAGACCAAATGTTACATTTAATTACAGATTCAATCAACAATGTATTTTCCCTGATTATCTATGACTTCCTTCCATCTATTAACAAGCTTACTAATTCCATTACTGTAAAATTCTTTGATTCGAAGAACTCACAAATGTCAGTTTTAACCTCTTCCTGTGTTACAAAAGCTGTTTCTTCCAAATGATTCTGTAAGCTACGAAACAAATGGTAGTCTGAAGGAGCAAGATCGGGAGAATAAGGTGGATGAGGAATTTTCTCCCAACCAAGTTCTTCGATCTTTTGTCACGTGATTCTTGCTGTGTGGGGTCGCGCATTGTCCTGATGAAACATCACCTCTTTTCGATTCACTAGAGCAGGTCTTTTCTTCCTCAAAGCTTGGTTCAAACGCTCTAATTGCTGACAGTATATTTGAGCATTAATTGTTGCATTAGGTGGTAAGAATTCAAAGTGGATTATTCATTGGCGATCCCACCAGATTGAAAGAAGAACCTTTTGCCCATGAAGTTCCCTTCTCGGCTGTGGCTGGGGTCCTTCCCCATTACCAAGCCACTGTCTACGACGCTTAAAATTTCGATAAAAGATCCATTTTTCGTCGCCAGTCACAAGTTTATCCAAAAAAGGTGAAACAATTTGGTGAGAATGGAGAGAAGAGCAGATGTCAACTCGGAATTTGAGGTTGTTTTCAGACAATTCATGAAGCACCCATTTTCCAAGTTTAGGAACTTTTCCAAGTTGTTGAAGATGACGATAAACAGTTGTATGGTTTGAACTCAGAACCACTGCCAATTCCTCAACTGATAAAGCAGGATTTTCTTCAAGGGCTGCTTCAAGAAGATTTTCATCAAACTCAACTGGACGTCCGGTTCGATCTTCATCTTCAAGGGTGAAATCTCCACCTCTGAATTTTGCAAACCATCTTCTGCAAGTTCTTTCATTCACACATTCCTCTCCATAAACTGAGTGAATGTTTCTAGCCGCTTCGGCTGCTGAGTTTCCTTTCTTGAACTCATAAAGCATTATGTGCCTCAAATGATTCTTGGGTACTTCCATGTTAGCAGGGTTTTAATCAAACAATATTTTATTTTATTGTTCTCTGAAATAAAATTTGATCAGTTTAAATGCATCTAAACATAAAAAAAATTTTAAGCTCCATTAGATATTATAAAATACTCATTAAATTTCATTCATTTTAACAAAAAGTTAAAATTCGGACAGAACTTATGGGATGACCTGATATTTATAAATTAGGAGTAGTTGGGCATGGAGAACCTGCCAGATAAGTGAATTCCGAAATGTATGAATACCGAGGAGAAAATGTATTTGGGGTTTGATTGCATAGATTATACACCCTACTCGGCAAATCCTGCTCTGAATATGTCCTGTTTCTAAAGCCCAAATGCAGTTTGAAAGTTTTGTGACTTACGGCAGCCTTTAATAATTAAGTATAACTCAAGATTTCAATATTAAAATATAAACACTAAACAAGAAGAAAGAAGTAAAACTCGAGTAAATATAACCACTTCAATAAATTCCTTGTTAGTAGCGTGCCTCGGCTTAACGTCCGGTAAATCCTAAATCAAAACCCAAATCATAGACGCACAATAATTCACACTAGGTATTTACTCTGTCTCCCCACAAAGACGAGTTGTGAAACAAGATCCACAATAATTTACACAATCTCGACTAGATAGTTCCACTCAATAGTCATTTAATTATCACTCCTGTCAGTAGCCTGACACCGCTATTTATACAACTGGCGGAAAACATATATTCATAAATCCGGAGTGCCACGCTCGAACCTCGGTGTCGATAGTTACTCATATTCTTTCTATTTGACAGAAAGAGAGGAAACTTTCAGATGGAACGAAGGCGATGGTATTATTGGTAAGTGGAATGTTATATATGAAGAAAAAAATATGGAAAAACAAAAATCCGAATATGCAAATATGCTGTTTTAATGTTATTTCAGTGTCGACGTCAGACGTTTCGATCTAGTAGCCCTTCTTCAGGACATAGTTATTAAACATAATTAACATTAGACGATGAAAATATATGATCACGTCGGTGTCACGTGACGTCGACGTGATCCTATTGCGAAACGGAACGCTGATCTTAAAAATTTCAGTTATTCTGTTTTGATTAGTCTTATGTCTATCGTCTTTTCATGTTGACTTGAATATCGTCTAATTTTAATTATGTTTTAATAACTATGTCCTGAAGAAGGTCTACTAGACCGAAAGGTCTGACGTCGACATTGAAATAACATTAAAACAGCATATTTGCATATTCGGATTTTTATTTTTCCATATTTTTTTCTTCAAACTGTCGGATCTATATCCTTATATTTGCTTACATATATATATATATATATATATATATATATATATATATATATATATATATATATATATATATATATATATATATATATTATTATTATTATTATTTAACACTCTTCATCTTGCATCCTCGCATATACACTCTCATTAACATGTTAATGAGACAATAGTTTTTGGCAACACCCCCCTCCTTATAATTAGTGACATCTGACGGTAGTGAAAGACAAACTCGTTTGGGAAAAATAATGGGTAAGATTTAACAAATATCTTTATCAGTTGCCACGACCAAAGAATTGGTGATTCTCGGGCTGAGGTCATTAACGCCCGCTGGATTTGAAATTCAGCTCAGTTAAAAAAAACACAATTGAGTATCAAAATTTTTCCCATTGCTTAAAAACATTATTGTGCTTCCACATACCAAGTAAATTAAAAACATACAAAGAATATATTTGTCATCACTTCACACACAGATATATAATTCTGGGGGATTAAAAAAAAAATCATTATCGAGTTCAGAAGAATCCTCAACAGAATGTAGAAAGCATTGGACAATTGCTTTGTCCTATTTGGAACTACATCAGCAGTGCGCATCCACTACCGAGAATCGAACCCGGACCGTTAAGTAGACGTCATACCACTGGATCAACGGGTCTCTGTGACGAAGGAGAAACTGACTCGATTCGATATAACACCGCTATTCACAAATACCGTGGTGATATTCATTCAAGTATTCAAACCCAACGTGTCCGGGTTCGATCCTCGTTAGTAGATACGCACTGCTGATGAATCCCAAATAGGAGGAAACAGCTGTCCAGTGCTTTCTGCATTCTATTGAGGATTCTTCTAGACTCGATAAATTACTATATATATATATATATATATATATATATATATATATATATATATATATATATATATATATATATATATATATATATATATATATATATATATATATATATATATATATAATTTATATCGTTTTAGAAGAATAAAAATGTACTCAATGCTTAAAGTACAACGTGATTTAAATATTTATACGTGCTCGACGTCTTAACCATAACAATTGAATATTCCAGTATCAATAATATTTCAATCAATTTAGGGTCAAATATGCTAAATATATTTCACAATTAAAATTTTAAACAATCTTGAAGACACCGCCACCCCTCAGCACTAATATGTGAAGAATCGACACTGGAAAACCACCAAGCAAATACAAGTGCATACCTATAGACCAAACTTTCGAATTCGCAAATGTTTTAAATATGGTTTATGAAAACCAAAGACACTCAGAAAACATTGGATGATGTTCAAATTCTCCCTGGAAACTAGAAATATGTACTGAACCGTAAAAAAATTAAATTAAACACAGAGCTTTTCAACTATATATAAATGACAAGCTGCTGTTCTAATACACCATATATATAATGTATAGGATATTTCTTTAAAAGAGTAATTGAACATAGTCTTGCTGTGATATCTTTCATGACTTCTCGGTCTAAAGCAGACCTATCCTAATGGTAGTTTTCCCAATATAAGGAGCACATTTTCTTTATTAAGACTTTCAGATACCTAGAGTAGAAGACGTTGAAAAACATGGTATAAAAAAGTGGCTGTCTGCTCAAATATGTGTATCTGCTACATTGTGATAAATGATGGCGAAAAAAAAACGGCTGTAATACTCCTTCAACTACTCCCGTCCATGAACAGAGATGCACAGTGGCCCAACTCGTAGGGGACATACTCAACTGATAGGCAATTTTTCGATTTCTCTACACGAGTAATTTAGAACAATTATCATTTATTAGGAAGAATTCTGCTTTTCAAAACTTTAAAAGTAAAAATATGAAAAGAATAACTAACAGGAAACAAAATGCATCAAAATAAGGAATGGGATTAAAAATGGATTAAAAATGGATTAACTAAATCCATAGGTCTTCTTTGCTTTCTTTGCTATTACTAGATTTGGTATTCTTGTCTGACTTGATTGATCTTTCTTTAATCTTAAAGTACCAAAAAGTTCCTTTTTTTCTGTTGTATTCGTTTGTATGAGCAAATCCAAGTCGTCTACAATGTTCTCAATTAAATTTCTGTCCCTCCTCAGTCAAATCTATTTTGTATTCTAATTTGCTACATTCATTTTATCATTGACATTTTGATCTCAGTCTCCACACAGATGACATTTATTCTTTTCAAGAATTCTTTCGTAATTCATTTTATTCGCAATTCTTTTGTCTTTTGATATGTATATAGATTTTTCTTTCGATTCTGGCTTGTAGTTTTTCTATTTTATGATTTAAAATTTGTCTTTTTACATATTTAAAATGACTAAGATGTCTCTTAATGAAAGAACTTAATAATTGAACTCAATGGTTGAAAGACACTGAAAATAAACAAAACAAAACGTGCCGGAATCTTAACAGGAAATATCAATTATTATACAAACATTAAATTTAAATAGGCAAATAGACAGAACTAAATTTTATTTTCATTCTTACATGAGAACCATCAATGAAAACGACTGTTTTACACATTATTTTATTGAATATTCTCATCAATATCCGACATTTCCTGTTACAGATCAAAGGCAAACACGTCTCTTCACGACTACAGTAACATTCTCTTCAGTATATAAGCCAACATCATCAATGTACGTTAACCCTGTTAATGGCGTCGTAGAATATAGAGGTCACAGTTTGAACACGCTAGATGTCGCTGCTATGGCTTCTATAGATTTTTACGGAATTGAATTGCTAGAATCACATTCAATCTGACTTGAATTCAGTGTTATCCTTCTAGACTGATTATCAACAGTTAGAGAGCCCATGTTCACACTGGAAGCTAAAATTGTCAGGAAATCATTTCAATACTCTCGTCAGTATCCCACTGGTTTTTAGAAATGGCGTCATCTGAATAGTTTCGTTTCTTGTTTCTTTTTTTTTGTGGGGGTTTGTTGTTTTTTTGTTTTTGTTTTTTGTTTTGTTTTTTTAACTCGGATATCAGATCTTCCAAACTTTTTGCCTGATTCTTTGGACCCGTTCCAAGTGATAAGCACAATCGTGAAGTTCATGATCCACAATTTCTTCATTTCTCTCGCGACGTCTTCTTTTATTTTAAGTGTACTCTTGTCATCACGTCAGAACAACCAACCTTCTACTTATTTACGATTATTAAATCTATCCTTATTATTATTATTATTATTATTATTATTATTATTATTATTATTATCATTATTATTATTATTGTTGTTGTTGTTGTTTTATTTCCTTTGTTTTCTGATGTTTACTCATTTCTTTCCGTGTCCCGACCAGCGACCTAAGGTCAGAAATGGCATCATGACATTTTCCACTGAGCAGTTTTGAAAAAAAAAAATCGCACATATTTTAGACGGATAAAGCCTTCGTAAGTTGTGGCCTGCGCTTGTGAGTACAATTTTTTGTATTTCTTTAAGACATGGGCTACCAGGAACCCCTTCTATTAGTCTATTGGAACATTTTCCAATCAAATCCAAGGCTCCAAGCACAATACTGGTGATGTTTTAAATTTCCACTTCAAAATCCTTGATCCTCCGATTAAGGAGGGAGGATGTTCTCAAATATCTAGGCGTGACCAAAATACACCTCCAATTACTCCCGCTCCTGGACAGAGATGCACAGTGGGTCAAATCCTAGTAATAATTATTATTAATAGTAATAGTAGCAGTGGTGGTGGTGGTGGTGGTGATAATACTAGTACGAGTAGTAGTTGTTGTTTTTGTAGTTGTGGTGATGGTAATAGTAGTACTTGTCCTGGTGGAGGTAGTAGTAGTAGTTGTAATTGTTGTTGTTGTGGTGGTATTAGTAGTTGTTGTGGTGATGGTGGTAGTAGTGGTAGTGCTTGTGGTGGTAGTACTTGTATAATTGTTGCATAAATTTCTCTCGTTTAACAGGTTAGTTAATATTAAAAAAAAATTGCAGATATATCATTTCCTTAAATCCATGAAGAAATTCTCTGAAAATCATTCGGAAAAAGTTTTGAATAATACCATTTTTTTTTTTTTTGTTTTGCTTTGTTTTTTGTTTTTTTGTTTTTTTTACTAATTATGTTTTATTAGTTTTAATTTTTTTTAAATTTTCGTAAAACAAAAACTTGTTTAATCCAACATTGATGGTGATGTACGCACACTGCCAACCATAGCCTTTCATTTTTAATTTTATCTTCGTTTCGGTTTTTCTCTGTTCCTCTAAGATTATTTGATTTTCTTTCCAACCAGTTAACCTAATTAAAGGATCAGTTACGCAATTATACAATTACAGGAACCTGAAAAATTTATCAACGCTTAAGTGACATGCAAAACACGAAATGAAATTTTGCGGTGGATTTCAATAAAATGCCGACTCGTTTCAGTTCGTTTCATCTTGTCTATACATTTTTTTTTTTTTTGAGCTAATTTCTTCACTTGTTTTAAAATTCAAACTCCTCAGAAAAGAATTAAATTTGCATCGAAATAAACAATTGTAAATGCTTTGCATATTTTATAGCTTTTTAAAAATCACTTTTGTTGTTATAGATTTTATGAATGTCTTATTTTATCTCTAATGTTATTAGCTTCCTTAGAATTATTGCTATTCTTTTATAAATAATTCTTATTACTACTTAATGTTTTTATGGATAATTCTATTATGCTAATTATAACTCGTAAACTTATAATTATTGTCACGTCTATTTATTTCTTAGTGCTTCTTATTTAATTTCAATGTCATTGTTATTGTTATTATGATTATTTTGCTTTCTTTTTATTTTATAATTTGATGACTCCTTTACAATAATAAAAACTGTTGTCATTATTTTATTATTTTCATTTTTATGATGCCATTACAAATAAGAATAACAAATAAACTTATTAGTCATCATTTTTATCAGAGTCTACGTCACAAACAATACTCGAGGTTGGATATCGATTATCAAATACATCAGGAAATGCCTTAATTGTAAGTTCTGGAGTATCAAAGTCTCAGGACTGACTTGCAGAGACATTACCATCATAAATAAAATTACAAGCTTTACTTGAATGGATATATATTAAGTATGTACAAATGACTTCAATAGTTTTTCTTTTGTTTTTGTTTCTTTTTTTTGTTTCTTTTTTTTTTTAAGTTAAACATTACTTTTTTTTTATTCCAGGCACTATAAGGATATTGACAATTACGGCCCTCCAGATTTTGCTTTTTATTATATTTGAATTTCTATATAATCTTGGGAAAGATATCGGAGTGGCTTCATTTTGCATTCTCCGCTGCTTAGGATTCAGTATTCTCCTATCTTAGACTGGTTACCACTCAAGGCTAGGGAGTCCAGTCTACAGTACTATTATTAGGTTGAGAAAGAAATTCGGATTCATGGCTTTCGCAGTGGAATTTTTGACATTGAACGCAACAGACTAGCTTGGAATTTAAACATGGCTTGCCACTTCCACTTTAATCCCTCTCGCACGTTCGAGAGTCTCAAGAAAGGAAATGAGACTTCCGGCAGAAGATGCAATTAACAGGCCAATAAGCGTAGATTCAGACTGCTTAAAAATACAGGGATATTTACTCCAACACGTGTACCCACTAAATATGATGTTTAAAGTATTAAGAAATAATTTCTGGTTATAAATAAAATACATCGATTCTTTAGGAAAAAATCTCTCTCTCTCTCTCTCTCTCTCTCTCTCTCTCTCTCTCTCTCTCTCTCCACCTCCATCTGTGTGTGAGTATATATATATATATATATATATATATATATATATATATAAGTAGAACAAGTATAGATCAAGTATGGATAGGAATCCGACAAAATAAGAGGATAAAGAGCAAGTAGAAAACAGATCTCAATCTAAAATGTTTCACTTTATTTTCACTTTAAGCTTCGTCAGAGATCAAGTTTCAATACACGTGACACGTATCTAACCAATTAGACATAGCCGAACACAACATACCATGATATATATATATATATATAACCAATAAGACATATATATATATATATATATATATATATATATATATATATATATATATGCTCATTAAGGAATTGTATTCCTGATCAATCAAAATTCGTAAATAATTATATAGGCCACACTACATGTTTGACACGCAGACTCACTCTACACCTTTCTGACCATAGCTTAATTAGATCTTATTTAAATATTCATGGAGACCTACCAGACACTATCCGTAACATCGTTGTTGACAACACAAATATAATAGCATCATCTACATGCAAAAAAAGTCTAAAAATAATGGAACCCTTATTCATAAAAAGAAAAAATCCAACACTTAATAATATCAACTATGAACATGGACACAATCTCTTGACCGTGTTTTGAAAATGAAAACATTATATAAATAAATACATGCAACAAACTATTTCTTATTTAACAGTTAAAATATTTCATCCTTGAAAATGGCTAAATTTATAACTGAAAACGCTCAGATAAAAACCCAGTAATTTTAAAAGTTACTCCAAAATTCGCTTGAGGATGAAATGGAACTAATGTCTTTAATTTAATTACAAAATTAAATTCGGGGCTTTTAGCTTCCATTTTTGAAACATGGTTAGAACTGTGTAGCGAAAAAAACATATTTTAAATCAATTAATTTATAATATATATATATATATATATATATATATATATATATATATATATATATATATATATATATGGTACCTAGATTGTTTATTTAAACGCAATAGCAGCACTAGACTAGTGACGAGATCTCATCAATCTACAGTTGATTCGGTTGGATCTAACCGTAAGTTCTGTGCTAACAGTTTCTTTTCTCGCACTTCATGCTTTTGGAAATCTCTTCCGGTGCCATGCTTTCCAGCCAACTTTCAACTTTAAAAATTTAAATGCAATGTCAATCTTCAAGTGTTACTTTTGACTTGCCCTGTATATATAAAGTGACCATTTAAATTTGGCTACTGTCCTTATGTTCATTGTTCAGATGTCTGTTGTTCCAGAAAACCTTCACGGAATTTCAAACTGAATATTTAGTTTTTCTACGGGGGTAGAGTGTTCTCTTTCCGCTGTCTGGGGATATATTGTTTTGTTCTTATTTCGTAATGTTAAGTTATTGCCAGTCTGGTTTCCACTGAGACTAAGTCTGTACTACCTGACCCATACATTGAAATCTCAATTTTTATGCCATCAAAGCTTTAATAAAGTAAGCTATTGTCCTGTGGGAGAATCATGTACATAGAACTTGGAACGTTAAACTTGTTCTCCTTTCCAGTTAAGTGTTGCTACTGTCACACTTGACTACACTCTCTTCTCGTTTTTTTAATGCTGCTGTTGAAGCTTTGCTGTCACATCTCTTTATTTATCAATGGTTCCCATATGGTATTTATTTCTAAAAGAAATTTAATGTGACGACGATAAATTGATCTCTCACAAGAGGTCAGGTCAAGTGTTACTCCATACTTGTTCATACCATGTAACCCAACGCAACCCATTGCATTTTCTTGGACAGGAGATGGCCATCGACAAGTAATTCCCATCGTACACAGAAATTTCATGAAAGTGTCATTATGTTACCACGACATACTACCAGTTCACAGAATTATTTTTATGTTGGTTTGATCTATGCGATCTGTTTTATTCAGTTAAAGTCTCTCTTAAAACCTCTTTCTACATTAACCTTGAATTTAAATTTATATTTATATATTTTTAAATCACCAACAGTCTTGTTTTTTCTCAGATTGTTATGAAGAGGTTAGCGTTGTCGTGGTTTGTGTAATTAACGTTTAAATGAATACCACGTACGCTTCAGCGCGCGCACACTTACGAATAAAAGGTTATGTCACATAGAACACGAGCATACACACACATACGCACTTCAGGTCGGGGAACAAATAATAGACATTCACACTGCAATCTATATGATCGCACAGAGGCAAACCTGAATAACAATCGAATCGCTGGTGTGTCACTAATTAGGGCTTTCAATTACCCAAAGCTGACGAACTTATGAAATTAGCAAGGGAACAGCAAATGATACACGTTCCAAGTTATGCCTTCCATTTTGTTTTCTCTTTGCTACTTCGTCGATATTTTATGCGTTTTATTTAAATCTTATATAATTTTGTTTTTAAATTAAATTTCCCCGCTCAAACGGAAATACGTTTATTCAATCTGACATACGGAAATATTACAAAATACATTTCTGCACGCCAAATAATTGCTTGAACGTGATGTAATGGTTAGCAAGCTTATCTTGTTAGATCAATTTGCAACTGACTAGTGAGTTCGAGCCTCACTAGGCGCTCAATAGTTTCGGCCTTGTGTTCCATGTAAGCTACACGTAAGGCATTTCGAGGTGATGTGATAGCAAACTCTTTTCGCTAGATCAGTTACGACTGAGTAGTGAGATCGATCCTCACGGTATACTCCATACTGGCTTTGAACCACACCAAAGCTACGTTTAGTATATCGCTATAGAGTGACGCCAAGGTTTAAATGCGGTCCCAATTCACTATCTGAGGATCAATCGAAAAGATATATAAAAAAAAGAAGCAAAGAAGTCGCCATAAAATAAAAAAGAGGGTTAGTTAAATCAGATGCTAAAAGCAGGGCTTGATATAACTGATGTTATGGTTTAAAGATGACTGCTTCTATAGTTTTCATCTAATCCTATTATAAAATTAACATTTCTTGATATATATATATATATATATATATATATATATATATATATATATATATATATATATATATATATATATACCCAAGTATAGGATTGGTGTATACAGAATAAATTCCAATAACCAACAATTACTATTCTTAAAAGAGTGCTCAATAGAGAGTAGAGCTAATATAATTATTTATTCGAAAATTATAACATATTTATGTTATATATATACTGTTTTTCTATTTATATATTGTTTTTATATTTATATATTACTTTTATATATATTATTCTACTGTAAACATTGTGAGTTCAATACCTGGCCACAGCAAAGGTGAACAAATCTTGGAGAGTTGAGTTAATAAAGGGAAATAACGGAAAATCAGATATCAAGGAAAAGCATGGCGCATGGAACTAAAACAATCTACACCAATGAACGAAATAAAGGTTTCGGTTCGAAATTTCAACGTATATCATCTGAAGAAAGCCGGAGCGTACAAACGTCATGAATAAAACAATAAAGACGAGGACAACAGTCCGAATAATATAGTGTAAATTGTAATTTATTTTTTTTACTTTTCTCTTGTACTTATTTTCTGGAATGAGATCTATACACGTTTTCTGCTTATTTTTCTGTAATGTTATTAGTCATGACCTGGTATCTCGGCTTCTGTCCCTTTCCCAACACCGTAACGTAGCTTTCCTGTGCCTTTTCTATTCTATAAATATTTTCATGGTAATTATTCTGATGATCTTTCCTATTTGGTACCAACACTTTATGATTTTAAGCGTAGTACTAGTTTGACGGCAAGGTCTCAGCATTTTAAATTTAAATTTGCTAGATGTAACAGTAAGTTCTATACTTACAGACGCTTCTCTCGCACTTGTCGCTTGTGGAACTCTCTTCCGGTTTCTTGCTTTCCAGTCAAATTTGATCTTCAAAAATTTAAATGCAATTCCAATCGTTATCTTCTGTCTTCTTAATTCTTTTTTTTTTTCTTTCCTTTATGTTTTCTTTTTCACATAGTAACCACCTACGTCTTAGTCGCTTTGTTGCTTTACTTGGGCTAAAATTATATATATATATATATATTTATATATATATATAAATATATATATATATATATATATATATATATATATATATATATATATATAATCTTTATTGCTTTACAGAGGCTGAAACATATATATATATAATCATTTCAGCCCAAGTAAAGCAATACAGCCACTAATCTCTCTCCTCGCCTCTCTCTCTCTCTCTCTCTCTCTATATATATATATATATATATATATATATATATATATATATATGACTTACATAATAAAAGTCTTATAAGCTAATGTTACAGAAAACAAAAGTTTTGATTTATTTTGAAAATAAATAATAGTAATCATCTTAATCAAATGCTCATCTCAATACCATTGCGATAAACTACATCCGCGTCCTGGTTAATACGATAAACTACATCCTGCAACAAGGCCTCTGATCAGGAGATTTTTGTAGAGCGTGGAACCTCCTCTTAATTGCTAGTGTTGTCAGGCCTACCCTGACCCGGAGTAGTAGCACCTGTTAGGGTCCCAACTATGGGAAAATAGTTAACCCCGAAACTGGGGCCGAACCACTATGAAAGTGTAAAAATAGGTTTTAATACCAGCATACATTTTTGTAAAAATTATTACCAGCAATGAATTTATGAATAAAAAATTTTTTCAGCAATACATTTTTGAAAGAAAAAAATATTGCCAGCAATACATTTTTGAAGGAAAAAAAATATTGACAGCAATGCATTTTTGAAGGAAAAATACATTTTGGGAAAAAGAATATTAGCAGCCATAAAAATCTTGTCGACATTAAATAACCCATTGAGGTGTTGATATGCCGTAAACCAAACCAAACCAAACCAAACTAATCAATATCATTGTCATTGATTGAGGCCAAAAGGGCAAATTTAGTCCTCTGTTTAGTTCTGTTTCAGCAAAAAGTTGAGGGATTCAGCCCCACGCCTTTTGTGCTGTTGATACCGACCCAACTTTCGTATCACTGTCGACAAGGTAACTGCGGCTACTTATCAGTTAGTCTCAGCAATCTACTAACAGACTAAATATTTATGGTGGTAAGGAAATCAATTGGCTAAAAAAAAACTCTATTGATTTTGTATATTTCTTCTACGTCAAAGGTGTTTTAACAAGCTTCGATATCCAATCAATATTTTGTTTGTTGGAAATTAGGGGAGAAAAAAAGAATTATTATTGATCAGAAATTATTGCAAATGTCACTGACAGAATTCAGCTATCATTCTTCTTTTATATAACAAGTTCTTTCAGGGTGTAGAAGATCATGCCACTCTATAATCTCCTATCTTTTGGTGCTCAAAGTAATTTCTTATCATTTACTATCCCTCTTTACTCTTGTTCTGTCATCTATTCACGCAAACATATTCAGTAAGTTAATTTCTGTTTCCGCATCCTCTTGCTTTCAGTATGTCTTGTAAGTATAATTCTCGAGAGTGCTACTATCGAATATTATCAAAATATAAATCTGCGCCCCAGATTTTTTCAAATATCTCCATTCCTGAATGAATTATTGCTTTCACAAACCAACATACATGTCTATAAAATGTTTTTAAAAAAACTAAAAGAAAAAAAGTTAAATTCATATACATAAAAATTTCAAGAACAACTTTTACTGACATTTGTGTAGTAGATATTAAATTATGTCACTTATCGTCCTCCATAACTTACATAGACTTTTCAGCTAACCTGGCGAATATTCATGGGTTTTGAAAAACCAACAACATTTTTACTCCTGCCTATAAATACTTGTTACAAAATAAATTCCTTGCATTTACCTTGATAAACGCGTCGTCTAAGAAAAATTTTCTTTTTGTCTTCGTTCATATATTATAAA
The DNA here is from genome assembly GCA_963932145.1 of Acanthosepion lycidas. Classification (NCBI taxonomy): domain Eukaryota; kingdom Metazoa; phylum Mollusca; class Cephalopoda; order Sepiida; family Sepiidae; genus Acanthosepion; species Acanthosepion lycidas. Next base: position 114,288,273 of record OZ010572.1, on the reverse strand, counting down.
TATGTATATATATTTATGTGTGTGTGTGTTATTATTATTATTGTATCAACCGTCAGTTTCTAGCACTCAAAGAGTTATGCCTCAACTGCTGATGACGGTGTTGCATCTGTTATGCCTATACAGGTCCGTACAGTTTCGATTGCAATGAATGAAATTCCCCGATGTCGCCTTGTTTTGTTTTCCGTCGAGCACGTTTCTCTTCGGCGACCAGCCTTCGTTTCTCTTCTCCTCTCTCTAGTCCTCGATGCAAATTGCGTCTCCAGATTTTGTAACGAGAGAGTGAGAGAGAGAAACTCGGACAGAGACAGAGAAATAGTATGAAATATGCCGTGAGGTGCTCCTGCCAGAAGTAAACCAGTGCCGCATGGAAAAGCAAAAATTGAATTCATTGAATGATAATATGCCAACTAGTCCTAAAACTAGTGAGATTCCTTTTTGAAGCATATCACCAGGCTGCCAAATGGGTGAAAACCGAGCACTGCATATCAGACCCGGGCCAGTAAATAAAAAGAGGCAATCCAATGACTAAGTGCAAATCAATGAAGCAAATCAATGACTTAAGACACACCCACACACACGCATACACACATACATATATACATATGTGTGTGTGTGTGTAAAACGAAAGGTGGTCCACGGGTGCTTCTTATAATATGTAGAATTGTCCTATCGCTGCACACTTCAAGCAACCATTTCATAGCTTCGATGACATCAGATGCGTGCTTTTAGCCTCTTCATTTAACAGCCGAGAAGAAAGATGCAGATCGGAGTTGAAATTTACTTTCAAAATAAATTCAAACATCGAGGGATTAAACTGGGATTTGCGTTAACTTAGAGAGTATAATTTCTACAGGGAGACCTCTAAAGAACAACATTCCTCGAAAGAGTAAGTCCCACGTCTTTGTTTATTCCTCGTATTATTGGAAAAGAACACAGACATTAAAATATATTTCTTGGTGCTTCAATTCCGTGAAAAGGTTAATATAATAAACATCAATTTGTTGGCTTTTATTCTTCAAATTTTATTTACCGGCCTATTGCATCGATACATATAATTTTTTACCTGAAGATTGCATGTTTGCATGAAACTCCGAATCGTGCTATCCACTTGAGATATTATGTATATTCACTAATATATACTTAATAGTTCTGTTATATAATATTGAGCACTGTTTTTAACACCTGTGAATATATATATATACGTGCATGTATGTGCGTATACATGTTTTTATCATACCTATATATATATATATATATATATATATATATATATATATATATATATATAACACGTGTATTCTCTAAATATAGAATTTATATAAAACACGTGTATTCTCTAAATATAGAATTTATAGTAATAGAAGATTTATGTATTTCTACTACACCAAACGTTATTTTGTGGCTACCCATATCTGAATAAACGGCCTTTTTTAATAACCAGTGAAAATTAAGTCTACCTGCCTGCGCATTCAAGAGATAGAATGATTCGAACCTGCGTCACCCTTTTGTAGGGGAACTCACCG
>OZ010572.1:114281750-114284250 GCA_963932145.1 Acanthosepion lycidas | reverse complement strand
CGTCTTTTGAGTCGCGCCTTTAACACAAAGCTCTATTTAAGCCTCACTCTTTTTTTCTTCTTCTCCTAAGCCCCTATTCACTTAACACCTACTTCTCTTTCTTCTTCATCGTCGAGCAAAACCTTCAATAGACCATATGTACACAGAGTTCATACATCTGTTGCTACTGATCTTTGCTGGATAAATCGAAACACCTTTTCTTTTTAAATACAATGTCAATTCAGGACGTAGGCGTTTATGGCACTCCACAGATTCCGTTTTTTTATCTATTAATTGCCGTGACATTTTTTTTAATTATTTCACCCCAAAGAAGGCAACAAATCTACTAAGACGCAAGGGGTTACAGAGTATTAGAATATGAGAAAAATAAACACTATTAAGGAGAGAGAACAAAAAAAAGAATAAGTATTAAGACAGTAGATAATGATTGACATTGCATTTAAATTTTTAAAGATTAAAGTTGATTGGGAAGCAAAAAGCTGGAAGAGAGTTCCACAAGCGAGAGGTGCGGGAGAAGAAACTGTCAACATAGAACTACTTGGGAAACATAGGGAATTGGTTCCCCACTGCTTTCTCCACGGTTATTGATTCGAAAGTTATCATTCTCCGAGACTGTCTATCACCCAAGAATGTTTATTTATGAAAGAATACACAAAATACGGCACATGACCAAATGTTTATGTAATGATTGAACATAACGACCAGGGTTGGCCGTTATGTCCAATCATTAACTTAGCTGGTCACTTCCACTCAACAAATCATTTTTTTAATCTTCCTTGCACCAAAAAAAAAACACATTCTTACTTAACATTCTCATTACAATCATCATAATACCACAATTTCTCTATAAAATCCTAACTAGTCCCCATGAACGCAACGATCTAAGCGTAGGGGGAGAAATAAAATAGCAACTAATCTAAACCCTAATGAGTATTTACAAAACTATAAATTATTAACAAAAAAACAAAATGTGTTAGTAATAGAAGCCACCACACATTCCTAACCTGTCTATCATCCAATGCTAAAGAGCCTAGTCTATCATACTATTTAATCCATATCTTATGGGGGCTGGGAGAAATGTATTCATTTCTTCCCCTGTAGCATTTGTGCGAATGTGAACGCAACAGACGAGACCGGAATTTGAACCTGGCTCGTTGATTTCACTTTCTGTGCTGATAACCGTTACGGCACGATAATTTTTAAATACTTTTTCTTTTCTTTTCTTTTTTGTTGTTTTTGGGGGTTTGGGGGGGGTGTATAAAGCGCCCATCCATGGTCAGATTTTTTTTAAGAAAAAAAATCATACTTACGCAATCCAACATTTTGTACATTCATCACCATTTTCATCATTCGTGCGTCGGGTCTATTCAGGAAGTACGTGACCATGGCTTTCCATAACTTCCTATCCCTTGTAGCTGTTAGCAATTTTTACCATTTCTCCTTGCCATTGCTATGCCATCCATTCACACAAAATCACCTGGTAAGTTGCTCGCTGTTTCCCTTGACCTTCTCCTGCCCAAAATAAATCTTGTGAGTATTACACTTTCCAAGCCGTCCTTTCTCTTAATCTATCCCAGAAATTTCAATTGGCTCTTTCAGTACTTTTTCATAATCGGCACGGGATGATGAAAAGTTATCGGCCCGAAATCTGACCAAATGAACAAGCAACTAGGAGTGGGAATCCTTATTGGTTATACGAGTATAACATAAGCAGAATGAATCGCAGATAAAGAAATATCCTCCGTGCGACTTCAAATCTTGTTGAAGGTAATTTTATTTTATTCATGCCTAAAATTAACAGTATGATATTAACAATATAACATTTGAGATGTTTATCTACATTTTGTATAGATCTTTTGGCTAATAAAACAAATATAATTTTCTGTTTCCGTCACCAACAGCACCTATTGTTTGCGTTTAAATGCGAGAGCCAAGGGATTTCCTGGTGTTTGAGGTTCTACGAAAATTCCGCAATTATTTGCCTTACGGATAAAGAGCATTAAAATATTCTGTCAAATTTTCTATAAATTCGGAGTTTAGATTACTTGCTTTCGGAAATTTAATTCACTTTAAATTTTATAATCAATAAGATTTTTTCTTTTTTTTTTTTCTTTTTTTGCCTTTTACTTTGCCTTATCTACGTATATACATTATACTTTCCCTGTATCTTCAGATATTTTAAACGGCTAAGTAGTTGACAGGATATATTAATAAACAGAGAATTTTTCAAATTTAAAACGTAGTTCAATGATAAAAGTTCAAATCCTACCGGACGCAACTTTAAAAAAAAAATTATGTGGTATTGGAAGTTCCTGGGATAGGTCTCAACAAAAAGTACATATAGTATTTAAATTTTGTCATTATCCGTTTCGAATAGGCCCTTGGTAAGGTACACAGCGATTTTTCCCGCGTTTTCTTGCGCTTTGATGATCGTTGTGAACTAAGAACACTCGCATAGTATTCTCAATTAACAATATTATAAGATTTTGGGTGAGCGGTA
>OZ010572.1:114214250-114276750 GCA_963932145.1 Acanthosepion lycidas | reverse complement strand
GAATTACTGCAGAAGGTTGTAAAGGAAAGTGAGAAGAAAGGACTAAACATCAACTGTAAGAAAACATAATGTATGATTGTCAGCAGAAGAAACTTGCGGATTACAAATCGGAGATACCAAAATTAAAGTACAAAAATTTAAATGCTTAAAGCACTTTAACATAGGATGGAAAATACAACACCCAAGCAACAAATGCCTTCCAAATGTTAAGCATAGTACCAAGAAATAGGAAGATTTCAATGGAAACAAAGAAAAGAGTACGGAACTGTTATGAAATATGCCCCCCTCCTATATAGTAGTGAATGCTGGAAATTCTCATCACAGATTGAGAAGAAACTTGGGGAGCAGAAGTGTGTTTCTACAGAAGGATGCTGAGAATACCATGGACTGAATGTGTGAGCAACAATGAATTTTTAGAGAAAATGGAAAGAAAAAGGTCACTTATACATAGCATCAGAAAGAGACTGATGAAATTTCTAGGGCACATAATTAGGAAAGATAGCTTAAAAGATTTAACACTCACCGGACATATTGAAGGCAAGAGGAAAGCAGTGCATAACATGCCTAATGAATTTGTTTAAAGGGTTGACAGAACAGGGATTATGGGATATAGTAAAAATTCAAACTTCACTAAGGGCTATAAAGGAAAGGAAATTGTGGCGAGCGATGATCGCCCACATCCTGAAGGGTCATGGCATATAGAAGAAGGAGTACAGACACTTACCAATCCAATATTTTAATTATATTACAAATAAAATTTTGTGCCTATGTACCAGCACAACGATGCTACTTTTTAACGTTGTCGGCATCGAGATTGATGCAATTTCCCCATCGGCAGAAGAAGAGTGTATAAATAAGTTCGTCAAAGAACGTGGCGTCAACTGACTGGAGCCACATTTCCACCCTCTACAACAATAGTGTCATCACTGTGAAACGGTTTCCTGACCGCACATCACGTTGTTTGACGTCCTCTTCGAAGCGAAAGACATTTGAAAACTTTTAATGCCCCCAATACAAAACTCAAGAGCCAATCGAGGCGGAGGGTTACTGTTAAAATGGTAATGAATAATGAGGCGTGTGATATGAATGGAAGAGGGGGTTAGTAGGAAGTGAAGATTAGGTGTATGAGAAGGATAGATAACAATTGACAAAGAGGTCAAGATTGAAGTGTTCAAAGAAGCACCCACGCGGAGGTCTGTTCCTTAATGTGTTATTTCTTGAGAAAAAGTTGCATGACTGGAACTTGTAGAATCTAACTCCTACATTTCAGTGGATCACAACTAAGTTTCCATAATACTGTCATTAAACAACGTCCTGATTGGACAATTACTATGAAAATTGTATTTTGTTTATCCTCACGTGCAAAGTTCTAAAATTTTGCATAGCTAAACACATATAGGCTCCAAACCAAGTTTTTCAGCAACTGACATATTCTGATTGGTACATTAATGCCAAGGTCATGTTTCCGCCTACGCACGACCTGTTCAAACCAAAAAGGCGCCGAAAATATGAAAACGTGTTCTCGAGCCTATCACGTGATTAAAAAATAAATAAATATGATACACTAGCACATTTGCGTTAGTAAGAAATTGACCGGCATTCATTCATGCCACACAATTCTCAAGTTCTAAGTTACTTCTTGAACATATTTCCAGTCGGCAGAAAAAAAGCACTCACTCACTAACTTGCACAGCAATCATTATTCGTTTTAACTTTATCAGTATTAACTCTTGATAACGGATCTAAATTACAACTTTTAAAGTTCACATCACCATTTCAACATCATCTTCAAAACAAGGATTACGATCAAAGAGAGACAACTTCTGAAGGAATTGTGAATTGGAAAATAATTTACACTTAAAAGTAAGCTCTCAAGAAACTGTTTAATTTTAACATACACTCACAAATATTCTCTCAACTTGCACAAATTTTCACCCAAAAATTTATTCAACACACATTCTTTCTACAAAACTTTAATTGCTATTTCAAACAAACTAGGAAAGAACGTTGTACTAAATTTAAACTTCTAAAACAAAACAGTTGTACAGAAATTTAAATGCAACAATAATTTCAATACAAAACATCAACACAGTTTGTATCACTTTTGCCACTAATAAAAGAAAAATCTATTTTTGTTATTGCACTGATTTGTCGAATTTGTTATTTCTCGTGTTGTTTATTTCTTCTTGGCACATTTGTTGAAAGTAAAAATAGTAGAGATTGAATTGAGGCTGTTTGACACCCTACAGATTGGAGACCCGACGTTCAATCCTCTACAAACGTTCCTCTCACATTTGGAAAACGGAATAGATGACTGGGATTCGACATTTTTTGAGATAATAATGATTTTATGATACAAGTATAACTATTTAACCCGTAGCTGGGAGAAGAAGAGATGGATTCATATGTTTGCCAAGAATATTTCCAGGTAAGTGAGCATAACGAATCCGACCGGAATTCGAACTCGGCTCTCCGATTTCGCATCTCAAGCCTTTATCCATTACACTAACCGACATTCAAGTTTACTGCACCTGGTATTCGCAAGCGGTCACCCATCTAGGTAGTGACTAGGTTCTCCGTTGCATAACTTCGGTGATCGGACGAGAACCAGTGTTTCAAAGTCTGTAAATATCTGAAATGGAAAAACTAAAGAATAGCTCTCATATGTATATTTACTATAGTAATAGCGATAGAGTAGCGTAGCCTACGATGTTGCATCTGTGGAAAAATGACTGCAGAGAGGAGAATAAGTCTCATCCCCTCTCACAAGAACTCAAAGCTGGAAAGTGACGATTGAGTAGTTCCAGTCTAAATATGACAGCAATACTTCATTTTTGGTATAATCTAACTTTTGTAAATATTGGGCTCATTACTTTTCTATGAACATTGATATGAGACCGACGTAAGGCGGAATGTGAACTCTTTTCATTTCATCCGTTTTTCTCCAAGTTATTAACAAGTAAACAATTTTGTGTCAATGTAAACACGAAGTGTAATTGAATAGTATGTAAACTTCACTTTATTCCTTTGTATATATGGCGACGTGAGGACATTTCATAAAATATGAGTAAAGAAGAAAATATGAAAAAATGAATTTAAAACAGCAGTTGTTATTTATTATGTGCTCTTATAACGAAATTAAAAAAAAACACGCATAGAAACACGTTTACACACATGTATACTCAATATGAGTATAATTTTAAAGAATAGAATATATATATATATATATATATATATACATATACATATATATATTAAGAATAGAATATATATATATATATATATATATATATATATATATATATATATATATATACATATACTATTCTGGGATACACATACAAACATACACACACAGACACAGATACACACACACACACACACACATATATATATATATATATATATATATATATATATATATATATATATATATATATACACAAAGTGAGATATGTATATTACTCCTGTTCTTTGATATACGAATGGGAGGAAATCGCCTGGTTACATATGTTTTCATATATATATATATATATATATATATATATATATATATATATATATATATATATATATAAAGAGGGAGATTGAGTTGGGGTGAGTTATTGAGATTGGGGTTTGCTAAATTGATTTTGAAAAAAAAAGGTTTTTAAAAATTGTCAAAAGCTTATCGTAAATACTGATAGGAAATTGTAAGTAAAAAAAAATGTCCCTCTTAATTTTTAAAACCAAAACTTTTCATCTATTTATTTATAACGGGGAGACTTTCTCGAAAATTACTTCGTCTCCCGTTTATCTCGTCTTCCTAAAACATTTTTTAACTATTTTTGTTTCTAAAAAAATATTTTGATATATTTTTGTTTTTCCTTTCTTTCCTTTTCCTCAAAGCCTCCGCTACTTGTTAAAATTTTAAAACCAGTGTACAGGCACATAATGTTGAGACAAAGTGTGATAGACATACAGGTGTTAGGATGGATAAACTATGTCTACTGAAGCCGAACTGAAAATAGTAAGAAAAAAAATCTATCATGCTTATCTAACTTGCGAATATTGTATCAAGAGAAACGGTAAAAATACAATTATAATACGGCGCCTGTTGTAGAGCCGGCCCAGTCGATGGTGTCTTGAATATGCTGACTGCATATTCTGCAGAAAGGTACCCACCCTACAAAAAATAAAAGAGCCTATCTACCAAGTAAATGTTTATACGCTCAAACATAAACGTTCAATGTTTACCTATATATGAACTAAGTAAATTATGTACCTCCACCTTTTCGCTGAAAAAACAGCATAGCATGATGAAAAAAGACCCCAAACTTAATAAATTAAAGTTTTATCGTCAAAATGTTTATATTATTATTAAGAGGAAAGACCAAAATATTTTTTTATTATTTTATTAAGTTTTCTAACCCTTTCTAGCACGTTCGAAATTTCTGTTAAAAATCTTTTTTCTTACGTCAGCGGTCGACGTAATATTTACGATTAGTGTTTTTGCGCTTTTTTCCTGTAAAAACACATTGATTAGGAAATTCTTGCAAAAATCAAATAATTGTCAGAATTAATGAAACTTTCAGAACTTATTCACAAATGAATGAAATTGTTTTTTAAATTGTTTCTTTTAGAAAATCTTGGTAAAACAAAATATATATATATATATATATATATATATATATATATATATATATATATATATATATATATATATTACATATGTTACCCCCCCCACACACACACACACTTAATTTCACGAAATTTCGATAAATTAAATTTCCATCAGAAAATTTTTATTAGTAAGTTAAAAGCAGGACTCCTTGGAGAATGTAAATCAGCATTTTTTTTTCAAACCACTACTCATTTCCTGAAAATCTGCTCCGAATCATTAAATAAGAATGCAATAAAACAATGACGTTAATTAAATAGAAAAGCTCTTAATCGCTTTTATAAATAAGATTTATTAAGGACACTGTTGTCATAAGAAAAAAAATCAATGTATGATGAATTTTTACAAGAATTGTTTTCATTTTTTTAATTTTAATTATAATAATTTATAATATGCAAATCTTTTAAAATTCTACATTACTTTCATCCGGTTATGTGATGTTTTTAATAAGTAAAAACTATATTTACTAATCAAAAATTGAAAAGCTTAATACAAAGTATTTTGCTTCAAGATTTTTAAAATAATTTTAGACTTTTTTTTATGTATATAAGATATTGCGTAACGTGCCACTGTTTGAAAGTATGGTCCACGTTATCAGAAAATAAGAGCGATGACTATAGTAAATTTGAAGTCAACATTCATAAAATTAGATTACGGAGAATATTTTCCAACATTTTTGAGATTATTAAGTACTTAAAAATGATGTAAAAAGGCGTTCACCCGTCATTTTATTCTCAATTATGTTTCAACAGTTAAAGTCTCCGTAGAACAACAATAGAGGTGTTACCATATTTATCAGCACTTGTTAAGTGATTTACGAGCGGTGATGAGCGCGTAATTACCACTACTGTTTGCTTTAAAAATCCATTTCTCTGTTATTTTAAACTTAAAGTAAATAATTTTTTCTTTCAAATCAGATTAATTATACTTTGAATCAGTTAATATTCCTCAAATCAAATTTCAGAAAAGTATATTTTATTTTTTGGAAGATTTTTAAAAACTGAGAATAAACTATTGTTTATAAATGTGTCAAAATGTGTTAAAAATGGCCGATTTTAATGACTGAAAGCAACCAAAAAGTTGAGATTCCAATATATTGATTGGAATTTCAATTCAAAATAAACCAGAGTATGCTTACTGGAAATAGTAAATTTAATCATTTAGCTTTCAATTAAAGCTAAAAAGTAAGTTTCAATTTTTTATTTTGTTTTTTTTTTTTTGTAATAAATTCATTTTAAACCTTAGGTATCGAAAATTAGTGCAGGTACCTATAAATGGGTACTAATTTAGCGTAAGGTCTACCGTAGTTTCTGTAGTCTACGCTGTGAAATGATCTTTAGCGTGCTGTCTTCATTTCATGGTATGAATTTATTACCGGTGTTTAAATTTTTTACCCTTCTGACCTGAGTGCTCTTGACCGGTCAATATAAAATGACCTTTGCCATGCGGTCTAATTTTCATGTGCTTCCCTTATTTTTACCTTTTTAACCTGAGTACTCCTGACTGGATATAATAGTAGAATAACACATTTTATCCACTACAATGCTGTTAAAAGCTATTGTAGTGGAGGTAGGCTGCATATTGAAGTGTAAAAGTGCAAGTAGACTACGCGCTAAAGTAGCAGGCCAAAGGTCATTTCACAGCGTAGACTACGGAAACTGCGGTAGACCGCACGCAAAAGTAGTACCAGTAAATGTTTACGATTAAATCACTCTGAAATATCGGTTCTCATTTGATTAACGATGTCAGGCAGTGTTGAGCCCTGTCAGTACTTAAATGAGGGACCGCTTGGAAACACTGGTTACTGTAAGCGAAAACCAGGCATAAAACCGGTTAGGAATGGGGCTAACAACTTCATATCGTAAGGTTTTAATTGATATGGAAGCCATAGTAACAATCTCTAGTTTTGTTGAGAGCTGTGGCCTCGTACTCCTCACTAGTTTCTACGGAAATACAGGGGGAAGAGGAGGAAGATAAAGTAAATGCTTAAAGACTCAAATATAAATGAGCAATATTCATCTCTCCCTGGACCTGAGAAATCCTTACAGACTCAAATATAATCGACCAACATTTGCCTATCCTCGACCGAGGTAAATGCTTACAGCCGCCAATAAGAGTGACCAATATTTACCTATCCTCTAACCAAGTAAATGATTACAGACATAAATATGAACGGTCTATATTTACACGAACCCAAACAAAGTAATTGCTTATAGATTCAAATATAAACGACCAAATATTTTTTTTAATCGTTTCATCCAAAACAAGGTAACAAAGCCACTGTGACGCCACCCTGGGAAAAAATATAATTAAAGAGTCAGAACAATAAAATAATAGAAATTAAGAAGACAGAAGATAACGATTAACATTGCATCTAAATTTTTAAAAATCAAATTTCACTTGGATGAAAGAAGCCGAGAGAGAGTTCCACAAGTGAGAAATATGAGAAAAGAAAATTACGGTTACATCTAGCCATTTCAAATATGAAATGCTGAGATCTTGCCGCCAATCTAGTACTGCACCATGAAACTATTTATAGAAAAGGCACAGAGAAGCTACATGGTGATGGTAGAAAAGTGACTAAAAACGAGATTCCAGGTCAATAATAATATGAAAAAAAAATGATTACAGCATTAAATAACACAATAAATGTCTACATATCATAAAACCAACCAATCCAGTCCAACCCAACCCTGGTATAGGACAATGGTTGCAAGAATGCTTCGCAAATTATTACTAATATAACGATACAGTCCTAACAGAATATTGTACGTTCTATGCATTATGACGTTCGAGAAAATGTATTAGTTTCATTCACATAGAGCAATGGTTACCAAGCTAATTACTATTGTAGTAAATTTGATACTGTACCACGAAACATCTTGGGTGAATCAACATTGACTAATCGTTAGCATGCTTGAGTCTGATCCCCCATCAGAGTTTCAAAATTATGGCCTTTTTTGTACCACAAAACATCCTGTGTGAATCAACATTGACTAATCGTTAGCATGGTTCAGTCTGATCCGCTATCACTGTCTCAAACATGTGGCCGCATGTTTGTAGTCTTGTACAAGTCAAAGCTAAGCGGAGTAAATATTATATGTGAATGCTCCGCCATTAAGCTATATTTTTGTAGTAGTGAGTCTGATACGCTATAAATGTGTCACAAACTTGTGGCTTTTGCTGTACCACGAAACATCTTCGGTGAATCAGCATTGACTAATCGCTAGCAAGCTTGAATCTGATCCCTTATCAGAGCTTCAAAATTATGGCCTTTTTTGTACCACAAAACATCCTTTCAAACTTGTTCCCTTTAGCTGTTCCACGGAACATCTTGAATGAATCAACATTGACCACTTCTTAGCAAGCTAGTCTCGCAGATCATTCCTACTGAAGTGAGTTCGATCCTAACTGGGAGCGTCACAATTATAATTTTATATCATATTAAATTAAGGCTTATTAATGTAGACTATGCAATAATTATACTGCATCTGCCGTATAACGATGATTGGCGACTTAGTCTCCTAGCTAGGTCCTAATTGGATGCTCTAGTACTGCGAGAATCTCCTCAAAAATAAAGAGGATACTTGAAGGAATAGAAATGGGGTTCTACAGAAGGATGCTGAGGATACTATCAACCGAAACTGTGAGTAACGACGTAGTTTTGGAGAAAATTGAAACAAAAAGAAAACTAATTCTTAATATCAGGAAGAGACAGTTGAGGCTTCTAGGACATATAATGAGGAAAGATGGCATGGAAAATCTGATACTCACGAGACAGAGGACAAGAGAGACAGTGGAAGACAACGATTAACATGTTTAATGAGCTTGAGTAAATTGATGTCAGAACAGGGCTTAGGAGAAATAACAAAAGACAAAGTTTATTAAGAGCTACAAGGAACAGGAAGTTGTGGAGAGTCATAACCGTCTACGTCCTAAAGAGACAGGGCACATAAAGATGAACTACTGAGACGTATGTCACAGTAAGTCAAGCTTACGAACTGAAAAAATAATGCTAATGTTTTATGCTCCATATAAATATTATCTTTGTGAAAAATAGTCTGATTCATAGTTTTTAAATCTTTCTTCGAGAGTTCGAACTTTACTGTACGCTTCAGATTTATGGCTTTAGATTAAGGTTAATAAATATTTATTTTAATTCTTATTTTTTTCTATGCTCGAGCTATACAGAAATACAAAGTTTCCTATCGTTAGATAATGAAATATTTAGTTTCTTATCCTTTGTCTTTATTTAGTATTTGTACAGAACAATTTTTTTTCTTTTTCATAAATAGTAGAGTCTTCAAAAAGTAATTTCGTATTTCACCGCTACGAATTTTGCGTCAGCCAATCTTAGCAGAACGAAGAATGAATGGTAGGAAAAGACAGATGAGGCCGAAAATGGAGTACCGCTGCCATATATAGACAGGAGCTGTCCAGTCTTCACTATCCAATCTCGATAGAGTCCAAAAACGTTTCTGCACCCTTGTGGGTAACAAATTATTTTCCACCCGACAACAACGTTCTCGCAGACAAAACGTCGCGAGCCTCTCTTTGTTCTATCGCTATTTCCATGGAAAGTGTTCAAACGAACTACATTCCTTAGTTGCATCAGTTGTTGCCTTCATGGCTAAGACCCGTCATGCCAAGCACACTGTAGCGAATCTCTTTCATTTCCTTCATATTCCTTTGGTGGGATGTAAGTTCCACTCGAGCAGCTTCTTCTATCAAACAGCTGCTCTTTTGGGACAAGAGGATGCGTCTCCAATCACTACAATCTTAACCTATTGAAATCTAGGATTAACTGTTATCATCCCGCATAAACTATATCTCTTACTCTGTAAACCTCTACCTCCAGTGGCTTTCTGTGCTTGTAAAGAATGAACATCAGTGTAAAGAAAAAAAAGGAAACTGCATCAACATCTCTTTTCGTCCTTATCGTTTGTGTCTTTTAAGATGTATTTCAAATCGGGTAAAAGAAGCCTTACGTCAAAAGTGTCTTGCTATAGTAAATAGAAAGGATGTTATACTCCATCGTAACAAAGCAAGGGCACACACTGCAAAACAAATCCAGGAAAAAATAAGATCGTTAGTACGAGAGATCCTTCTACATCCTCCATCTTCATTAGATTTGTCATCTATTGATTTTTATTTGCTTCGATCACTACAACATTTCATAAGTGGCACAATATTCAGAAATAAAGAACTTGAAAACAATCTTGCAAACCTTTTTCGGAGAAAAACTACATTTATAGACCATCTACAAACCATATTTCTATAAAACATACGTTTATCCCGAAAGTATAAAATCATGTACAAAATAAATGTAGTCGAACAATAAAATTGCGTACAAAATATATGTAGTTGATGTCATTAAATTGCGTAGATTTCAGCATTAGATAACCAACAGGGGTTGTTATATAGCTAAGTATATCTAACCAAACCAAACCAAACTAAACCAAACTAAAGTCAATTTTTTTTAATGTGGAATCGAAAATTTGCTTTGGCGTTGCGTTGCAGTTGTTGAAAATGAACGTGATTAGAGTTTTAATAAATTATAGTTAAATAAACTTAACTTACATCTGTTTTCATATACTTATCGGTAAAAATGTAATTATCTTCCGTACACCCAAATATATTTCAGAAGACAAATTTAAGCAATCGATGTTTACGAAGAATAAATTCTGGTCAAATAAGGATAATTCCCTTCAGCTTGTCGTTTGCATAGTATTCAGTGTGTCTCTAAAAATGAATATAAAACAGGCGTAACAGGACAGGAATTACCTTCCCGCTCTGTCATGCCTGTTTTATACTCATTTTGAATCTGCTTACTAGATTAACTTATACAAATGTCATATTTGGTGTTTCCAGTTTTTTCTCTCTTTAATATATAATATATATTAATATTTAAATTTTTATATTAATATATAATATATATTAATATATAATATATATTAATATATATATATATATATATGTATGTATGTATGTATATATAAAATTTGATCCGGTGCATTTTTTCTACATTGATTTCAAACTTTCGATATGTTCAGGCAATTTGCGATTTTTGACTGAAATCGCCTGAAGATACTGAAAGTTTGAAACCAAGCTAGCGGGCTTCAAGCTGATTTTCTAATTTTCTTTGCTTAAAAGCTTTACATGCTAAATTTTTATTTTTTAATCATTTTACATGTGTGTTTCACACTTTTTAAATACTAATGGTATAATTCAACTTCTATTATATATATAGTTAATAATAAATAATAGCTGGCCACTCGTATTCGGGGATACCTGTCTACTAGGGCGGCTAGCCTATTCTTATTTCAGATGCTCGCTCAGACACATTTGTGTTTACTCAACACTCACAGAGCCAAACTGTAGTTTATACTGCAACTATGCTTAGTTACAGTATCTGGGAGAGAGCGTGTTATCTAGCGTGATCAACAATTTGAACACCCTCACACTCTCGACCACGATTACATGTGGGGTCGTGCTAGCACAGCTATTGATGGCCTCAAGTATTCCATCCACCCAATTTCAAGCATATTCCAAAAGAAACACACGCTGGAATCCAGACCGATAATACACACACACACACACACAAACATACACATATATATATATGTGTGTGTGCGTATGTGTGTGTGTGTACGCATGCATTATGGATCATTGTATTAGGGATATACGTATAAATACACAGCTGCGTATGCTCAGACATGACGTTGGGTCAATAAGAACATATTATACAACAACTGTTTTTTATCATATCCCTTGACTATGGATTTATTGATATACCTACGTCAGTTTTATTTATATTTTTTTGATGTTTATCCCAAATTGTTTCAGTACTAATTTAGATTGACTGAAATGTGCTGTCTGTATATCAGTCGTAGTAAACACATACATGCATTGAAAGTGTTATGACCTTTGATTTGCCTTCGGCCGGGCCATTCCAGCTTACCCACCTTCTTACTAATCTTACTAAATTAGTACTGGAAGAATTTGGAATACGTAAACATTATAGGGGTGGTTAATTAATTTGAACCTTTTAAAACCTTTACTCTACAATCTACATTCAACATCATCACTTGATAAGACACCAGAGGTGTTGAAACAAAATGGCTATTTTTGTAGTGATTTTATAACATATTTATGTTATAATTTTTAAATAATTATATATATATATATGTGTGTGTGTGTGTGTGCGCGCATGTGCACAACTATGTTAGCTCTATTACCGATATTGAGCTCTTTCCAATAAGTACCGCGCATATATAATATATAAATAATATATATAGAAATTAAACACACACATATATATATATATATATATATATTCATATGTGAGCCAAATTGTGCTTTTCTTTATGTGTGCGAGTATATTACTTGATACATGTTTTTATTTGTGCGTATATGTACATGCCTATCTATATATTCGCGCATATAGAATGTGTGTGTGTGTTCATCTGAATCCATCTCTTTATATGTGTGTGTGTGTGTGTGTTCGAGTGTGTGCCTGTATATATGCACGATTGTGTGCATGTGTGAGTGGGCTCTAAAGTACCTTCTGCCATTAATATCATCCCCCACGGGAGTGTTTATTTTATTGCCGACCCCTCCATAACAGATTTTCTTCTGTTCTCTTCTTTTTCTATCTCCCAAAATTGCATTCTCCACCCCCAAATCTTACACAAATGGCGGGTTTCTAAGTTAAAGTGACAAGCACAGATTGAATGGGCAGGCAAGCAGTCTGTGGATTCAACTCTTGGACTTTTCGGTCGCCTGACAACGATAGTGTTAATCAAATAATAATTAAATTCGGTAAACCGAACTCAAAAGTGGGTCTTAAGAGGAGGAGACAAAAAGAAGTGGAGGTGGGTGGGGGAATCTAGGTGTCAATGTCTGTTCCTGAATTGTGTGGACTCTGCGTTACCACAACGTTTGTCACTAGAAGCCTGTTTTTCGTTCTTCGCTTATTCATTCGTTTAATTGTAGGGAGACAAGCATTGGGACAAATTAAATTAAGAAGATCTTGAAGTTTACCACAAGTGGCACTAAAACAACGATTAATGGTTAAAGGAAAAAAATCGATGAATAAAATATGCAAAATAAAAAAATAAACATTAAATTTTATAAAAAAGAAACATAAATACATAAAAATTAAATATTATACTTGTTGTCACTCGTTCCCTAACAGAAGCCACCAGATGCCTCTAGTCTGAAGATGCCTATGGTGTAAATCCATAAACAAATAATAATAATAATAATAGGATTAGCTCAATAATAAGAGGATTTGTTCAACTAGAACAGTTTTACAAAACAAGAAAGATAACTGGTAATTACAGAAGAATGGATGATGAACTGTGTTAAAGAACACGAAAGAAATAAGAAACTTTATACAGTAATAAAGAAAGCCAACAAATTCAAAATGGAATTTCAAGTGGGCGAAGAAGTACAAATAAACCACAATACGGTTACTGCAGCGGGAAAGAACCTAAAAAAGAAAGCAAATGCAATGTACTAAATGCAGAAACGATGGCAAAATAAACCTCTTCATGGTCAATACTCTGCCCGTAACAGACAAGCTGATTTAGACAGGGTTTGTCATCAGTGGTTACGTAATGCAAGATTAAAAGCTGAAACCGAAGGGTTTATTCTTGCTGCACAGTACCAATGCTTGCTAACTAGAAATTACCAAGCACACATACTAAAAAATTGTATTAACCCTAAATGTAGATTCTGTGCTGAATATCCAGAAACAATTGGCCATTTTGTATCATGTTACCCAGTGTAGCATCCCATTAATTATAAAATTCAGCATGATAGAATGAACCAATATCTTCACTGAAAAATATCCAAATTTTACGGAAAGGAAACTGCAAGAAACTGGTATGAATATCAACCAGACTGGGTTACAGAGATAAAACCTGTCAAAATTTTGAGACTTTACAATGCACACAGACAGAACAGTCAAATCTAATCGCGCAGACATCGTGATCACAGACTACAAAGACAGAATGTGCTTTCTTATTGACATGGCAACTCCTACAGATTTTAATGCATCTTTGAAGATCATCAAAAAACTATCAAAATATAAGGATCTTGTTTTCTTTTTTCAGATTTTAAATTTCATTTTTTTTATAAAAATGATCAGTGGAAAATGTTATGAAGCCCTTTCTGAGCTTAGGTCTCTAGTTGGGACCCGGAAAGAAATGTATATAGAACAGAAATAAAATAATAATAACAACTGTGATGTAGCTGTCACAAAATAAGCAAGAAAAATGAAACAGAAATGAAAAAGCTAGGCCAAAAGTAAATAGAATAAAGTTGGGGTCAAAAGTCTGTACATAGCCAATTCCTTCTTAGAAGCAAAAATTCTGATTTAGATCAATTCGTAACCCACCAGTGGTTTTGGAGTTCAGGACTTAACAGTGAAACTGGGGGATTTATTCTTGCTGCACAAAAGCAAAACTCGCTTACATGCAACTACCAAGCTAATATCTTGTATCATAGTACAGTGAAACTATTGGTCGCCTTATCTCAAGATGCTCAATACTCGCCCCCAATGAGTACAAAACCCGTCATGACAGGGTTACCAGCTTCTATGATTTTTCTATCAACACAGATCGAACAATACAAGCCTGGACCTGTATATGAAAGACAGAAAAGAAAAAGTTTGCACACTAATTGACATGAGATTACCAAGTGACAAAAACATCTCACCAAATTCAAAGACCTGGAAATAGAAATAGAAAAAAATGTGTCACTTAAAAACTAAAACTGTTCCTGCCGTGTTTGGAGCTTTGGGTCTGATAAAACAAAGAACTCAAGAACAAATCAGGAAAATCCCTGGTGCAACATCTCTCCAGAAAAGAAAAAAAGTTCTACAGCACAGCCCATATCCTGCGAAGAACTTTATCTATTTAAGTTTTTTTTTTTTTTTTTTTTTTTTTTTGTTTATGCTTGTCTTTCGATTAAGTGGAAAAAAAATCACATTCTTCGCTTGCCTTAAGTCATTGGATATGACCCGATATGTGATTATAAATTAAATGGAGGTCAAAAAGAATTTTAATAATAATAATAATAATTTATGGAATACTTAATTGTAAAACTTCTGCACAATTTGCCGGAGATAGTAATCAAAAACGATAAAGACCTTGTGTGATTTCAACATCCAAAGAGACCGCGTTCTTGAGTCCACCAAATCAGACTTCACCGTCATTGACAAAAAAAATGTTAAAAAACAACAAAAACAAAAAGTAAAAATAAAACAAAAACAAGCAAATGCCACTTAACCGAAGTGGCTGTTCCAGGTGACCATAATGTCAATATCAAAGTAATTGAAAAGCTTAAAAAAATACACTGACCTCCAAATTGAAGTTGCCAGAAATGGGAAGTTTAGGCCACTATTGTCCCAATTATCATTGGTTCGCTGGGGTCCCATACCACGGAATCCTGCATTAAGAAAATCAGAATAAAGCTTGGTATACCATCGATTAAGAAGTATGCGTTGTACGGTATTGCAAATATCCTGTAAAATATCTGAAGAGGTACGACTTGATGGAGAACACTCATTAGGCAAGATCTCCGGTTTAAACGAAAACCTAACAACAACAACAACAATAACAATAATAATAATAATAATAATCTATGGAGTCTCATAATTGTTTGCATCCTAGAGAGAGTATAGAAATGAATCAAGGAAAGAAAAGAAGTTAGTAAAATAAGAAAGATAACAAAAATACGACAGACTATTAAACATTTTAATAAAATGCTTACAGTCGGCAATATAAACGTCCAGTATTTTCCTATCCAATAACCAAGTTAATGTTTACACTCCTTGTTATGCCGTTCATTTATACAAGCTTGTTAGGTGGGTTATTCGATATATCCACCTGACCATCCTATGTGTGCCAAATTCTCCAAGCGCACTTTCTTAATAATGTGTCTCAGAAATTTCAACAGCCTCTTTTTGATTCTAAGTACAAATGTTTTCTTTCCATTTTCCTTAACAACTTCCTTGTTGCTTACATGTTTCGTTTATGTTAGTCTCAGCATCCTTCCATAGCACTATAACTGTGTTCCCTCTCCTACTCATCTGTCATATAGGAGGATTAGTATTACATAGCAGTTCAAAACACTTTCCTTTCTTTTTAACGAAATTTGCAAAATACACATAAAAGAGCAGAATAATGATCGGAAGATCAGCTGTTCACAATAAAGACAGTGTTAAAAAGTGTAACGAGGATACTCAAAACGA
The DNA here is from genome assembly GCA_963932145.1 of Acanthosepion lycidas. Classification (NCBI taxonomy): domain Eukaryota; kingdom Metazoa; phylum Mollusca; class Cephalopoda; order Sepiida; family Sepiidae; genus Acanthosepion; species Acanthosepion lycidas. The sequence goes on along the minus strand of OZ010572.1, from coordinate 114,260,830 downwards.
GCAACGAAATTTCGTATCATGGCAGCTCAGAAAAAATGCACCGGGGCAAAAAATATTAGAAATATTGAAAAAGTAAATATAAGTACGTATTACTGTTATAGTTCTCTACTGATTGCTTTTTGGGAGAAGTTCTGCTAGCCTGAAAAATACGTTAAGTTCTCGTAAGTTTCACGTATTTTTCAGTTGTATTACTATATATATATATATATATATATATATATATATATATATATATATATATATATATATTATAGTTTTTTTTCATATAGACAAAAACAATTTACAATACAAAGATGCATTTAGTTGCACCTCGACTGGTGAGAACCAAAAGACAAAATTTTGGTTCTCACCAGTTTCGGTGCATTTAGTTGCACCTCGACTGGTGAGAACCAAAATTTTGTCTATATGAAAAAATTATAATAAATAATTATTGCTCTACTCTCGGTAATGAGGCCTCTTTTGAACTAATGCTGTGAACATTAGAATTGATATATTTTTTTCGTTCACATTACATTCGTACATATATATATATATATATATATATATATATAATATACGATGGCTAAATTTTTTGCCATTTTATATTATTAATTTCGCGCCTGCGCGTTGTTTTGTCGACTGCACAGTTTAGTAGAGTCATTTGGGCATCTTCTGTGAGAAAAAGACCACCATTACGCAATTCACTCCATCAGAAATTTGGAAACGGCATGCTGTATTGCTTGGCATTCCCGCGGGAACCTCCAATACGAGCATTTCAGAAGACTGTGCAGAGGATTTGGAAAGAGTTGGATGAGTTAAATGCTGATTACGGAGATGTTTGAAGTAATCACTAGTGATGGCGACGTTATGACTCCATTCATCTTCCCACAGGGCCTCAGACTCAACACGGTGGCCTACATCAAGTGCTTTGAGGAAGTACTGCTGCCCTGGGTCAAGAGGGTGGCGGCTGGATGACCCTATGTCTGACAACATGACTCTGCACTATACCACACAAGCAGGAACACCTATTTATGGCTATCATCAATTTCTGCGACTACATCACTCCTTATATCTAGCCACTTGAGCCACGTGGGGCGCAGTTGAGCGAGAGACGAACAAAACTCGTTGTAACACCAAAGATGAACTGAAGGCAAGGTATGGCAATATTCACCAACTTAAACAAGGGGATCGTGCAGAGGATTTGCAGGCCATGGTTGAAGCCAATGGCGACTTTATTGAATAAATTTGACTCTTTAGTATTTCAAGATATTTTTGCGTAATTTTGGTAAATATATCTGTTAAAGTGTGATGTCTGTCTTTTTTTTTTTTTGAGTAATTTAGACGACAATTTATTCATCGTTCCTTATATATATATATATATATATATATATATATATATATATATATATATATATATATATTAGGTTGGTGCAAAAATAATTTCGTTTTCTAACATATGTTACTATGTGAGAAAACGAAATTATTTTTGCACCAACCTTATATATATATATATATATATATATATATATATATATATATGAGAAAACGAAAACTTTTCCTTACCAACGTATTTCATCCCTGGCGTAAATTTACATTGTTAAAATCCCTCAGGAAACAAAATGGGTTAATAAAGAAAAGTTTACGTTTGTCTTTTTTTATATTGCTTTTAAAGATATATTTATGCTTGATTAGTTACACACACAAATTACACACACACACACACACATATATATATATATATATATATATATATATATATATATATATATATATATATATATATATATATATCAGTAAGTTTTTCTTGTGCATTCATACACGTCTGTGTAAATATATAAACGGGGAATTATATTTCAGTGATCGCATATTTGCTAACATGAGGAATCTAAATGGAATAATAATAAAAAAAACGAAAGAATATTAATCTACAACCCAGTGTGTCTGAGGATTTTAATTTTTTAATTTTTATTGTTCAAAATATATATATATATATATATATATTGATTGATTGATTGATTGATTGATTGCTATATACATGAAACAGTATCGTGTGATGAGTAATAAATATATTATTATTTTATATATATATATATATATATATATATATATATATATATATGTGAGTGTGTGTGTGTTTCTCAAAAGTGGCAAAATTCTAATTTTGAATTGTTGGAACATCCTAAGTTGAAATCGACGAAGTCCATTATATATATTGTTCATGCGAATAATGTATTTAAGAAAGCCTAAATATTTATTTACCAAATGCTGCTTTGAACATTAAAGTCGGCGTAATAGCATAAAGCATTGCGCACACCCGCACACACAGAAAAAAGAGAAAGAGATAGAGAATGAGAGAAATAGCATATTTTTGTAGTTACTTCTTAATTTGTTTATTGTTGTTGTTTGTTTTTTTTATTATTATTTAATGGGGGCGGGGAGAGCAAAAAGATAAAGTTACCATTTTATTCGTTTCATTTTTCCTCCACCTTCTTTTTCTTCGTCTTCTTCTTCTTCTGTCTTCTTTCCAGATTTCGTCACCACGACCGCCACTAGTTTCGTTTCTTGGCGCGTCTATGCCAAAGCCGCACGCTTCAATTATAGCGTTGAGCCCTGCTCGAGGCAGAATTGTTCAGGAAGGTGTAATCCCAAAGTGTGAGGAGTTTGCACTTAAATCGGTTGACTGGGGAAAGCGCATCCCACAAACCAGCCCATCCACTCACCCACCCGTGCATACCCATGCCACCAACATCCACCACCACGGTGGCTGGCACAGTTTACAAAAGAAACGTTTGGGTTAATTCGAGCTGGGATCCTTAACTCTCAATGATCAGCAGTTGGAAAGTTTTTGTACGTTTATGTTCATGTTTTCATGCTTTGTGCAGGCATATGTGTGTATACATGTACAAATATACGTATGCGTGTTGGGTATGTGTATACGGGTGTATGCGTGTGCGGGTTTATGTGGGTACGTATATATATGTATGCGACTGTACTTAACTATTCCTTAAAAATACCATCAAAACCTCACATTGCCATTCATCTTCATCAGGCTCTCTTCTGTGTACCGTGTTCCTTCAGGATATGGGTTATCATGGCTCTCCACAACTTTCTATCCTTTATAGCGCTTAGCAATGTTTGTCTTTTCATTATCCCTCTCACTCCATTTTCTACCATCCATTTACACAAGCTTGTTAGGTACCTTACACGCTATTTCCTTCTGTCTTTTTGTTTTCAACATGTCATGGGAGTATCAAATTCTCTAAACCCTGTTTTCTTATTATGTGTCCTAGAAATTCCAAGTCTGTTTCCAAATATGCGTGTCCTTTTTGTTTCCATTTTTCTTAAAATCTCCTCGTTCCTCACATGTTCTGCCAATGGTATTCTCAGCATCCTTCTGTAGAAAGATATTTCTGTTGCTTCAAGTCTCCTCATTAGCTGTCATAGTGAAGAGCTGATTTAGAGAATTAAAAAAATAATTAAAGAAAATACATGATGGGTGATACATCTGACAAACAATTTACTGTTTACAAACAGATAACTTCATAATGAATAGGCTTATTAAAATACTTCAGGAAATTACCTGAACTTAGTATATTTGACTTCGTAAACTCTAAACACTTGGGACCGTGATATTTTAATGTGACGTCATATCAGCGAAAAATCTCGTCAGCCGCTCGAGGACAACTATTTCTTTCACTAGCTTCATCACCGACCACGAATTGTCTTGAATCACTATCCGATTCACAAAGTAAGAAAAACTCAGGGCAAAGAAATTCCCCTCCAGATATTTTGTCAGTCATTGGTTAATTAAAACACTATAGATATAATTAAATTTTTTTCATTTAATTTATTTTTCCTTTTTTGTCTTCTCTTTGCCTTTCGCTTTTTTTTTTTTCATTTCTTTCCGTTTTCTTACATTTCTTTTTTTCATTTTGCCTTTCTTTATTTCCTCCATTGCTTCTTTTTTTTCTCATCTTTTTCTTTCTGCTCTTTTTCGACGTTTCTTCTTTCAAGTTTTTATTTTATTCGTTTTTTTTTTGTTTAATCTATCTTATCTACTTTCTTTTTTTTACTTTCTTTCTATCTTTATTTTCTCTTTTTTACCTTTCTTTACTTTTACTCTTATTTTTATTATTATTATTAGTAGTAGTAGTAGTAGCAGCCTCTCTGAATTATCATGCACTAGCAGCATGGCCCGTCGTTGCCCGTGCTTGATTCAAAAATCATACGACTCATACAGCAATCGCTATCACTTGACTTAAAATATTTTTGCCTTTCCTTGCCTTTAAAGGAGTGCCCTTTGCCGTGCTGATGTTGCTACACGCCTTACTTCTTGCCTATCTCACACTGCGAATTTTTTCTAAGCTCTATACTAAACATTAAATCTGTTACGAAAAAAGAACTAAACAAAATAAACACAAAACGATCAGCTCTAAGAAAAGGATTCATAACTGGAAAAACTGAATGAAAAAAAAAATGTTAACAACAAATACTTTTCACACCCAACCCAGTTCTTCGGAATCAGAATCAACGTTGAGTTTAAGCAAGCGAATGAGCCAATTGGAGTAAAGTGCCATGCAGATTTAAATTTTTCCCACTTGTGTCGAATGCAGCTATCAATGTTTTTTTGCATGCTAGCATGCAAGTTAACATTCGTGCCAGTCAGCTGTTGGCTCTCACGTTGGCCAATAGAATCTTCCTGCCGATTCGTGGCAGCCAGCTATAGGCTCTCACTCTGGCCAGTAGAAAATGGCCGCAAACTACATGAAAACTACCGTAGAAGCATGAAAAAATCGATTATTTCCACGATCGATGGGAGTTGTGAAATGCAATGTCGGTCTTGGCATTTCCGCTAACTTGGAGCATGTGCATGTAAATTTTGGTTCAAATCCGTCGAAAATTGCAGCCGTGCATTCGTTACACACACACACATCCTGCCTTTTATAGACAGAGATTCTGGTTTACCATTGTTTTCTCTATGGCTTGAAATTCAGTTTTCTTTCTCTTAGAATCCCCGTCTACCCTGTTATTTTCCTGATCTTCATAAAATTAACTTCAACTCTATACTTCTGACGTCTCCGTCTGAAATCTGAAAGTTTATTTACTAATTATTTTTCTCTTCGATAGGAGTAGATAGGTTCGCCTATCATCCGGTTCACACTCCTTTCTAGTCTTTTGAACATGAGTAGATGTTTATCCCTTTTTCCTGTTAATGATTGGGCTTCCGGCTCCTATCGAAGTTTTTTTTTTTTTTTACTCTCTTTCAATCCCAATAACTCCTTGCGTTTTAGTGGCTTTATCACCTCAGTTTATTTCACTCTCAGTAACCCCTTGCGTCTTAGTGGCTTTATTGTCTTGCTTGAGGTGAAATGATTTTAAAATGTTTGTTTTCTTAATTAGCTGGGAAATGCCATGATTACTTGCAAAAGATAATGGAATAGTTCCTTGTTGCATTCTGGGCAGTTTTGAATTCAGTTTTCCTTCTCTTATATCGATTGCCACCCGAGGCTAACTAATCCAGTCTACCTCGTAATTTCACCTATAGCTAAGCGGAAAATAGATGTATTTATGGCTTTTACTGGCAAATCGACCGCATAATGTCTACCAATCTTATTTTACAGCTGAAACAGAATTTAATTGGTGTTAAAACGGCTGATCTGACCAATATATTATCCCAATCCTCGCAGTATTTCGAGTGACACACGGGATTCTATATTTTAGACACGGGGCCCTGAACACAGGATAGGTCGACCGAGAAGTAATTTTGTCCAGCACCGTAAATGCTAGAAAAACAAAATAGAGGCCGTCTCTAAAGTCTGGGCATATCGAAAATCTCATTAACTATATTTTTTCCTCCACAGATTAAACAGGGTTTTGCTGAAAGAAGAAAAAATTGACTACTTTTTCTGAGGTATACTAAAGAAGGTGTACTCAATGAAAATCACACACGCATAAAAAATGAAATTGCTAATATGACGGCAATGTGGAGTTACTGCATCGAGTTCACGTGAATCTTACAAAGTGTATCAACCTTTTCATCATGGAAATCATATCGAAGATGTTATTTGTTAATATTCCAATTCAATAAAACGTTGTTGAAAAATTACATTTCTTGAAAATATGCATTATTGCCTATGTGTCCAGACTTTAGAAACACCCTGTATTAACCTGAAATTTAGAGTCGTGTGTCAGATAATTCATTTCACATGGATGTGCTGTATGGCGGCCAACTCGTTCAAAAATGTCTTACCGATCTTCTATGTTGTTGTTTTTTTCAAATCAATAATTAAAAATGGCTTCAAACGAATGAATTTAGTAGGTCTTAAAGAAGACACCTCTTCATCATACACTACAGACAAGCGCTAAAAAGTCAGAAATAATTTTTACGAAACAACGAAAGCCACATTACTTGAACACTTAAAACAGCAACAACAATAATATTTAGCAACATGTAATGTAACTAGAATAGAAAATAATGAAATAACTTAACATTAACTTTCTACACTACCCTAAACAAGATGGTTGGAAGTAAACTCCCTTCAATATTAAAGAGTGAGAGCATTAGGTTTGAGAAAGATAATTTACTGGAAAAGATTTCAGAAATTTCAACCAAGAATAAGGCAGTTTAGTTAACGAGTGCCAAATGTTTTCTTTATGGAAAAAGGCTAAAACCACCATTAGCATTACCATTTACTTGCTAGAGATATTTATGCCAAGCTGAAACCCAAATTGGCCTTATAGTGATAACAGCAAATAAATCACTAAATAACCCTTAGTACTAGACTATGTCAGAGTAGGAAACCAAAATAATTAATAATTAATAATAAAAGAAAAAATAAAATTTAAGTAATAACACTTTTTTAAAATATAGCTAAAAGCCCAACTCTTAACAATATTAACTACGAACACGACCTATACACCCAACTAAAAATTAAAAATAACATCATCCATAATTTAAATTTTGACTTTCTAACGTCCATTTTGTTTGACTAATCTAAATCTCTCTTTAAAGTTGGATTTCCTCTCAGTTAACACTCCCACGCAGTGGCGTAGCAGAAATTCTTATCAAATACAGTTTTTGGCGTCCTCACCTGAGTTCGACCTAAAATAGTTGACTATGTTTTGTGACTTATTACCTTTTGAATAAGAGTAACAAAGAATCAAAAACCACTTTACCCAGGCCAAATGAAAAGTCCCAGTATTATAATTGTAAAACTGGGACTAATTGAATTAGACCTGTATACTAAATATACTTACGAAATTTGCATATCTTTTTTCAAATTGATGTCATCCAGTAATGTTATTTTTCAAAGTTTACGGCGAGAACAAGTCACTGATATATATGGAACTCACTTGAGAAGCCATTTATTTGTGATCTCCATATTGTCCCTTTATGGAGATCTCCATGGCGACCATTTATGAAATAGGAACTAAAATTCTCAGTTTGTAGATTTAAATCGGTATTCAAGGTTTCATTAAGTCGATAATCAACTTTTCTCGCCAGACGAAAATTTGTACCCCTACACATCTGTACCCGGAGGAAACTGTCCCCATCTTGTTATGCTTCTGTCTCCCTGGTTTTCAAATTGATAAGAAATGTAAGTTTGACCCTTTCATAAAAATCAAGCATGTCGTATATGCAAAATTGCTCACATACATATTTTATTGAATACTTGTCTTCTCAGTTCATCCACAAGCATCCAAACACACACACACACACACACACACATATATATATATATATATATATATATATATATATATATATATATATATATATATATATATATATATATATATATATATATATATATACATGTCTATATATATTTATAAACACATATATATGTATATATATACATATCGCCATCATGGCTTAGCTTCGCAAAACGAATATCACGAGGGATTCTGTACCCGTCGCTTGCAGGCACGTTTGTGACTGATAAATCCAATACGGGACATTGGTCGCAGTAGTTGCAGCTAAAAGTCTGGCCTGTGCTCGATGGCATAGCATTGCAGGACTTCCTTCTCTGCCTATTGTCCCTGAGAGTGGCCCTGCAGGTATTTTCAAAGAAGGAAACAACATGATTGGTGGTGAGACGCCAGGCGTCACGGTTCTCAGCTATGGTTGGCCATTGGCAATTTTTAATGTGACAGGCAGCAAAGGCTTTTTTTAGGCAATCTTTGAATCGCTTCTTTGGAGCCCCTCTGCCACGATAGCTAGTGGAGATCTTGCCAATACAATAAAATTTTAGGCAGACCATGATTTTCTATCCTGGAAATATGTTCAGCCCAGTGCAGCTGGACTTCAGCAGCATGGCCTCAATGCTGGTGATCTTCACCTTTTCAAGATTGGAGACGAAGTCACCCCAGTGTACGTTATGTATATTAAGAGTCGCAGGTGGTGTCGGTGGGTGACCCATGACTCTGGGCTGTATAGGAGTGTGGCGAGGGCGATAGCTATGTACACCCTGATCTTAGTGCCCTTCTTCAGATGTCTGTTGTACCACACACGATTGTACAGACGGCCAAATGCAATGCTCGCCCTTGCCAGTTCGTTGTCGATCTCCTTGTCGATCGAAGCATTCGATGGCACATCCAAGGTATATAAACCGATGGACTGCCTTCAGCTCAGTTGCGTCAATGATGATGTGGGGAGGGCGATACTTATTCCGATGCGCAGGCTGTTAGAGTACCTCTGTCTTCTTTAAATTGACTTCAAGCACGAATAGCTTGGCGGCCTCTGTGAAGCAACAAGAGCAACGTCATCAGCAAAGCAGTTGTCTCCGATAAGTTTCTCCAGAGTCTTTGTCTGGGCTTTTAATTGTCGTAGGTGAGACAGGCCACCATCGAGATGGTATCTGATGTAGACTCCGTCCTCATCATCAAGATCTTTCATGGCTTGCTTGAGCATCATGCTGAAGATAGTGAAGAGAGTCAGTGCCAGAACGCAACCCTATTTTACATTGTTGGTGATCGAGAAGGGCTCTGAGAGATCGCCGTTGTGTCTAACTTTATTATTAAAGCTTCCATTATTTTTTTTATTATTAAAGCTTCTGATCAAACCGGACTCATAAATAATTACATCGGTTACACAACTACATGCTTATCCAGGCGTCTTACGTTACACCTATCTGATCACAGCTCCATTAGAACTCATTTAAACACACACACAAATTTACCAGACTCCATTAGAAACATACTTGTAGAAAACACAAATATATTAACTGCATCCACCTGCAAAAAAAGACTAAAAATAATGGAAGCTTTAATAATAAAAAAGAAAAGCCCAACTCTTAACAATATTAACTACGAACAAAGCCACAATGTGTTAACCGTATTCGGAAATTAAAAACATCCCTACCACACACCAAGACATACACATAACGCACACACTAAATTAAGCTTAAAAATCGAATCATCCTTGATAATGGCTAAAGGTATAGCCGAAAGCGCTCGGAAATATAAAACATTTGGACAGTTCTTACATACCCTTTGTCCAGAAAAGAAAGCTCTTGTTCGGACACAAGAAAAATTAAATAAAAAGCTTAATCGTAGTACCTTTCCTGCCATTTTTAATGAAACATGCATAAAGGAAGAATTTCTGCCTAAATATACAACTATCAGATATATATATATATATATATATATATATATATATATATATATATATATATTGATGTTAAATCTTCCGTGTATTGATGTTAAAGGATGAGAGAAATGTGCTATAGCTGTACTTTTGATCTTCTTCTAAGATCATCTTCAGGGGTGCAAGTAGTACAAAACTATATGTTGTTCATTAGTACAAGTATTTACACAAAGTTGTGCGTTGTTATCCATTATCGTGATATTTTCATTATGCTTTTAAATGCAAAACGGTTGACAATGTGCTGAGCGTTCATTAGAACGTGAAAAAATTATCCATTATATCATTATCCATGTTATCATGTTATAATGTCATGGATATGCGCTCATTAAAGCGTGAAAAAACTGTTCCTTTACAGGCATTTCAGAACATTACTGCAGTATTCATAGTTGATTCGAATAATTAAATTGGTTGCATTGTATTTTTATAATATATGATTAAATTTATTTTTTATCCATTCCAGATATGTTAGTATAAATGAGATTCTTTATGATTTTTCATCCTGTTTGTAGTTAGCATGCATCTGGTTACAATATAGTACTTTGATATATATAGCGTCCTTTGGGGAAGTATTGTATTCTATTTGACGTGTGCTGAGGTTATTTTATATATGGTCTTATTTGTTCATCTACAAAGTTTTTTATACGGAGATCTAGTAAATGTGTTGTGATTTTTGTCTATTGAAATATGTTAGGGAAAAAGACATTTTGTTATCTTCGTTAAGTTCCTATGTGAACTTGAGGACGGAGATTTTTTTAAGTTTTTTGAGTTTCATTATTTCTTCCATGTTTTGAACTAAAATAAATATATCATCTACATATCTTAGGTAGATGGAGGGTTTCTTGGGGGTAATAAATATATTATTTTCTAAGTTGGGCATGTAGAACTTACTGAAGGTTGGACACAAAATGTACATGTGCAACGTAATGACATTTTAATAGGTTCAGTTTTGGGTCCAACCTTATGTAACTTCTAAATTATATCCTTTCTCTGTCTTTGACATAGAGCTCTAGCTGGATTTCCTCTTGGAAATATATATATATATATATATATATATATATATATATATATATATATATATATATAATTTATGCAAAATTAGGTAATCCGTATGGGTAGACCCGAGGAGGATGATATCCGGAGAGCTCAATGTAAAATTCAGAGCAGATATGTTTGAATAAAAAATTAAAAAAAATAAAAAAATATATATATATATATATATATATATATTGACCACTGATATTATCAATATATATATATATATATATATATATATATATATATATATATATATATATATATATTGCATATTGTGTGGTGGTGCTAGTACAACGATACTACACGGTGTACAATAACAGAGCTATAATTTATATCAATGATAAATATACATTTTTCATTACCGGTAGCACAACTCTGATTTTCTTGCACGATGCAATCGTTAGGCGTCTATTGAAAACTGACCTATCACTTTTTTTAATATATCTAAAGCATCTTTTTCATTTTTTGTTCCAGGCCATTTAAAAATTTAGGTCATTTTTTAATCAGCTCCTGACGATTACATCATGCATGAAACTCAGAGTAGTGCTACAAGTGAGGTAAATATATATATATATATATATATATATATATATATATATATATATATATCCGAAAATAATATATAAATTCTAACGTTCACAGCATTAATTCAAAAGAGGGCTCAATACCGATAGTAGAGCAATAATTATTTATTATATATTTTTCATATAGACAAAAACAATTTAACAAAGATGCAACTTCGTTTCAGTGCATTTAATTGCAATGAATTAAATTCACTGAAAATTTAATTTTATTAAATGCACTGAAACGAAATTGCTTTTTTGTAGTGAGTAAATTGTTTTTCTATATGAAAAAATTATATATATATATATATGTGTGTGTATGTGTGTGTGTACATATATATATATATATATATATATATATATATATATATATATATATATATGAGATAAAAATATTATTTTAAGATATGTTATATTTAGGGGAGGAACGGTGGAGTAATGGATTAATAGCAGCTTGGATTGAGGAATCGGTGAGCCGAACTCGAATTCATTACATTTACTTAGATACTAATACACTTGGGAAAGGTATGAATCATTTTCTTATCCCCCAGCTATGGGTAAATAGCAGGCCAGACCGGGTTCTTGGATGGCAATTGATCTACCGCAGAAAGAAATGGCAACCTACTTCGGAATAAAATCTACCTCGTCCGTCATGTATCGAAAGAATCATGATCGCCTTAGCGTGTATCACGCATGGCACATAACTGGCTGATATTTATGGGTAAAAGTGTTTAATATCAGAGACATATGTGAATATAAAAGTATAAACTGAGTTCAGCACCAAGCGGCGAATCTGTTTCTTGCTTGATTGCAATCCTCAGGCCATATACATGTGAATTAGACAGAAAAAATATTTTATTTGTTTATCTGTAAATTCCAAGATACAATTATTGAATAAGAGATAAATAAACAAAAATTGAAAAATGATTTTTTTCGTTTTTTTTTTTGTTCGTTTTTTTTTTTTTTGTTTTTTTTTTAAATATCCCTGCTTTGTTTACGGAACTTTTATTCATTTATTTATTTATCTTAATGGAGTGAGGGTTGTCATTTAGGTCACAGGTGAACCAAACTAAAGTCCCAATTAATCAAAGATGCACACAGTCCATGAAACTTTAGGGACGCACCTGGCAGGCGAGCGGAGAACACAATTAAGATTGGTCGCGCAAAAATTAGTAAGCGATTCTAATCTAACTTAAGAAGAATACATCGGAAATTCTTTACCTTTCCCAGAATCATTCGCCATCACAAGTTAGAGATAAAAATCTTTTAAAGTTTACAATTATTGCATCTGTTTCGCAAGCACTCTGGAACCTTTATGTAAACATCCCCTCACAAACACTTCTCTCTCTCTCTCTCTCTCTCTCTCTCTCTCTGTCCGTCTCTATGTATCTCTCTTTTTCCCGTTTTCTCTATTTCTCTTCCCCTTTTCTCTCTCCCTTGCTCTTTCTCACTCTTTCTCTTTCCTCCTATCACGCATACATACAGTCACTTATTCATATAAACATGGAATATATATATATTGTCGTTGCCTTTTCTCTATCTTTTCCATTTTCTATTTCTCTCTCTCTTTCATCTACCTATCTATCTATCTCCCTTTTCTCTCTTTCTCTTTCCCCATTTCTTTCATTATCTCACTTCCCTTTTTCCCCCTTTCTATCGTTTTTTTTTCATTTTTCTTCTCCCACACACACATATACAGAAAAGTACGGAATAAATATAAACATATATATATATATATATATATATATATATATATATATATATATATATATATATATATATCACCACTTTCTCGATGTTCTTTTCTATATTTTACCTTTTCTGTTCTCTTTCCTTCCCCCCTCTCTCTCTCTCTCTCTCTCTCTCTCTCCCATTCACTCTTTCTTTCTCTCCTTCACACATAAAATCTCTTGATCATAGATGACTCCACATAAAATTAAGTTTAACTTTTCTTAGCCGACGCGTTTTGTCCTTTGTCAAAGAAAATGAAAGGATTTTATTTTGCAACAAGTATTTACAAACAGAGGTAAAAATGTCGTTAGTTTTTAAGAAATTTAAATTTAAGAACGCTAAAAAATATACTTCAGTTTGCCTACCCTATGTAAAGGGATTATCGGAGAAGATACAAAAGATCTGTGATTCAACACCGAAAGGCACATCATTCTTCATATAAACCCAATTTAATGTCATAAGGTTAATATCCGGGTTTAATTTTATAAAACCTCTTCCCTTTAAGGCTAATACCTTCCACCTGCCTCTGGCCACTGACTCGTGCTTTTTGTTTGACTGAAACATTAAAATGGATAAATTCTGTATTAATTTTTCGACTTCTGTCACAGTTAAATTTCTAATTCCGACACAAACTCAGTATGTATACCGGGGTTGAATAAGACGAAGTTTTCGTCAGTTGAAATAGGCCTATACACTATATGAGGTAATTTTGGATTTTATGGTTTACTACTATTTATGTTTATATACATACATTTATTTACATCCATATATGGTCTGATGATCCTGTTTGGTCGGCACTGTTCACTTATATATTGGTTTGTGTGTGTGTGTGTTTCGCGCAATTTAAAAATTTACATTTGTAGCACACACACACACAAACACACACATATATATATATATATATATATATATATATATATATATATATATATATATATATATATATATATATATACTACAAATGTAAATATTTAAATTTTAAGCGTCTGACGATCAGTCCTCTCAGCGTGAAACCTTTAATTGCGTGAATGGTTGTTTTTTGAATAAAATTCAAGTTTTTTAATAAATTGTAATAAACAAAACAACTTCACTGTACTAAAATAATTCACTGTATTCAAAAAACAACGATAACAAACATTTAATTGGAATTACTTTTCATTCAAATCGTTAATTGTTCATGTTATGTGTATTTGCATATATGCTTAACGTAAATATATACATATATATATATATATATATATATATATATATATATATATAAATGTGCATATGTGTTTGCCAAAAGCCTTCTTGCTCTCTCTTCGTATGCAATTATTCTGCGAGATTCGAAATAATTTATTTTCTTTTGTTTATCAAATTATTCACGTTCTTAAATTTTGCATTCTCTTGCCTCTCGTCAATGCAAAGAATTCAATTTCCTCCAATATTTCTTTTTAACTTTTTGTTATACTCCACCATTCTATGAATGAGGTTTTCTGTTCATCTTAAAGGGATTTAAAATAGTGCCCTATTATATACATAAGAAATGGAATATGAAAATAATATATTTCAATTAAAATTTAAAACCAAGCGTCCTTGTAGATTCAACATTTCTCTATATAAATTTATAACCAATGTTTGTTGTATTTAACACCTCAACACACAAAAAATCTTTAATTGGGTAGGAGATAATTTTTTTTTTTTTTTTTTTTACGTTAGATTGTTCAATTTTTCCTCTAACAATAAAATTATATTCTACGTAACAATTATGCAAGACGCAATGAATCGGTATAATTTCTATTTGTAACGAGGATAAGAGAGTCTTTGGAAAGTGATTCTTTTACGATGATCTTAGCTAGGGGCTCCTTCCATTCTCATTACATCCGTTAAGAATTTGATTACTTTAAATTTTTTAGTCTATCAAAAATTCCAGTGTCCTCTAGCACCCAGTAACCTCTTGCGTTTTAGTGACTTTATTGCCTTGCATGGGGTAATATGATTAAAAACAAAGAAAGGAATAATCTTTTTGCAACATTCTTCTTCATCTTCTTCTTCTTCTTCTATGTGCCGTATCCCCTCAAGACATGGCTCTCCACAATTTCCTCTCTTTTGTAGCTTATAATAAATTTTGTCTTTTTGATCTCTACAAAGGACCGGTTTTTAAACTTCTAAATCTTCTACCTGAATTTCCAAAACGGTAACACTAAAAAGTTTTTTTTTTTTTCTATAAGTCCAATTGTGAGGATTAAATAAGCGAGATTTAATTGTCTATTTAAAAAAGGTTCTTTATATCTGTTAAGGGGTCCACCCCTTTTTCATACAAGTGGACTCGCCTAGTGTGTACTTGTACTGCTGCCGGTGAATACCCGGGAGTCAGACAGTGAGTGGCGGTGATACAGTGATACAGTGAGAGTGTGAGGTAACCGCTTTGTAGGAGTCACAGTTGCGAGCATGTAGACTCAGAAGGAAGTCCTACTTCGATACTGAATTTCCCAGACTGTATATATATTATTATTGCTACTAACCGCATTTCTGGATCTACTAACCGTATTACCAATTGTATTATTACGTCAATACATTTATTTGCTATATTTCATTCCTGCGTTTGTCAGTCATTTGAGACCGGATTTCATCCTGGAATCCACAACAATATCATTGTGTTTCGGCGTGGGGCAATATTCTTTTTTTTAAGTATAGTTCAATTCCGAGTCGTTCAGAAACGCAATTGATCTAATTCAGTATGAAATATTTTATGTAAATCAATGCCATTTGAATAACTATTGATAATAAGTGTTGCTCTAAATCACCTCAAAATATACATTTTTGAATGTATTTCTTTTATTACATTTGATGGATTTAGCTTCAAATTTTCCGTCACTTCTGCCTCTTCACTACTCTACATAAATGACGTATCTCTTGCTTTAATCTTATTTTAATTTCATTTACTCTTTTGTAGCAGTCTTTCATTTTATTTCTTCCCCCAGCTATGGGTTAAATAATAGGACAGACTAGACTTCTTAGCCGTGGTTGGTAACCAGTCTAGGAGAAAGACAACTCTGAATTCAAAACCCCATCTCGTAAAAACCTACTTGCAATGGAAACCCTAGCAGCAATGTCTAGCTTTATGCGGCCCATACTCCTCAGTGGAGTATAAGGGACTTGAGTGTGAGTGAGGTGTTTTAGGCCACGTATGTTATGCATATATAATAATCATTTTAATCTTTAGTAATGTGATAGGAGGCACGGTTGTGTAATGGATAGTGGCTCGGATTCAGGAATCAGAGAGTTGAGTTCGAATTCCAGTCGAAACCACTACATTCACTTACGTGCTAATACCCTTGGGAAATGTATGAATCCTCTTCTCCCTCACTCAGTTATGGGTAAATAGCCGGACAGACTGGGTTCTATAGCTCTGGATGGCAACTGGTCTACCGCAGAAAGAAATGGCAACATACTGCGGCAAAAAAATCTGCCTCGTCAGTAATGTATCGAAAGATACACGATCGCCTACGCGTGTATCACGCATGGCACATAACTGAATGCGATATAATAAATAGATAGTTACTGAACTCAAAATATCATGGATAAGATATATTTAAACAAATGCGTCGAAACTTTAATTCCTTTTTATGATTTTATAGACAGCAAATGCTAAAAACGGAGAAAAATTAAGCTGATGACCAAACTTAAACGGAACATTTAAAGCGTGGACAGTAACAGAGAATAGTAATCCAAATATTATTTAGTACTTTTACTGAAAAACATATTTACATTATTTATATTCGGACTATTGATCGGATTTGTGTTCTTGCTATCACAATGTTTCGGCCTAGTGGCGTGGAACTGGCAGCCACCATGCAGTGTTGATTCATATATATATATATATAATGATAATATATTAGTTTGAATGATAATCTGCCTATCATTTTAGCAGAAAGACTCCATGCACACTCGCCTTACATGGCCTGAAGATTGCGTTTAAGCATGAAACAGACTGCCGTCGCTGAGTTTGGTCTCAATTTCCACTCATATATATATATTGGCAATTTTCATATAAGAAATATAATTTTCATCCTTCACTGAACAACTAGTCAGTGATACTGTCGGTGGAACACTACGTCTTCCGATTAAAATATTTTTTTCAGGAAAACACGTTTTTCAACTACAGTTTTGTTTGAAGTCGCGTATAACGTCAACATCTTGATTACGTTATTATTTTCGCATTGAAAATGAGCAGCCACTGTTTCTTAAAATTACCCTTTCCCTAGAGGGCTCAATCGGGAAACGATAGCATAGTCATCCGTATACAACAGCTCATCAGTGTGGCTAGACATCCGATTGCTTCAAGCCGAGATCGAAATTCGACCGATCTGACATTTGTCAGAGATTCTACCCCTAAGCTATCGGTGTACGGCAAATTCTGAACGTATTATATACGTGATGTATACAGACGCCAATAGCCAATAGCGCTTAATATATAACTGAAGAACGATGCGTTAATAGCAGTAGCAGCCACTGTGATATATATATATATATATATATATATATATATATATATATATATATAATACAACTAAAAGATTTATCAATTAGCTGATTGATGTTATCTTCAGCATTCCGACTCCAGATTTTCGTCGATGGACCCTCCGGGAATTACTCTATCCACACGTTTAAGATATCAGCAACTGACTGCTTATATTTCACATTTTTTTCAATGATGAAAGTTTTTTTTTCATGGTGCATGTGTGCATTTGTGTGAGTGCGTGTTTGTGTGAGTGCGTGTTCGCGCCCATGCGCCTCTGCGCCCGTCAGCGCGTATGTGCGTATGTGTCGTGATCATTTATCTTTTTCGTCGTTCTTTTCACTTTACACTGATTACTTATTGTTTCTTACCCTCTCTCTCTCTCTCTATATATATATATATATATATATATATATATATATATATTAAGAAATATACATAATACCTTACATTGTTATTTAACACTGAACAATGTTTTTTCTTATACTATAGAGTATTTATATGTATTTGTATACGATCTCTCGCTCCTATACCTACCTATATTTACATGTTCGGTTATATATATATATATATATATATATATATATATATATATATATATAAGTATACTGAATTTCTTTTATCTTTTGACAACACACACATATATATATATGTATGTAAATGTATATATATATATATATATATATGGGGAAGGGAATTTTCAAAACAGTGGCTGATCCTACTTCTAATGCAACGCTCTTTTGGTATGAATTGGGCGCTCTGGCTGCTGATTTGACGTTTATACACATCACGTATATAATACGTTAACTGATTCCTTTTCTCTGCCTTTTCTCTGTATATTTTTTATTGGTCCAAGTTTTTTATATAATATGCGTGTGCGTACAGGTTGTGTATCCTCGAGTTTGTGTTTGTGCCCGTGCGTCAGTGTGTATGCGCGTACGTATAGAATGTCGTGATTATTTATCCTTTTCGTTGTTCTTTCCCCTTTATACTCACTCCTTAACCTTTTCTCTTTTTCTCTTTTTACCATTTTCCTTCAGTTGTTGCCATTTGAATTCCGATGTTCTAGACATATGCTATCGCTGTTAATTTTTTAGCCTTGTAGCGTCTGCTTGAATTAGGAAAATTGTATTTCATATTTTTTTACATAAATATATATATATATATATATATATATATATATATATATATATATATATATACATAAATATATACAGGGTGTATCAAAAATACTTTTACAAATTTTGGCGAATCGGTTCCTCACACCAAAACAAGGATAAAAGTCCATATAAATATGTTTGCAAATCTTTCATTTTTTTTTTTTTTTTTTTTTTTTTAGTTAAGTTTAAAGTTTACGGTAGACACTGTTAAATGTACAATCCAAGATACAATCCAAAAATACTTTCACAAACTTTGGGGCGGGTTACCAAAACATGGTAAAATGTCCACGTAATCATATTTCCAAAAACCCATCGCTGTGGCTTAACGCAGCAACTCATAACAAATATTCAACTGCGATTACTTCTACACACGCATGCACCCGTCGGATCATTGACAGGTGGACTCTTTCAAATACTCCCACACGGTTTCAAATGGTTTCGCAAGGCCCTAGGACACGTTGAGGTAGCGTCACTACATCACTAATGTCTGCTGCATAAACCAATTGTTTTAGGCAACCCCACAGATCAAAATTCAAAGGACTGAGATCGGGAGAACTTGCAGGCCATGGAACCGGTTTTCACCTACCCTATCTTTCATGGTAAATGTCAGCCAGTGCAAGGCGAACAGTGGTAACTAAAATGTATTGGAGCTCCATCATGCATGAACCACATGCGTTTTCGTATTAGCAAGTAGTGTGTTTGAAATGAAGTCCCTCTAGACAGCTCCCGTAAGACGTGTTGGGAGAATATATGAACCTACCAGACAGTCACTTACAATTCCAGCCCACACATTAATCGTAAACTGATGCGGCTGTATAGCTTGTATTGTACCATGGGTATTCCGATCCACCCACACATTTTGATTGTGTAAATTTGTTATTCGATTTCTTCCAAATGTTGCCTCATCCGTAAACAAGATTGAAGAGACAAACAACAGATCAGCAGTTTGCGCATTAAACCATTGTCAAAAGTTCTTTCGTTGTGAGTGATCAGAGGGCAAATGATAGGGATAACGGAGCTGCTCTTGAAGTACCCTCCATTCGTTATTATGAGATGTGCGACATACTAATACTTGGATTGTCTCTAACGGCCTGTAGAATGTATTCTTCGTCGAAGTGGAGTCCATCTCGGTCTTCGTCGAAGTGGAGCCCATCTCGGTCTTCGTCGAAGTGGAGTCCATCTCGGTCTTCGTCGAAGTGGAGCCCATCTCGGTCTTCGTCGAAGTGGAGTCCATCTCGGTCTTCGTCGAAGTGGAGTGCATCTCGGTCTTCGTCGAAGTGGAGCCCATCTCGGTCTTCGTCGAAGTGGAGCCCATCTCGGTCTTCGTCGAAGTGGAGTCCATCTCGGTCTTCGTCGAAGTGGAGCCCATCTCGGTCTTCGTCGAAGTGGAGTCAATCTCGGTCTTTCTCGACTTTCTCATAGTTCGTGGTACCACGATTCCTGTCTCAGCAACGTGACCATAAACAGCAGCAAAGGTTGATGACCCGGCTGCCTTCGATTTGGAAGCGCAAACTTATACAGCCGTGCAGCCTCGCGTCCATTACCATTGACGCGGCCGTATGTAAAATCAAATCTGCCTGCTGCTAATATGAATATCCTGCCAGCGTTGAACACAGACTATCCACAAATGTACACCAATGACAAATGTAACCTAGTCTACATGGCAACACAGGTCCATCTACCTTAAACTTTCTTTAAGCTTAATAATTCACAAACGAAGGATTTGCGGACATATGTTTATATGGACTTTTGTACTTGTTTTGGTGTGAGGAAGCCACCCCAAAATTTCGTAAAAGTATTTTTGATTCACTCTGTATATATATATATATATATATATATATATATATATATATATATATATATAGTATTTATTCAAAAATTATAACATAAATACTATTTGCTCTACTCTGTATTGAGCACTCTTTTAAGAATAGTGTTTTTGGTTATCGGAATTTTATTCCGTCTACACCAATCCTATCCTTGCATATATATATATATATATATATATATATATATATATATATTAAAAGGCTTGAAAAATGTTACCATTCTTTCTACGATGATTTCAAACCATTTTTCGATGAAAAATATTAGTCTACAAAAACATTAAAGCCATTATTCATGTCTGTCCCTGAATAATAAGCTGCTTATGGTACGTTGTTTGTCGTTGTTGAAATATGAAGCCTGGCCATAGGTAAAAGCAAGTGTGATGGAAGAGATTTATTTGGATTCAATTCATATTGAGAAAACCCGATTGTTTTCAGTTCTCTTTTAAGCGCAACGAAACACGTAGTTGTCGCAATCTTTCATAACAGCCGATTTTACAACAGAGCAATGAATTAATAACACTTGTTTATAACCTCTTCTAGTAGGCGATCAATACTGGATAACGGAGAATACAGCTAAGTATATGTTCTTCACTCGACTACTAAATAAAAATACGTAAAAATAAAATGTTGGTAGATCATTTCTGCATGCAAATGTATAAACCTTGCAGTGACAGAAATAAATGACGAATTTCATTTTTTTTTTTTTTTTTTTATTATATGACTTTCTAGAACAGGGGTTGCCAAAGTTTTTGTTTCATCGCCCACTTTTACATGGATATTTTTCCACTCCCTACCTGTATAGTAAACATTCAAAATATGCCCAAATTGTTAATTGTTAATAGTTTGTTACTGGTTCATAACTGACTTTACAGGTGAAGGTGTTTTTGGTTTTCTCCTACCGAAAAAAAATGTTATCTCGTCTGAAAAACTATTTGAATCTTAATGACCCTTCTCAAAACTATAGAAAATGCCAAAATATTCCTTGTTTGCTGAGATATTTATAGCTTATCTAGGAATGCGACTCGGTTATTCCCATTTAGCTTCCTGTGTTTTTGTTTATTTGTTTTTCTGTTTTTGTTTTGGGTTTGTTTTTTTGTTTTTTGCTTTTTGTTCTTTTTTTTTTTTTTGTACAGGTTCTTTGCATATCTCTTTTGAATATGTTTTTCTGGTAGCATATGTTGAAATACATTTTAATACTCAAAATCCCATATCGCCCACCAAAATTTGCATTCGCCGAACAATTTCTGGTTTGTTGCCCATCGCCCGTTCAACAGTTGAAATCGCCCACTGGTAGGCGATATCACCCAAGTTGGGAAACCCTGTTCTACATGATGAGAAATGCAATCGTTAAAAATACAATTATTTAAATTACTTATAAAAGGAGGTGTTTTCTTTTTTGAGGGGGCGGGGTGTGAATGGGCGATTCTTTATATGGAAATATATATTTATGCCACTCGAGTAACGTAGGCTTAACATGTATTCAAATGAGTAATCGAATAATAATAAGGTAAAAAGAAACTCCTAACATGTTTGTTGGTTTTCCATGTCTACAGGGAAGATATGATATAGTAAAATATTTATCTAATAGTGGTTAATTGAATGCCAACAAGTTTTTTTTTCTATTTTGTCATTCGATGACTCACTATTACTCTGATATAGTTTTCTTTTCCATATATTTATTTTATTATTTTTTGGAGAACATGAAGCTTCGGTTTATCTAAACTCTGGAATTTGGAGAGGAATTGCCTCAAATGAGCTCCGATCTTTAATTCCACCAGTTTCAAGCTTTACAGTTAGAACACGCCATGCTATCTCCATGAAGTTGAATCATCCCCATTTCCCTCATATTTCAATTATAAAACAGAAGTTGCACTCAAACAGCTTTTCTCAAGAACTTCTTCTTTGCGGAGCAGCCTCTCGTGTAGATGCTTCCCTGAACACTAAAATGTTAACTTCTTCAATTCAAGAGCCAGTCTTTATATATCCTCTTTATCCTCATAATGTTAACTTCTTACGATTTTCTCTAGCATTCATATCACACACCTCATTCAGTAACCCTTTACCTTGTATTGGGCGAACTTTAGTATTTAATACGATAAAATATAATTTTAAAGCTCTGAGTCTCCTCTTTCTAATATTGTCATTTTTTTTTTAAATATGTTCACCCCAAGCAAGGCAATAAAGCCACAGATACCCAAGGGGTTACTGTGTGTAGAAGTGTTAGAAACAGGAACATTCCCAAGGAGCGAGAACAGAGGAAGAGAAATCAGGAAGACAGCAGATAGCGATTGACGTTGTATTTAATTTTTTGCAGATTAAAGTTAGCTGGAAAGCATGTATCTGGAAGGGAGTTCCACAAGCGAGAAGTACGAGAAAAGAAACTGTTAGCATAGAATTTACGGTTACATATAGCCAGCTCGACTGTAAATTGGTAAGAACACGTCGCCAGTCTAGTACTGCGCTTAAATTCGAAGAGTCGAGGCACCATAGAGAAGAACTCCTTGGAACAATTACCATGAAAGTATTTATAGAAAAGGCAAAGGTTACTTTTACTTTTGTTTTTATAGGGTATCAAAACAAAGACGAACAAAAGTGATCTTTTATGCTCCATAAGTGGTCGTTATGCTCCATTGCGCTGTTGAAGCTACCTGCAACATCAAGAGTATTTGAGGACAGAAGTCGGCTTCAGTACGAAGCAAGCGTTATTAGCTCCAAAAATACGCTTCTGGTGATCTGAATTCCCCAGCTGAATCTAGACGTCGTCGCAAGTCGTTCTTCTATGTGCCGCGTCCCTTCAAGACATAGGTGATCATGGCTTTTCATAACTTCCGATTTCGTATGGGTCTTAGCAGTTTATCTCTCTTTGCTAAGGTCGCTGATCGACAAGAAAATAGGGGAAAACCGTGGAGGTTTATCCAGAAACAAATACTGATAGAAAAGCTGGGGTTTTCCCATACAATAACCGGAAGATATCTGTCAGAAATTCACAAAGTGAAGAAAATACAAAAATGAATGACCTACGAATTGATATCTAACGTGCACAATCTGACAATTGCTACAATTCGCTTGTTCTTGTAAAAAAATACCTTTTTCTTAATTATTTTCTTCGTGTCACAACTTACTGTTCTTTGTGGTTTTCAGTAATGTTCGCTTTTTTTGCTATGTCTCCTAATCTCTGTTCTGCACAAACTCGTTAGCTGTTAGGTTGGTGCAAAAATAATGACGTAATAATGTCGTTTTTTTATCTATTTTTTAACGTCAAAAAACGACATTATTTTGTCATTGTTTTTGCACCAACCTAATAGATTACTCGTTGCTTTCCCTTGCCTTGTGAGTGTCAAATTATTCATGCTCTCATTATGCACCCTCGAAATTTCATTTGCCTTTTTCTGATTCTGGGCATAAGTAACATTTTTGTTTACATTTTCCCTAAACTTCCCTGTTACTCGCATGATTGCTTCCCAATAAACGCTCTTAAAACCAAATCTTCATTCGCAAAAGATGTTTTGTGGATGGCAATTATCTTCCAACCTCGTTAGACCAACACAAAAAAGTTTCATTGTCCTTATTTGGAAGGGGTACATGAAACGTTACTACTATTTTGGACAGCATTAGTAAAAAGGAAGTGGCTTCACCTGCCGCAAGGTCACATAGTTCACGAACCACTCGACAAATGTATTTAGACATCATAATTCTGTGTAATCTTCTCTTTCACTAGATCTGTCCTCTTTTAATTACCATCATAGTCCTATTGTCATCATTTTCAATTTTTGTATCAAAGATTGCAAGCTTTTTACCCAGCAGTCAGAAAACACCTGGATCAAATTGCAGTGAAGAAAATACAAAAATGGGTACCCCATGAATCGAAAGATGATCAATAGATTGCACAGAGTGGCAATTGCTGTAATTTGCTTATTCGTTTTAAAGATGGCCCTTTTTTTATAAATGTGCATTTATTGTTGATGAAAAATTATTTCTGTATAATTGGAAAGGTTGTTTTCTTTGAAGAAATAATATTTCTCAACTTTATCAAAACCAAATCTTCAGCTCCGAAAGGTCCATCTGACCATTTGCTATTGTTCTAATGGTTTGAAACATCTTGTAGCCTGCTCTGACTATCATGATAATGTCCTCTTATCATGATTTGGAAACCTATGCAACAAAGGTTGCAAGTTTTTTGGGTTCGACGAAGAAAAAGAAACCTATCCTGGTGTAGTATAGCGCAAGATCTTCACAAATCATTCAGCAAAAAGATGCATCTAAACGTCACGATCCTGCTGGAACTTATATATTCCCCGGATTTGTCCATTGCCATTTTTGACGGATTTTACTTGCATATATGATTCAGTAGATGTGCACCAAAATGGATCATATTGAAAATACCTTTCAGTAGTTTGTCGACCTCAGGTGATCCCGTTTCCATCGAGATGCAATAAATTCACTGCTGGGTCGTTGGCAAAATTGTGTCGATTCTAATGGGGCTTCTTCATGTGCTGTGTCTATCATAAAGATATAGAGGGGAAAGGGAGAGAGAGAATGATCATAAATAGATAGATATTGACAGAATTAGATAGATAGATAGATAGATAGATAGATAGATAGATAGATAACAAACAGAAATAGACAGAATACGGTTTTAGCCACGTCACAAATGCTGCATTATTGTGATTTGCGACAGACTAAATTAATTTGAGTAATATTGGCTTAATATATATATATATATATATGTGTGTGTGTGTGTGTGTATGTATATATATATATAAAGAGAGAGAGGGGGGAAGGAGAGAGAGAAAAGGAAATAGAGAGAGATAATGGCCATAAATAGATAGATATTAACAGAATTAGATAGATAGATAGATAGATAGATAGATAGATAGATAGATAGATAGATAGATAGATAGATAGATAATGAAGAGAGAGAAATAGTTAAATAGAAGACGGTTTCTACCACGTCACAAATTCTCTACAGGTAAGCGAGTTATTTTCTGAACTAATTACAAAAGAACCGAAAAAGCGTTCCGAGATTCGACAAAACGATAGATGTTGATGCTGACAGCCGCGAAATGACAAACTAAAACATAAACAAAGACGTGTAAGCAATCTAATCAGAATCAGCCCCAGAAAAAAAAATGCAGCAGCTAATTCAAGATTGCGAATTTCTGTCTCGCAACAGGCGAATTACTCGCTAATTTTTGCCTCTACAGTTGTTCTTTCTTTGTACAATCGCCTATCATGTGTTGATCACGACTGCCTCCCGCAAAACTTTTCTTATCTTTTAGATTGGAAAATTATTTTTTTAAATTCCAGCCAGTTGAAAATACCGGTATTATCCATAATTTGGTTCTCTGCAATATTTATAAATTTGGATTTTTCAGCCATCTTATCACAGGGTTAAGCAAGTTTGTCTAGCAAACTATCAATAGTGTAATGCGTTCTATCCTGAGCGTGTGCCCTGCAGATATGACCGTACACTAAAGCAGTAATAAATTAGTTACCTCACCGTTAATGGTTAGCAAACCAGTTTCATTGGCTTACTGTAGTGATTTCGATCCTAATTGAATAACTCATATTTGTGTCCTTGTGCCAAACTAAGTTAAAGTTGATAACAAATAGCTAGTTTATGTGGTAAGTTGGGTTTCCTCGCTTTGTGATAAGTCAGCAAACTAATTCTACTGCATTTAGTGACTTTGACTGGCTGCTTTGGTATATTTTGCGACATTTCAGTTCTTTTTTATCAGTTAATGTCGAATTTTTCTTTTTATTATACGTCTGTAGCAGGGTCTATACTTAGATCTCTAGCTAAAATATTAGTCAGGTTTATACTTGAGTTTATAGGTAAACATCGGTCAAGTTTATACTTGAGTCTATAGGCAAAAGTTGGACGGGTACAGCTAACCAATGGTTGTAGTTATAATTGAGTCTCTAGGTAAACATTAGTCGGGTTTATACTTGATTCTCTAGGTTAAAATTGGGCTGGTTTATAGTTGAATCTATAGATAATTATTAGTCGGGTTTATACTTGAGTCTATAGGTTTACATTGAGAAAGTTTATACTTGAATCTATAGGAAAACTTTAGACTGGTTTATACTTGAGTCTATAGGCAAACATTGAACAGGTTTATACTTGGGTCTGTAGGTAAACATTGAACGAGTTTATACGTGAGTCAATAGGTAAATGTTGGTTAAGTATATATAGACTTGTATTTATAGGTAAATATTGATGAGATTTATATTTGAGTCTGCAAGCATGAACCCCAAAGGTGACCGGTTTGTGAATCTGTAGCTGTCTTACCTCTCTTCAAAATATGCAATCGGCGTATTCCAGCTCCTGCCAACACGGCAGACCTTGACTAAGGCATTAATTTAAACTGAGCCTCAAAGCCTCTGGAGCTTCTTGAAGAAATAAGGTGGCAAAGGTGGTCAAATCTGACGGCAATGTACAATATGCTTTTAACCTTTAAACAGTATGCATCATCAGTTGTTTTTTCATTGGAGATCAGCGAATATCAACAGTTGATGATTCAAACTTATTTCAAATTAAACTAGTATCATGTATTCATGATTCAACAATTGATAATTGTAAGTTTCGTGAGCTTAAGTCAATTCCTGAGGTATTTGCAAAATAAAATTAGAAAAACGAACAAAACACGGTGCCATGTCTGCAAAATGTACGACTTCATTCTACATGGGATGCTTCCAGGTGTATCTTGCTACCAGGAGTATCTTAGAATTGAAAAATATTACAACTAAAACCCCTTATGTTTTATTTCTGTAATCTAAAAGAGTTCAGATATAATACTAATAGGGTTTTTTACATAATTAAAATGAAAATAAGCATAAATGTATCTTTAAAATTACTTTTGTAGTTTTTTTATGAGTTAGACGTGTACATTCCTGCAACGTTTTCCTGCCATTTAAAGATTAAGAGTGATGACTTGTACCTTACAATAAATCCCAAAACC
This sequence comes from Acanthosepion lycidas, assembly GCA_963932145.1. Classification (NCBI taxonomy): domain Eukaryota; kingdom Metazoa; phylum Mollusca; class Cephalopoda; order Sepiida; family Sepiidae; genus Acanthosepion; species Acanthosepion lycidas. Next base: position 114,233,421 of record OZ010572.1, on the reverse strand, counting down.
GTATGAATATCGTTTTTTAATTACGATGCTTTCAAATGCAAAGGGGGAGTGTACTCGACCACAAGCCCTCAAAAACTTTCAGAGGAATTGAAATCAGTGCAACATGTGTAGAACGTTAAAAAAATGTACAACTCCCGATAAACACACCATTAACCCTTTCAAACTTGACCACCGCTTTGCCGGTGGTGGAGAAAAATGACGTAATGTCCAGCCACCGGTTGAACAGTGGTAGAAAAAATGACTTAATGCCCAGCTACCGGTCGAACTTGTAACTATTTTTATATCTACCGTGGAACATTACATACCAATTATTTGCGAATTTTGACTCAGAAGCTCAGGCAGAAGCGTTAAAATTCTTCAGGAACGCAGGGCTGAAAGGGTTAACTCCTAAAAATGCGAAAAAATGAAAGTACTGTTGATACTCCATAATATTTTAAAGTGTGCTTTCATTAACATTTTTATTTCTGATTTTTGTGTATGTCATATATATATATATATATATATATATATATATATATATAGAGAGAGAGAGAGAGAGAGAGAGGGGGGGAGCGCAAGAAGTTTACTTGTGACGAGTTTCGTCCTTCAGGACTTCATCTCATCGGACTAAATTTGTTAAGTTGGCACAACTAAACATGCGCACGAACGGGAGGTGCTGGGAATTTTAGAATTTTTTAATATCTAGCCGATTTCATTTAGAGTATTTTTCATCTTCTTTCCATCACATTTGTTAGTAGATATCACACACTGTGAAAATAGATTTGTCAAGATTTGTGAAATGTTGTAGTGAATTGCTTTCTCCTTTGATCGGAGTAGCATTTTTTATGTCAAAATTATTATCAATCACGTTACAGTGGGCAACCAATGCATTTGACATATTGTTTTGCAAAATGTCCCTTTTGTGTTCATATAATATTTCATTTAGATTCCTTGAGGTTTCTCCTGTGTATTTTTGTGACAATCATTAAATAAAGTAAGTAAATTTCTCCTTCAGGCTTTAGCTTATTGTTTTGTCTTGCTTTTATTGTTTTGAATATAGTGGTAACAATTTTTATGTTGAGTTCAGATAGATTCTTTTCGATTGTACAATTCACTACGACGTAAATGCCTAAAGAGTGCCTTGATCGCAAGTTCAACTACAGTAAATTTGCACCCTGGCTCTTACAACATTTCACCATTCCAGACAGATCTATTTTCACAGTGTGGGATATCTACTAAAAATGTGATAGAAAGAGAAAAAAAGAAAGGTTCTAAATAAAATTAGCTAGATATTAAAAAAAAAAATCTAAAAAATTCTAAAATTCTCAGCAGCCCTCGGAATTATTGGCTCGGGGCGTTGATAGTTATAACATTGACTTATTTTCTCCCCAAGAAACCAAAATCGGAACCGTCATATAGCCTGGCGTGCGTTTACCGATTTCGTCACAAAGGAGCGTAAAATCGACCTTGCTAACCGGAAACGCTCCTCTGTGGCGAAATCGGTAAAAGCACGTCAGGTTATATGGCGATTCCGTATAGGATACAGGTTCGACTCCTGTTGGAGGACGCATATTCTCTATGACAATTTCTCGAACATTCAGGCAGTAAATGTTGTTAATACTGTTTATTATAAACAGAGCATTTACTTAAATATTTGTATCTATAAAAAAGAATGTATAAACATGAAAATTTCTTAAAATTACCGCTTACTTGAACATGATAAAAGAAGTGGACAATTTACTGTTTTTTTAGTTCAATCTTGATCATAATGCTTCTCAAACTGCTGCTAGTATTAAGAGAGCATGGGGTGAATGATCCACATGGTCGAACAGCAAGGTGCTGCTTTCTGAAGTTCCGCTCTGAGGATACGAGCCTTGAAAATCAAGGTGGTAGGGGACGTCCATCTGCAATTAACAATCAACATCAGAAAACACTAGTCGAACAAAACCCGCGACAAACTGTCTGAGGAATGTCTCAGATAATGAGTGTTAATATTTCAACAATATCGGACCATCCCAAGAAAATCAACAAGGTGAAGAATCTCTATCAATGGGTTCTACATGATGTTATCCATTACAGCTTTCTAGAAACTAACCAGAGCATCATTGCTGAAGTTTACTGCCAGCAGCTGTATGAAATGCACGATTAATTAAGGAAAATGCGACCTTCACTGGTTCCAGGATGCTACTGCAGCAGCTCACGAACTTGGGATACGAGAATTTGCCACATCTACCATATTCCCCTGATCTATCGCCCACTATCAATTTTTCAAGCATTTTGATAATTTTTAAGCCAGAAGTCATCCGGTTACAAAGAAGATGAAGAAGCTGCATTCAAATTTTTTAACGTCCAACCCTTTAGATGTTTATAGTAAAGGCATAAATAAACTTGTAACTCGATAACAAAAATTCATAAATCTTCAGGGTTCTTATTTTGACTTATTTAAACACTTTCTAAATACATTACTTCAGGAATATAAGTTGATTCTACAATCGGACATTATTTTCTGAACAACCTAATATTATGGAAATAGTTTTGTCAGCAATACCAAATGGAAGAATAAGATCAATAGGCATTGAATTAAAAGAACTATCAATAAAATTCCATCATTACCTGTAAAAACTTTGAAGTGCTTGGAAGACCTGCAGAACTTTCGAAGGAGATTTGGCGAATACTAATAAGAGATTTGCAGTGTGCCTTCAAGTTGAAACAATTTTGTGGATGTTACTAAGTTTGTTCAAATGAAATTTATAAACATGATAAATTACAAAAAAATGCATCCTTGATGTATATTTTAATGTCGGTTTCATTTAAATTAAGTTAAAATATACAAGTATTAATTATATTCTAAATACAATTTTATTATATGTATATTTTAAAATGCATATATATATATGCGTATATGCATTCCCAAGTATGTTTAAAAATTATGTCAGTATGTATATTATTAACACATATCTATATAAATTTATTTTATCTAATTATTTAATTAATTATTTTATTTATATGCGCATTTATTTATTTTGTTAAATCCTTTTATTTATTTTTACTTATTTTTTTTATTTAGTCAGCTCCTACATCTATGAAAATTTTTATATATATATATATATATATATATATATATATATATATATATATATATATTCCTTTGACTTTGATTTTTATTTGTTCTGGTCTCTACAGAACAATTTAAATAACAAGACATTTGACTCTCTACAGTCAATTGCAAACTACCTCACAGCCTTCTTCCAACAAAATCACGAAGTTTCTACGAAAATGGCATCGATAAGCTTGTAGAAAGATGGGAAACGGTTGTTAAAAACAATGGAAACAATGTACTTGATTAATACCTTTTTTTTTTGTGAGTATACAAAATTTTGTTTTTAATTTTCTAATTGGACACCAACTTTTATAATGATCTAATAACATCACCAGGAATATCTAAACCATATGTAATTTTCCTTTTATAAGTAGGCACCATCTTTGAAATATTAGCCTTCGAAGCTATGGCTTTTACTCGAGCCCAATATCTTTGTCTTGTCGGAGGGGCTTAGAATTCACCGATTGATTCCCTAATAATTCCCTTATAACCTCGATCAATATCTACCTTTTTTGCTCTAGTATAAACTGGACCAATGCCTCACATTTTGGACTCCAGTGTAAATTGGGCTCATGTTTACGATTCTTAATCTAGTGTAAGCTGTACAATGCTTACCTTTTTTACTCTAGTATAAATTGAACCAATGCCTCGCATTTTGTACTCTAGTATAAGTTGTGCCCATATTTACGTTTTTTAATCTAGTGTAATGTCTACCTTTTTAACTCTAGTGTAAACCGGATCGGTGCTACCTTTTAGACTCTAGTATAACTAGGACTGATGTTTATTTTTTTTACTCTGGAGTAAACTAGGCTCGTGTCTACCTTTGTACTATAATGTAAACCGGACCTAAGTCTACCTTTTAAACTCTAGAGTAAACTTGATTCATGTCTGGGTTTTTTTTTTACTATAGTGTTAACCAGACCTATGATCAATCTATTAATTCATTGTGATGTTTATCTTTTTTTATAAGACTTACATTTGATATTAAATAATTCTACAAGGATTGATATGCCTTTAAATTAACCAACGTAAAAAAATCTTAGACCAATTTTGGCAGCAATGAGAAATATGTTAAATTTTCAACTACAAGTCAGACCATCTTGCTGCTATTATAGCAATCACTTCTCTACATTGCGTTCTGAGGACAATATGACAAATGTGAAACTAGGATTTGAATCCAGATTTCTAAACAACTTCATTGACAAAAAAAATAAGAAAGTAAGATGAGCCTTCATGACAGCAAAAGGACGTCAGGAAAAGAATGATTAAATGAACAAAAAAGACAATTGTAGACAAGGAAATAAATTTTCGAATAAAAAAAAGGTGTATTGTTGAATAAATTACTGGAAAAATTCAGAATACAAGGCTTTGAAAAGAAAAAGAAAACATTCAACCCATTGATGGCCAACGTCATATTTTTGTCACGTTGGGCATTTATGAGTTTCTGGTAGATATCTATAGCTAATAACGAACTTTTTTTATAAACCTATAATTAATAATGGACTTTTTTGTAAATCTATAATTAATAACGAACTTTTCTTTAGAAATCCACAATTACGGACTTTTATTATAAACCTATATTTAATAGCGGACTTTTTGATAAACCTATAATTAATTATGGATCTTGGTTAAAAACCTACGATTTAGATGGGATTTTTATAGAAACATATAATTAATACATTTTTTTTTTAATAATTGATACCTTATTTTACGCTGGATATTAATAGATTATTTAAGAGCTAAAAGAAAATTAATAAAACCTATCACTGATTACAGAACGCTAAAAAATGGAAAGAAAAGGAAAAAGAGAGAGAAGGATGTGTGTGTGTGTGTGTGTGTGTGTGTGTGTGTGTGTGTGTGTGTGTGTTGAAGATAAAGTAACAAAATGTAAGGGTATGAAGTGCAAAAAGTAAAAGAAAAGAAAAACGAAACAGGTGGTGCCAAAAAGATGAAAAATTGCCGTGTAAAAAGCTCAGGTGACCAAAACGAGGATTGTGTTGCAGGGAATAGATGTGATGAGTCCAAGAAAATGATAACATATCCTATACGGCTAGCGAGGGCGACAAAATAGGATGGGCTTTCAGATGATTGCAGCGGCAGCCATGTTGTCGACAGCGATGTTGTTGGCAGCCATGTCGTCGGCAGCTGCTGAATACACTTGTTTCATTAAGTTTTGCGAGTTATTTTTTGGCTTTAGGTCAAGGCACAAGGAAAGATAAAGAAACATAAATGTCTGCACAAAACGGTTGAGAAAGGGGGAAAAACAGTGCCATTTCATGTATTGAAAAGGGGACAAATCGAAACACATGGAAAATGGACGTTGAAAACAATAAAGAAATTACAATGGAATAATCATGAAACGTACACGTGAGAAAGAAATTAAGGAAATAAATAAAGAAAAATAGAAGAAGTTGAAGAAAAATTACTGAGAAATGATTGGGAAAAAAATCAGAAAAAGATCAGAAAAAGATGTACAAGATCATTAGTGATCACTTAAAGAATGAACCAACGGAACAATGAAAGACAAAAAGAAAAAAGAAAGAAAACGAAAAAGAAATAAAAATTAAAATAATCAAGATTAAAAAAAAATATGTAGCCATTTACGAGTGATTCATCGGACAGCTGAAGTATGGATGACCAAAAATGACACTATTTTTTTCGCTATTTTTATCCATGTGATAAAAGCTCGTTTAAGTTTATGAGCCTTCATTGTACAAATTATTTATGGATGACCAAAAATGTCAAAGCCTAATATTACCCACAATGGCAAAACTAAATTTTCAGCATTAAAACGAATGTTTAATTAGGTACAGTTAAATCATAATATAAATGCATCATTAATCTTAATGAATAGAAAAATAAAAACGAACAATAATAACAATAGAAAAAATAAATAGCAAAATACAATATATAAGAGAAAATGCAAAGAAATCTTGTTCTGTAATTAGTAAAGATGAAAAAACTAAAAAAACAATTTTTGGTTCATTTTATTTAGCGACATATAAAACTCTGTAGGTTATTTAATGCCGAAAGCTAAATATTTTGAACGCAATTTTATGTCTTCGGCTACAGATAAAATGTATTGTTGGTCATTTTGCTATAAAATTGTATTGTTGGTAATTTTACTTTAAATAGGTAGTGCTGGTATTTTTACTATAAAAATGTATTTTATACATTCATAATGATTTGCTTTTGTTTGGGGGTTCACTGTTTACCCATAGCTGGGACCCTAACAGATGCCTTCACCACCCCCCAAAAAACAATAAAGAGGACAATTAACAATAAAAATAAGAAAAAAGAAAGTGGTGGAAAAGATAGGAATAATATATTTAGAAGAAAGAAAGAAAGAAAGAAAGAAAGAAAGAAAGAAAGACTTGAAGTTAACAGCAGAATAATTTCAACAAAACAAGACAACAGTAATAATTATAGAAAAAGAGAGGATAAAAGAAGAGGTATAAATAAATAAAAATAAAATAAGCGGAATGGATTGTATTTTTTAAGTGCGAAAAGAGCAAAAAAATAATAAAATAAAAAAAATCCATTAAAATAAAAAAAAGTAAGAAAAAAAAAAAACCATGACAAGGTAGGAATAATAGATTCCGGTGAAAGAAAGAAAAACTTGAGGTTAAACGTCAGTTAAAGGAACAGTTTTAACAACAACAGAAACAACAACAACAACAACAACAATAATAATAATAATAATAATAATAATAAATTAATGAGAAAAAGAAATTCTAAATAATAAAGAGCAAAACGAAAAATACCAATCGATGTCGGAAATGAAAGAAGAAAGCAAACGTGAAGCAAGGTGGCTAAAATGTGAAAGCTGCGTTAAGGAGGTGCCAAAGTCCAACGGAGACGATAAGCGAAGGCATCCTACTATTTCTTTTTAAACTGATAAATGTTCGTAAAGACCTCCTGCGGATGGCTCAGGTGGGCGAAATGGCTCGAGTAGCGGCGAAAATAGTGGTTAGGTGGGTGGCCTTGCCGAAGATACGGCCCTACGTTTCTTCCACCGAAGGCCTTCGGCTTCTGCAGATGCGATCGCAGACTAACAACAGCCTAATCGATGTTAACACGGCATGGTGTCGTCCCCTGCGAAGAGAGAACACAGATGTACCATTTAGTGGTATGTTATCATTTGGCTTCCATGTCGTCGTTTCTATTTTACTATTTTTTTTAATGTTAGACATACACAGACGCAGTCAATTCGTAATACAGTTTGCTTACTAATTCGATCGCTCAGCTCAGTACTGTAATCAAATGTTGAGAGATGGTCATCTTCCAGCCGAGCAATCAGCCTAATGGTCTGTCACACAAGAATTAAAAAAAACTCGCATAGCTATTGTTATGTTAATATATAGAATCTCTTCTTCTTTGCGTCTTGGTCTGACAAAACGAAAATAAAGCTGGAATTCAAACCAGAATATCCAGTTCTCGGTTCAGCAGAATTACATTTACAAACTTCGAATTTTTCCTAAAAAAAGAGCCTCCAAAAAAACAAGAGCTTTAAAAAAGAAATAAAAAATGTCCAAATCTACTATCATATTACAAGCTGAATTATAATTCAGTTTGATCCTTCTTTCCTTTGTTAGCAGGTACGTTACGCATTGTAATAGCTTGCCTGTCTCCTGCCCACATATTTTCAGATACACAACGAGCCAATTCTGTTTGATTGCGAGGATGAACGGAAAAATATAGCAAAGGCGTAGTTTGGTTTTAGTGAAAGAAAGAAAGAAAGAAAGAAAGAAAGAAAGAAGGGAATATAGAGGAGGAAGTTAGAAGGTAGGTGTGTATAATATGTCAATGCTTAATGTTTTTATTTGTATCCTCTTACTTCTTTAAGTAATGACCTGCATTCATATTTATGATTGTTATTATAATATTTTGTTAAATTTGTTAATTGTTTAACGCTGCAATAGAGATTTGTTTTCGTTTGGTTTCTTTTGTTTTACGGCATATCAACCTCAATGGGTTATTTAATGCCGACAAAATTTTTATTGCTGGTAATATTTTGTTTTGTCAAAAATCTATTTCTGGTAATAATTTTTTCCTTTAAAAATGTATTGCTGGTAATAATTTTTTCCAAAAAAAAAAAATTGCTGGTAATATTTTTTTCCTCAAAAATACATTGCCGACAATACCTTTTTTCAAAGATGTATTCCTGGTAATTTTTTTTTTTTCAAAAACGTATTGTTGGTAAAAAATTTTTCAAAAGTGTATTGCAGGTAATAGTTTGTTTGTTGTTTTTTTTGTTTTGTTTTTTCCGAAAATTTATTGCTGATAATAATTTTTTACAAAGTATTTCTGGTATTAAAACCTATTTTTACATTGTTTCGGGGTTAACTATTTGCCCATAGCTGGGACCCTAACAGGTGCTACCACCCCGGGTCAGGGTGGACCTGGGAACACCAGCAATTAGGAGGTGGTTCCACTCTCCTCAAAACCTCCTGATCAGAGGCCTTGCTGCTGGACGTAGTTTATTGTCTTACCCAGGACGCGGATTAAGAATTAAGATTCATCAGGAAATACAAATAGAAAAACCGTGAAATTTTCACGGGTAGTTTCTGATATTCTGGAATTGTAATGAAATTATAGTGTTTATCAATCGGGTTTTTACCTGGCGTAAATGCTACTAATAAACTTTTAGGAAAATTGGAATATAGTAAAAAAAAAAAAAAAAAAAACCATCCCCGAGGTAAAAGTGAGAATTGGTATTGTTTTTAATGTTTCAAATATATTGGTTAGCCGCTCTATGAGACTGGTGTGCTCGGAAAACGAGTAGGCGGACATTACTATTATATTTGAAACGTCAAAGTTTTATAGAAAATGAAAACAGGAACGATGCTTATACTTAACATCAGAAAGAGCACTGTTGAAATTTCTATGGCACGTAATGAGGAGAAAGGGCTTAGAAAATTTGACACTCACAGGATACACTGTAGGCAAAAACAGGGCATAACTTACATAACGAGCTTGTGTAAATGGTTGACAGAACAGGGGTTTAGGAGATATAAAAAAAAAAGGCAAAATTTACTAAGAGCTACAAAGGACAGGAAATTGTGGAGAGCCATTGTTGACAACTTCTTGAATGAATACGGCACATAGAAAAAGAATACTAAACTTAGTTCAACTCAAACACAAATGTGGGTTGTTAAGAATATTGTGTTGTGTTGATTTTACTCGCGTTGAAAATCAGCATTTTAAATTCTAACGTTTTAACTGAAATCAGACACCAATCAGGAGCGCTTGTGAAAAATACACAACTATCTTTGCCACCAAACAGGCCTGTATTTGGCGTTTTGGCTTGCATTTATTCTTATACTTTGCTGAATCACGGGAAATAGCTAAATAAAGTATTAAGAAACAGGAAAGTTTCGTTAATAAAAAAAGATTGCTTGATTGCTATGTAATACCAATCCTCCTATATGGCAATGAGTTCTGCACAAATTTAGTTACAGATGAAGAGAAAACTTGAACTAATAGGGACATGGGTCTTCAGGAGGATGCTGAGAATACGGAGCATGTGAACAACGAGGATGATTTAAGGAAACTAGAAACAAAAAGAGAAACGCTTATACTTAAAATAAAAAATGTGACTGAACTTTCTAAGAAACATCATGAAGAAAGAGGGCTTCGAGAATTTGACACTCACAGGACACAATGAATGCAAGAGGGAAACAGCGAGCTCGTATAAATGGATGGCAAAACAGTGAGGGTTAGAATGATTGACTGATTTGCTTTTTTACGGCTTATCACCCTGTTGTGGGATATTTCGGATTGTAAGTATAATTCTTTTTTTGCGAATAAATATCATTATCCCAGATACAAGTCCTGCTGGTGGGTAGATAGATTCATACCTTTCTCAAGGGTAATTGCAACAAACCCGTTTGGAATTCGAACTCAGTTCTCCGACTTCTCATTCCGATCCGCTCTCCATTACACCATCGATGCATCCACGTGAGTGGAAGGGATAATAAAAAAAAACGGTGTTAAGAACTACAAAGGATACAATTGTGGAGAGCCATGATCGTTCAAGTCCTGGAGGAACATGGCACAGAAAAGAATAATAGGCAGCAATTAGCAAATAGTTAAAATAAAATGTTTAATCTGAGATTCCGAGCTAAAAGTCAGTCGTTGGTTCGAATTATACTCGCGGTAAATTTGCCCGGCATTTGTGTACAGAATCTATGGGCGTACATTGATACATAAATCAAGTTGTCTTGAAGTAATCATATTTACAAAAACATCTATTGCTTTAACAGAGGCATCTCATACAAAAAGCAAAGAAACAAGTAAAGATTAACTTCAATTTTTTGACAGAAGTAATGAACAAACAATTCATTTTGCCCCCTTTAGTTTTTGTTAATCAAAAACACCTGGTGTGTCTACATCCACAAGAATTTTTTCACCTGCTTTTGTATTGTTTCATTTCTTTATTTTTATTTCTTAATCTTTTCTCTTCAACTTTTTCCTCTGCTTTTCTTTCTTTCTTTATCTATTGATTTCTTTTACAAATGTTCCGTTTTTTTCTTTCGTTATTTTCTTCGCCTATTTCTCCGTTCGTTTCTTTCTTTGCTGTTTGCTTTTTACCTCTCTTTATTTCTGTATTTAATTTCCACTTTCGATTTAACATTTCATTTTTTTTATGCTATTCCTCCCTTTTATACATTCTTTATTTCCTTACTTCATTACCTACTTCATTACTTACATATTTCATTACTTAATTCATTACCTACATAATTCATTGCCTGCTTACTTCATTATTTACTTCCTTCATTGCCTACATATTTTATTGCTTACTTACTTCGTTATTTACTTCCTTACCTACATACACCATTACATACTTCATTACCCATTTGTTTCATTGCCTATTTACTTCGTTACTTACTTAAATACATTCTTCATTACTTTCTTACTTCATTACCTACATACTTCATGGCCTGCTTACTCCATTACCTACATATTTCATTACTTACTCCATTACCTACATATTTCATTACCTACATACTTTATTACCGATATTCTTCATTACTGACTTCATTGGCTACATACCTCATTACCTACATACTTCATTATTACTTAATTCATTGTCTACATACTTCATTCCTTACTTACTCTTCATTACCTACATACTTTATTTCCTACATATTTCATTACTTACTTCAATACCTACATACTTCATTATCTTCATATTTCCTTACTTACTACATAGGTACGTACTTCCTTACCTACATTCTTCAGTACATACTTCCTTAACTACTTACTTCGTTGCCAACTTACTTCATTACCTACATTCTTCATTACTTTTTACTTCATTACCTATATACTTTATTACCTACATACTTCATTACCTACTTCATTGCCAATTTACTTCATTGCATATATACTTCATTACTTACGTCATCATCTACATACTTAATTGCCTACCTACTTCATTACTTACATACTTCATTTCGTACTTTTTCCTCTTTTGTCTTCATTTAACTTAATTTTGTTTTTTCTTTCTCTCTCTTTCTTCTATCTTTTCCTTTCCTTCTGATTTTATTTCTTTCCATTTTCTTAATTCTTTGTTTTATTTTTCCTTAATTTTCTTTGCTTTAAATCGTTCTTTGATTTTCTCTTTTCTTTTTCTTAGTTTTATGTTTGATTCTCGATTTTTCTTATTTGTTCTTGAGTTTTATGAACACAACTAATTTTGCGATATTTGTCAACTCGCAAAAAATGTCATGTTTCACAACTCGGCCTCATTTTCGCTACTGACAATCAAAGATCTGCAGTTAGTTTTTATTCGCTTATGATAGATTAGCCTCAAGACATAGATTAATCTATTCACATACACAGACACATACACACACAGAGGGACAAACGCATGTACACACATACAAATACACAATGACATAAACACAAAGTCACACTCCATGTAATTCGCAAACTAGTCTTGCAAACCATTAAGAGTGAGTTTGATTCTCTGTGAATGACTCACATTCGTGAATTTCTGTGATAATAATGCAAAGCTGACAAAACATAACCGACATTCTCTTACTCACTCTCTTTATACATGCGTGTGCACACTCAAATACACACACACACACATATATATATATATATATATGTGTGTGTGTGTGTGTGTGTGTGTATTCCAGTGCCATAAAAAAAATCACCTTATAACACACTGTCGCACTAATAACAGATTCAAATCCTCCGAAATAAGAAAAATCCTAATCAACAATACCAAAATCCCATTCAAAAACAATTACAAAACACGCTTACAAATTCTTGAAGCAATCACAATTAAAAACCAAAAACCTAACATAAATAAAATAGGATTTAATACAGGCAGAAACATCTTAAACATATTTAATAACTAATATTCCAAATAATAAATACCAACTCCCTCCCAATTGCTAATGAGCTAATCCAACAATTTCTGAATACTCCAAAATATTATCTATAAAATTAAAAATAAAAACAACCTACTTCAAATCAAAACATACAGCCATGTTGACGGTTGACGACAACCAAAAGCGCTCGGCAAAAAACCAAGGACACGGGGCTTTTTCAACAACTTAGACCCAAATGCAAACTTGCGAGAAAGCAAGGAAAAAAAACAGAAGGAAAGATTATTAAACGGAAAAGTTCCGTAGTCTTTAATAACACATGTCTCAATAACTTGTATTAGAAATAAAAGTAACCAAATTCCTTTGTAACTAGAGATGTGACGTGATGAACTAGGAAAATTTATTTTCTAGGGAAATAAATTATAGTCATGGAGCCTTAAGTTTGTCTCTTTCTTGATTATTTAATTAATATTTGCTCTGTTGTTACATTGAGCTCTCTGGATTACATCATCTTTGGAATTATCCACACGGATTAACAAACCCTTCATTACGTTACTATATATATATATATATATATATATATATATATATATATATATATATGCTGATATGGTAATATTAGCCGTTTGACGGAAATATTTGTTATTCCCTACATGGAAACATTTGGCATTCATTGACTGAGCAGTCACGACTGCTTTTGGATGAAATTTATAAAATCTTTCTCTTAAAGAAATTTTTCATGAAAGTGGTTTCTCAAGTCCAATAGCTATCATCGCTCTTTCCAGTATTGATGAGAGTTTGATATAGTTTCGGTTATTTGGTATAATTCTTTGTAAATCAGTAGCGCCAGTCTACAATGTTCAAAGAAGTACAATCTTTGCCAAGCCACTCAAAGAATTTTTTTCACTATTAATCTCAAAAAGCGGTTGTATACAGCTGACAATTTAGTTATTTTTGAATGGGTTTGGCGCCATACATGGCATCCATATTAAAGTCTTGGTCTGACGAGGCTATTGAAGAATATGACCTGAGTTTTCAGGTTGATGTTTTGATTCTGTAGCAATTTGCTGTGTTGGGCGAAATTGCCTTTGGCACAGCTTATTCTTTGTTCAATTTCCTCCCCCCACTCTCTCTCTCTCTCTCTCTTTCTCTCTCTCTCTCTCTCTCTCTCTCTCTCTCTCTCTCTCTCTCTCTCTCATACTTAAGTATTTTTTCTGTTTTATACTCACTATTTATTTACACCGATTTATTGTTTTTAGTAATACATTTATATTTAGCCCCCGTGTTAATCATTTTCATTTTCACCGTTTTCATTATTGTGGTTCCAACGAATATTTCTGAAAAAGTGTTGGACGAAAAAGGTTCCTTTAAAAGAATGCGTTCCATTATTTCCAAAGCCATATATAAATTAATTCCGTGGTGCGTAATTTTTGTACACACACACACGAATATATATATATATATATATATATATATATATATATATATATATATATTCCATTTTATTATTCGATTACCCACTATTAGTCTGATACATAGATTTTTATATCACTGTCATTTTCCGCTTTTTTTTCTTTTATAATCAGTATCACTCCAAGCAAACAAGAGGTTACAGGGTGTGGGGGAATTAGGAACAGAAAGATTAATAATGAGCGGGAAGAGAAAAGAACAACCAGCAGGACAACAGATAGCGATTGACATTGCATTTAAATTTTTGCAGATTAAAGTTGGCTGGAAAGCATGGAGCCAGGAGGGAGTTCCACAAGTAAGAAGTGCGAGATAAGAAACTGTAAGCACAGAAATTACGGCTACATCTAGCTAGCTCAACTGTAAATTGATGAGATCTTGCTGCCAGTCTAGTATTGCGCTTAAATTCATACAGTCTACGTACCATAGCGAAGAGTTCATCCGAACAATTACCATGAAAGTATTTATAAAAAGGGTACAAAGAGAAAACCTTACGGTGGTGGGTAAGTGACTGAAGCTGAGCCGTCAGATCAGGACCAATAATATTGTAGATTCTTTTTTGGATTTTATCGAGGGGCTCTAGGTAAATAGCAGGAGCACCGGACTATATATGGCAGCAATATTCTAAGCATGGACGAATGGTGGACTTATAGATATGAAAGATAGATTCCGGAAAGAAAAATTGTCTCGTTCGGCTCAGTGAACCTACTTAGCAATGGATTCAATATAGTGTTTCTACTTCATATCACCTGCGAACGTTAGCCCGAGAAGACGCAACGTGTCACTTTCCTGGGGGATAGCATCAGCCATGCTGATGGAAGGCAGAAAAAGGACTCTCTGGGGATTAATGGAGAGAAGTTTAGTTTTGGAGGCGTTAAAATTGACAAACCATCATTTGTCCCGGTTAACGACAGTATTGAGGTCGTTTTGGACATCAGCTCCCACTTTGACCTTGTCGGACTAATTAAGTACAAATGAACAAATGCTTTTTTATGCAAATGTCTAATCAACCAATGACGTCGCATCAATTTAATGGCTATAAACATTTAATCATGACCATGCCAACCTTATATCAGGTCATCCCATAAGTTCTGTCCGAATAAAGAAAACAAGTGACCAAATGTTACATTTAATTACAGATGTATTTTCCCTGATTATCTATGACTTCCTTCCATCTATTAACAAGCTTACTAATTCCATTACTGTAAAATTCTTTTGGCTTAGATTCGAAGAACTCACAAATGTCAGTTTTAACCTCTTCCTGTGTTACAAAAGCTGTTTCTTCCAATTATTCTGTAATCAACGAAACAAATGGTAGTCTGAAGGAGCAAGATCGGGAGAATAAGGTGGATGAGGAATTTTCTCCCAAGTTCTTCGATCTTTTGTGACGTGATTCTTGCTGTGTGGGGTCGGATTCACTAGGTCAGGTCTTTTTTTCCACAAAGCTTAGTTCAAACGCTCTAATTGATGACTATATTTGACCATTAATTGTTGCATTAGGTGGTAAGAATTCAAAGTGGATTATTCCTTGGCGATCCCACCAGATTGAAAGAAGAACCTTTTGCCCATGAAGTTCCCTTCTCGGTTGTAGCTGGGGTACTTCCCCTTTACCAAGCCACTGTCTATGACGCTTAACATTTCGATAAAAGATCCATTTTTCGTCGCCAGTCACAAGTCTATCCAAAAACGTGAAACAAGTTGGCGAGAATGGAGAGAAGAGCAAATGTCAACTCGGGATTTGAGGTTGTTTTCAGACAATTCATGAGGCACCCATTTTCCAAGTTTAGGAACTTTTCCAAGTTGTTGAAGATGACGATGAACAGTTGTGTCGTTTGAACTGAGAACCACTGCCAATTCCTCAATTGATAAAGCGGGATTTTCTTCAAGGGCTGCTTCAATTTGTTAAGTTTAAAGTAACCGAAAATTCTATTTTTATTACGTGATCAGGGAAACTCCATCATCAAGAGATGTGCAATTTGCTCAGATCTGTGTAGTGAACTCTTCTGGTGAGGTAAAAAAGTGTTATACAGACACATACACATAGATAGATAGATAGATAGATAGATAGATAGATAGATAGATAGATAGATAGATCCTCTGGTTGATTTCCCTCTCAACAATACTTCAGACATGGTTGTCACGTAAACCTAAGATGCCAAATATGAGGATAAACTGATCATGAAAATCTTCGGGGGCTGCACTTTGCCAACATGGACAATGTGGATTTAGAAAGCAGAATTCTGTTTGTGCCGACCACTTTGTCTAGCACCTCGATGTAGAGTGTAACATTGATCCTACGGGAAGATTTGGGTTGGCGTGATATAGCCCTTTTTGTACATGACCCCTAGGACTAATACAGATGACGTGAACTTGGTGGGCAGAACCACTTATCTTTTATCCTGTTCAGCTGCCCACTTCCAAGAACCTGGCTATCTCCGAAATGCTGTGATTGGCAGTTCGTGCCAAGAGGACAGAGGGCCTTTCTCATTTCCTTCGTCAGATTCTAAACAAACCATGTTAATATTCTTGATGTATAAGAAGGAATTAAGAATGATAAAATTTGGGGAATTCCGCGTATTATTACATTTGCTCGTTTACATTACATAACATTTAAGGCTCGCTAAAGGTCTGTTCTCAAATAATTAGCACACTAGGTATATATAATATATAATAACCAAGTTAAGACATATATAATTTATATAATATAAATATTTACTTTAACATTTAAGCATTAAAATTAATTTTTTATGTATAAAATGAAATACGATTTTCTAACTCAAGAAAAGAATAGAACACTCAAAAATTAAAAACGACAGTCTGTCCAGAAAAAAACGGAAGCCAAATGGCAATGAATAGCAACTATTGAAAAGAAAAAAGAAAAAAATGAGAGAAAATTTAAAGCGTAAAGTGGAGAGATTAAAAAAAAACGACGAAAAGGACAAATAATCACGACACACTACACCTATGCACATACGCGCAGACGGGTGCATGGGCGCACTTCCACGAACACACACAAGCGCACATGCACTATGAAAAATTTTTTAAAAAAACTTGCCGCAATGATAAGCAGTCAATTGCTAATATACTCTGACAAGTAGGCAGAAGGGTCCGTCTACGAAACTCTGGAGTCGGAATGCTGAAGGTAACATCAATCAGCTAAGTGACAAACATTTTACTTTTATTAATTATATATATATATATATATATATATATATATATATATATATATATATATATATATATATACTGATGTTCTCCACATATTTCGGAATTTGTTATATAAAATAAAACACAAATTTACTTTCTATATTTATCGGTCACACAGCCAAATCTCACTTTCCTAATTGTGAAATGTCCCGCTGTCAGGTTCACAGAGATGTTGATAAATTTACACCAAAACGCAACCACCTCTTAGGAATCTTACAGTACAACAAATGACATAATTGTGATGGTAAAAATATCCTAGACTAATCACATAGAAATTATAACTATTTTTTCCTGTTTTCCGTGTTCCTTCAGGGCGTGGTCGATCATGGCTCTCCACAAACATCCTGTCCTTTGTAGCCCTTAGAAAAATTTGTCTTTTTGCTATCTCTCCTAATCCGTGTTCTGTCAACCATTTACACAGGCACATTAGATATGTTATACGCTGCTTTCTTCTAATTCCCTTGCCTTCAATATGTCCTTAATTACTTAAACATCTCCGACATTTTTTCAACGGGAATGGCAGTGTTATGTCTCTTCAGATATTTTTACTTTTAATGTCTCAGAAAGCAAAATTATTTTTTCACATACAGCAATAGTGTTCACGGAACAAATATTATCCCAGACTAATCATGTAGACGATGTAACTAATGCAATTGTAGAAAAACTGAAATTCAACCGTCACAAGTAAACTCGATAATTAATTACTCCCAAAATGGGTATTGTGTGTGTGTATGCGCGCGCACACACGCGTATGTGTCTGTGATATTATACGAGGGTAAATAAAAAAAAAAAATTATTACGGCTAAAATGTATTTAAATCGCTTTAATTTGGGAATTATTTACGGATAAATTTACACCTAGTATCTCTTTTCCTCACAAATAAAACAGTCTTACAATGTGGGATAATTAAAAACAATAAATATAAAAATAAACAAAAAGTGATAGAAAGCTGAATATAATCGGTTAAGTTAAATTTTCACCGGACGTTGAAAACTGAGAGTATGTGTGTGTGAGAGAGCGTGTTAGAATAAAGAACGAATCGGAAACGTTTATCAATTGATTGATAAGTGTTTACTATTTCTTTATCCCATCTTCTTCTGTTCTATCGGATTCCAGTCCATATTTGATCCCAACTCATATATATATATATATATATATATATATATATATATATATATATATATATATATATATATATTCCATCTGAATAAGTTTCTTCTCGAGGCGAAACACGATAATTATGAGTTTTTCTTATTTGATATTTGATTACCTACTATTAGTTTTATATAGAGATTCGTATATTATATTTACATACGTATGCAATCACACACACACACACACACACAGATAGATAGATAGATAGATAGATAGATAGATAGATATTATCACAACCTGACGTATCCACTTTTTCTGCCCAAATTATTCAGATTTACCTCCAAGTGTATAAATGTTTAACTGTAATACTGATCATAGTAACTCTATATTAATACACTGCAAAGGACTTCTGATGACCTCGGAAATCTCGTTCGATTTTATTTGTCAAACAGCAGAGATATTAGGTTGGTGCAAAAATAATGTCGTTTTCTCACATGTGAGAAAACGACATTATTTTTTGCACCAACCTAATAAAAACTCAATTTTGTATTCCATAACAAACTCAGTATCTCACGGCATTTGAATTAAAGTCTTTATTTGACTCCTAGCGATATATTGTGATCTGACCTGCGGTTACGTAGAAAAACTTGTATGATCAACATCACATCATATTACCTATGTTACAAATGAATATATTGTGCGATTTAATGCCTAAAAATAGCTCAATGGCATTTTTAATGTGATCTATATATATATATATATGTGTGTGTGTGTGTGTGTGTGTGTGTGTGTTAAAATATTGTAGAAAATAGGAAAGAAACTGGTTTGGTAAATAATCCAAAGTTCCTTAGTATTTTTGTTATTATTTTTAAAAATTAGTGCTCGATACGAAAGTAGAGCATAAATATAATTATTTATTTAAAAATATGATTCCAACTCGCTACATAAGAGGTCTCATGTTTCAAAACAAGAGCCGAAAACT
>OZ010572.1:114151750-114211750 GCA_963932145.1 Acanthosepion lycidas | reverse complement strand
CATTTACTTTATATGTATTTTCTTTTCTCCCTTTCATCTTAGTTTCTCTCCCTAAATTTTTCCTCAGTGGTGCCTCTCTCTCACTCTCTCTCTCTCTCTCTCTCTCTCTCTCTCTCTCTTTCACACCCACACACACACACACACTCTCTGTCTCTCTCTCCCTCTCTCTCTCTCTCTCTCTCTGCTGCGTACATGCATTGGCGTTGCCAAAGCGGGTCAGTGTAACACGTGATACTGTATTAATTTGTGTAATCCTCTGTCTGTGTCTGACGAATGCAAAATTCATACCCAAACAAGACTTACTTAATTAAGACGAGTTCTACTGATTGCTTTCCCTGGCACGGCTCAACACAGAACTCAGAATTTAGACTGACGGGGCCCCCGTTTTCTTTCATTAGGTCTGAACGAAGCGGGCGTCAGCGCCTCGTGTAGCAGTTTCTTTGCTGCAACTGCGGATAAGTGAAAACGGGGTCCAACGCCGCTAAATACAGCCACCATTACTCCGACGGAGTGAGATTTCGGACGTTGTGGCGATTCTGCATACATGCGATTTTCGTCGCATGAACAACTCTTTAAGATATTTTCAAATCACTAATTGTAAGTTTTCAAATCTGTTATTGTAAGGTTCAAACTCAAACGCTGAAATTTGGGGCGTTTATTTAATGAATCTATTTTTTTTAAAATGACCTGCACAAATATTGCATAGAAATTATACATGAAGCAGTTCCTCACTTGTTGCTCTAACATTCACTATAAATGTCCAATTATATCGATATCCGATGATTGTCTATTTCATTATTGTAGCAATGCATATCGACTTGAAATGTGAAATTGGAGTTCGTTACATTTAATTACGCGCAAATATCTTGAGAAAGGTATGACTCCATCTCCTCTAAGCTATGGATTGAACAGCAGGACAGAATGATTCCTATAGCCTTGGTTGGCAACCAGTCTACCACAGAAAGAAACAGCAACCTACTACGGGAAAATCTTCTGTCTAGCCAGTCAAGAATCGAAAGAGATATGATCTTCCAAGCATTTTTCATGTATGACACTTAACTGATTAACCAATTTTGAATAAAAATTAGCCGTGTGAATCAGCGCATTATCGTCTTAGTAGAGTGCGCTACGATCAGACAAATTCTCAGATAATCTTTGGTGTTAACTCTGCCTTGTAAAACAATTAAAGGGCCAAGAGGATTCAATGATATGGCTGCCTAAATTATCACAGGACCACCTCTATGCTTCACAGCAGGGACCAAATAATCATGGTTTAAAGCTTGTTTGTGCTGTCACCAGACAGACATTAGCTCCGAAGGGGGAAGATGGTGAATAATGATTCATCAGAAAAGATGACATTATTCCACTGAGCCATTCTCAACTTCAAATAACAGGCATCAATTTTTCTGTTTATCAATGTTGATGGGGGACAGATCGCTGAGGTGTAAAACTGACAATCACCGCTTAATTTAAGCTGTGGATATTCAAAGCGTCTAATTTTAATATTTTAAAAAATCGGGTGGTTGGAAGAAAAATATTCCGTGTAGACTTTTCTTGATAAAGAATAATCGTCCCTACCTGTCTATTTAACATTGAAATGTACATACACAGAATTGAGATAAATGATTAGATGTTCATTTTTCCCTACCGGTAGTAACTGTTCATTCAATATGTAATCATTTTTACAGTAAGGTTCACTCTGTACAAGGTAGAGGGTCACGTTAGGAGGCAATTTATACGAATAAGAAGAGAAGATAACAGTTAACCTTAGATTTGAACAGGTTAAGATTGTAGTAATCGGAGAAAAGTCCTCTCGGGAGTCGGTTCCACAGAGCAGTAATTCGTGGTTGTTCGAGTGAAGCTTACTTCTTACCGATGGAATACGGAAGGAATGTGGGTGGTTTGCTACAATGTAAGTGTTATGGCGGATCCTAGCCGTGAAAGTTAGAACTGGCGGAACTAAGCACTGTAGTTCGTCCGAGCACATTCCACGGAAGTGAAAGGCTTGCCATATCCCGCCTGTGAGGTTTGGAGGGTGGGAAATACTTCGTCAACCACAAGAACAAGAAAAAGAGACACTTTTAAAGTCTATTGAAACTGGAAATTGAGGACTCGGTAGCTCCCGCCCAAATATGACAACAGTACTCCATTTTGAGCCTGATCTGGTTCTTGTAAAGATAGAGGATAGCTACCTATTTGTTTAGTAACTCCTACCCTTGAAAACATTTATAATCTACATTACGCTAAAGGCAAATTCGTCGTTGGAAGCAATTGATGCTGTGTCTCAATCTATTATTAAGTAACTCCAGTTTGTTTCGTCTTAGTCAAATTCAATAGAAACACTCACAGTTCTTTGTTAAGGTGAAAGATTAACTTCGCTCTAATCAAGATACTGTAATATCGACCAGTGCCAATTGACGTCGTCAGATTTCAAACTTTCATAGTTTCAACTAGCATGAGATTCTAAATGAACAACATATATTTCATGACGTCATGGATTTATCCCATCAATATTTGATGATCACTTGACAAAAGCTTGGCAACCAACTGATCTTTTTTATATGCAGCAGCAGCCACTTTAAACTATTGTTAATTTCTAGTAATCGCCGGTTTATAGGGGAATGTTTCTTATAACGTTTCTTATAGCGTTTTCTACAGATGAAACAGTGATCCTATTGAACTCGTTTCCATACCTAATTATTATTATTCTGTAGTAGGGATTCTGAATGAGAGAGGTGATAGACCACCCCACAAAAACGGGAGTGCTAACAATTTCCGATACATAGCCGTTTTAGCTATATATTTTCGGTTTTGTTGCGAAAAACTATTTGCATAATCTATTTTTATGTGTAGCGAAAATTCTTACATCGAGTTCTTTGATTGCATTCTTTTATTCTATGAAATCATGACGACAAACAAAAAACGGAATGAAAATATTAAAAATGTCTAAGAATATGAACCGGCAAGCAATAAGTAAGGTATTCGGAATTTCAAGAAGCGGCACTTAGGAAATCCTCACGAAGTTTCAAAGCACTGAAAGATGTGATCGGCTTCGAAAACTGTTGCATAAGATGGCGCGGAAATTGCGAACAGCATATGCAGCAACCGTAGTTGTAGTGCATGTATATCACAAGGGCCAAACAATAATAAAATAAATAAACAAGAACATAGGAAGATAAATAAATGTGGCGAATGTGGGAATACTTGCCTTCTACACGCAGTCACGGAACTAGGGTCACGTGTCATCTATATAAAACGCATGCGATTTCAAAAATATTTCCTTTTCCCTTATTCTGTTATCTGAGCATCATCCGCTGTCGAGCAAGTAAGTTATTCCGCCAATACAGTCAAGCCCACTTGCATACAAATACTCAGTGTCAACAAATGTAAATTTTGTGTAAATATATTAAACAAAAAAAATGTTTGTTTGTTGCTATTTTACTTGCGAAATTTTTACTTGCCATTGCTTTTAGTTGAGCTAGAAGCAGTGATCGCAAAAATATTGAACCAAAATTACCTGGCGGAGCCCATCTCTCTTCAGACTTGTTTTGAATTCAAAATTGTCATTCTCCTAGCTTGAATTCCCTAACAAGACCAAGGAGCAGAGTGTGTTCTATTATTTGCAGAAGTTTTAATTAATTCAGAATGCTATTTAATTCTAGCTGGAGGATAATGGTTTCATGCCTTTTCCAAAGGCAATAATGTGAAGTTGAAGAAACAAACTCGGTCAGAATTTGAACACGGTTCGTCGATTCCACTTTCCACCCGATAACTGTTACGCTACATCACAATTATCATATCTGAAATTGTTACCTGATTGACTACCGTAGAGCAATGATTAGTCTTTCTCATATTGTAAATTCGATCAGTAATTGTTATCCCACAATTAAGTCCTTGAATCAAATAAAGTAATCTCTGTCTCTCCATTTCGCTCTCTCTCTCTCTCACACACACACACACTTTCTATATATATATATACATATATAATAGCTGGCCACTCATATTCAAGGATACGAGTCTATTAGGGCGGCTAGCCAATCCCTATTGCAGACGCTCACTCAGACACATTTGTGTTTGTTCAAAACCCAATCTCTGGTTTATACTGCAACTATAATGAGCTGACCTTAGTTACAGTTTCTCGGAGAAAGCGTGTTATCTAGCGTGATCAACAATCCGAACAAGGCCAGCACACTCAAACGCTCAGTCACGATGACTTGTGACTTTGTGCTAGCACAGCTATCAACGCCTCCCACTCCCCCCACCAGGGATTCCGTCCACACATTTTCACTCACAAGGTTTGGGTCAATCCGTGGTATGGTTTTCGGTTACTTTCTAAAGGTGCCGCATATATATATATATATATATATATATATATATATATATGTGTGTGTGCGTGTGTAGATAGATATGTGGATGCGCGTACACATACACACACACACACACACACACACATATATATATATATATATATATATATATATATATATATATATATATACACACAAACATATATATACATATAATACCAAACACTGTGTTTCGATAAATAAAAACCAGCATATTTCTGAAAGATAATACTTTTAAGGTAAGTTTTTTTTTATATAATTAGAGTGGTCAATATAAACAGATAGAGTATTAATATCAACAAATAATTTCAAATGCTTAAGATAATTTCTCTGAAACAGAAACATAAATTGAATATTTAATCTGATGGTAGATATACATACACATAAACACACAGATATATATATATATATATATATATATATATATATATATATGAAAACCGTGTAAATATATATGTTGTGTGTGAAAAAAGAGTCCGAACGATATATATATATATATATATATATATATATATATATATATATATATATATATATATATAAAGAACAGTAAGATATATAATCCGGTGTTCTTATAGATATTTTTATTTTTACAAAATAGTGCTCACTTTTAATTCCATCATTTTTTTTCCTTTTCGATCTATCTTTTACTATTTCAGTCTTCTTATTGCTTTCTCTTCCTTGCCCCCACCCTCCATTAACCTCTCTGTGTCATTTTATTCTTCCCACTTCATCATTCCTGTTGTCGACCCATTGACGCTTACAGGAAACGCCCGAAACCACTTTTCGCCCCCAAGAGTAAAGTAGAACGAAGACCACAGGGAAATACACAGGCAAGTCTTCGACTTTGTATCGCTCTTCCTTATTGTCCTAGGTGTGAGCAAATCGGTACGTTTTGTCGAACTGATAAAAATGAGGCAAGCCGCAGGGCGTCCCCGGGCAAATCGTTCCGGGCTTTTCGATCACACCTTTATTTTATCTCACCCAGCTGCTATCACGTTGCTTTAGTATTAATTTTTTTGCTAACCAATTTCACGTAGTGTTCTTTAACTGCCTCCATTGAAAAATCAAATTTTCAGCTGTGGTTGAAACTCAGCGGTTAGCGAAATGGTTCCTCAGCCTAATCGGTACTTGTTAATCCAAATCTATCGTTATCCGACTAAATATTATGAATTATTGTACAAATAATTGCGAATGCTAGTCACAGTTGTGAAGCTATTCCATATGAGCATTACAATAGAAATTCTTCTTTATCATCATTATCATCGTCAGTCCATCATTGAATGTATTATAATATATATTATGCTCCTCATAACGCTTCTTTATAAGTACTTTTTCATACAGTCGTAGTTTTCCTTTAGCTTTGCAATGTCCAATTGTTATAGAAGCAAACACATTGCCATTATCTAGCAGGAAACAAGTAAGTCTAGCTTTTAAGCTGTCTATGAAAAGCTTCCAATCTTCGATACATGTTTTACACGCTATAGAGTGCCCAGATTTTGTTTTGATCACCCAGTTTCATGTCAAAGTTAAGCTTTCTTATGCGATATTTTTCACTACCTAGCTGAAGAGTAACATCCACAAATATACCAGAAGCTATCGAGGTTGTTTTTGCATTTTCTTTTCTTACAACTGGTCACATTTCTGAAATACTAAACATATATTCAAGCCAGTTTTCACCTGAGAAAAACATTCTAAAAAAATTAACTGTTATAAAGTAAGTAATTAGTAAGGTTTGTGATGGTAAAGTTCCATAAAGAGCACACATAACGTAAAGTTTTTTCTACAGTTCGGTGACCCTGCTTTACAAAAAGCCACTTTGACCCATTTGAGCTCACAATTACATTAAGAATGCATTCAAAATACCAGTTTTTATGATAAATAAAGGTCCAAAAAAACATGTCTCACCTGGTTTGCAGTGACAGGCGCACTAAATCAAGCAGAGAAATGCAGCCTTCCAGAAATATGTGACATGTATGATGTCAAGGGCCACAAAATGTATTGTCTTAATATCTAATTCTATAAAGGACATTTCTGTCGTCATCATGACATTTAAAACTAGTAAGATTGACAATAGTGAAAGTTGCTCAAGTTTGACGCTTTTTATTTACTGAAGATACTCAAATCATGACATTTGTTTTCAGTTTTGTAGTCGCATTTACTTTAAATGACATTGAAGACTATGTTTTCAAAGTTATGTCAAGCCCTATACATGGGTCTGCATTTTATGAAACCAAAACTATCCTTAGAAAGAGTGATAACACTGGAAATATTGAAAAATGGAGATTTGAGTTTGTGGAAAATCTTGACGTAACAGTGCAAAATGGATTCCATTTTTGAAATCAGAAAATTACTAGGAAATATGACTCCAACACCAGCCAGGAACAAAGCATGTTCCCCAGTGTAATTAAAACATCGTAAATTGTATATCATAGCTCTATTCTGTTACTGAAAATAGTTTTTTGATGATTTGCGACGCATTTCTAAAAGAAATTATAATAAATTTCATAGTAAAATCATTTACAATTCATTTCTATAATAAATCATTTACAATGCAGCAAAAACTTCTTTTACAATGTATATCTATAGTAAATAAAAACATTTACAATGTATTTCTGTAGTAAATGTTTTTAGTAATACATCTCCAGCAATGCATTCACATTAGAAATATAATGGCTCTATTCTGTCATGTTTAAATTAATTCCTGGTTGCTAACAATCACTTTCTTTCTGATTTTCAATGCACTGCATACAGATAGATTGTTAAATAAATTTTAAGTCAAAAATTGCAAAGTCGATGCTTAATTAAGAATTGTGGGTATAGGGGAGTGGTGTAACAGTGGGTCGGTGGCTGGCTTCAGACCCTACACTTTTGCTGGAACTGAAAACTAAACAAAATACTAATGTTGTCTTCTTGACCTCAGTCTATGACAGTGCTGTATCAATTGTCTAAAATCATTGCCACCATTAATTTTTCAAAATAAATAAAATTAAACATTACCTTCTAAGATTGTATATAAGTCTTATACAGTGAAAAAAAATCTATAGGTTTCATTCCAGAAAATAGACACAAGCGAACAGCAAAAAATGTGTATTTACGATCAATTTTTTTTTTCTTTTTGCAGTAGGATAAGTGATCGAAAAAAGAATTCATTTTATGAGTGGATCAAGTCAAAAGACATAGAACCAGGAATCTTTAAAACTAAACATCTAATTTACATCCCGCCCGCGTTTTTTAGCATTTAATTGAGAACAACACCCAGTTTTTTTTTATTTTTATTTTTATTTTTTTTTATTTTGAAGCGCTGTGCCTTTGGGAAATAATAAATTACCGAAACCGGATACAAATGCTCTCAGGGTCAAAATACAAGAACGAATACTTAATTTTTCTTAATAACCATATTTTTATAATTACATATGCAATAATTAATTTCAACGAGAGTTTTAACGTATTTGTCTAATTTATGTAAACCATGAAATCACCGATTATATAAACAGTTATCTATAAATAATTGGTTTTATTTAATATTCGTTTATCGTCTACCTTTACAAACGCCAAATCAGACCGAAAATGGATTACTGCTGCTATATATGGACAGGAGCTTCCCAGTTTTTACGAAAAGCATCTACGCATCTTTGTCGTTAACAAATTATTTTCCACCCTACAACCCCTTTCCTCACAGACGAAGCGTTTCAAACCTCTCGCTATTCTATCGTTATTTCCTTGGAAAATGTTCAGACGAACTACATTCCTTAGTTTCATCGGTTCTAACCTACACGGCTAAGGCTTGCCATGCTGCGTATAATGAGTTGAACCACCCTCATCCTCTTTGTATTCCACGTGTGATATGAAAGTTCCACCAAGCAGCGTCTTCCTACGAACCGCTTCTTTGCGGAACCGACTCCCAAGAGGATGCTTCCCCGATCACTACACTCTTAATCTGTTCAAGACTAGGGTTAACCGTTATCTTCACCACATATCCCAATATGCCCCTTACCTTGTAACCCTCTAACCAGAGTGGGTCTTTGGCTTTGTGCATCATTGTAAATAAAATTAAAAAAAATAATTGATTGTCTCATAGCAGTTATGACGTAATTCTCAATGCATTGTTGTCTGTACATTTTTTAAACACTTTGCATGTTTTCAAATCACAATTGAATAACTTTACTTTGTTTAATGATATATATATTCGTTCCTAACACTATCTTTATTCGTCGTGTAGGCTTACGGTCATATCACATGGAAACAGAAGTTCTCATGCGATTACCAACATCAAGCCTGGTCAGTAACTATATGGGTGACCGCTTTGGAATCCCAAGTGCAGTAAGCCTGGATGTGCGAGTGGTGTAATGAATAACGGCTCGGAATTGGAAATTAGAGAATCGAGTTCCAATTTCAGTTAGGTTCATTATATTCAGTTATGTGCAAATACCCTAGGGAAATGCATGAATCCACCTTTTTTCATCTGATCCGGCTATAAATTATTTATATCAGTAAATCATTATTATCTCAAATAGTTATTACAATCTAAAAATATTCCTGGTTTTAAATAACCCGTCAAAATAAAAACAATCAGTTATTCGTCATAGCTGATTAAAATCGTGCTATTCTTTATTAAATAGAAAATAGAGCCACAAATCTCTTTTGGAGACTCCGGACCGGACGATTCCTAGTGACGAACGGGTTCCGACTCCAACATTGTAGGTTGCCGACTCCAGGGATATTAAGTAACGCATCGGTTCACATACAACCGTAAGCAGACCATCTCCCTCGGCAAATGAAAAAAGTAAAAGTAGAAAAAAAAATGCAGAACCACGAGGCAAGTTTCCTCGATCTGCCAGACATTCCTCTGGCAGAACGTCGAAAATTAAGAAAACTCAACAATATCCAGAAAAAAAAATAAAACCTTTACCTTTATTATTTGAATACTGGGGTACTCGCACTTTCTCCTTATCTCTCTTTCTCCCTCTCTCTCTCTCTCCCCTGATTTCTCTCTCACACACACACATACACCAGGCATATCGCCCTCTCTCTCTTTCACACACCACACCCTCTCTCTTACGCATACACCTTACATCTTTTAGAAACACCATGTTTCTCTCTCTCCCCCCTCTCTCTCTCTCCCCTCTCTCTCTCTCTCTCTCTCTCTCTCTCTCTCTCTCTTACAGACACACTCATAGACACAAATTTAATCTTTTTAACAAACACACACCTCGGCTATCTCTTTCTCTCTATCTCTATATCTCTCTCACACACACACATTCAGACACACAGACACACACACGAGTTCTGAAAAATCGCAAACGTAATTCTCAATAGAGGCCAACCATCAGTGCCCTCCATTATTAATGGTCTTGTGGCTATCTCATCCTCGTCAGATAAGGCTAAGATTTTTGCAATGAAGTTTGCTTCTAATTCCACGTTCCTTGCCTGACTTCCCCCACCTCACAAAGCACTCGTTATGTGATATATTTCGTGTCAGTTGACTTCTAGACTTATCAAAAGCTTTGACTATACGAATGCTAGTGGTTCGCATAAAATCCTTGTAGCTGTTCTTAAGAACCTTGGCCCAGAACTATCTCCAATCTTGGGAAAGCTGTTTAACCGCTGCCTGAAAAAGAAATGTTTTCCAATCTCATGGAAGATGTCTAGTGTATACTCTGTCTAGAAAGATGCAAATTATTCCGCGTCCCCGTCGCAATGTCGTCCTATCAGTCTCATTGGTTTCATCAGTTTTTTGTTTTTGTTTTTTTGTTGTTTTTTTTTGTTGTTTTTTTTTTGTTGTTTTTTTTAAGGTTTTGAAGTTATTATCAACAGAAAGAATCTCCCGAATGACAAACAGTATGATCTTCGTTCCTCTATGTCCACTTCTGATGCCTTAACTCCCATCACGCCTAGAATTAGTGAAGTGCTTGATAATAAATACATATGGAAAGCGATCTCGAATGCCATTGACAAGGCATAGCATAGGAGATTGCTAAAAAAAATCTCCAGTTATAGAATTTCTGACAGAGTCTACTTACTACAAGTTGAGTCATAAGTAATTATTTTTGAGAATCGTAATTACGAATGTATGTCCTAAATGCTAAACATATGTAACAGTTAAGAATTAATTCAGAGTACACTAACATACCTTACTTTTGGCACGGCAGTGGCAGTGCAACAGTAGATGAAAGGCAAAGTGTTATTCTCCTCCATAACAACGCAAAGCCGCATACAGAAAAAAATAACTGAGGAAAAGATTTTGGAATGCAAAATGTTCTCCCCAAACCGTATTATTCACCTGACTTTGACCAATTATAATCATTTTTTTTTTTTTTTTTTTGATTGCTGCAAAACGTTTTGATTGGAAAGATTTTTTTCTCATAAAACCAAATTCCAGCGTTCGCTGAAAACTTTTCCAAGTCAAAACTTAAGGAATTTACTCAAACTAGATATTTTTTGCAGGACGCTGACTCATGTTGAAATCCTCACAATATTTAGTATTGTCGAAATTATCGCTAATATTTTTGTCGAAATTTACAAACTCATTTCACAAACCGATCGATGAAATTTGAATAAGCTGATTTGTTTGGAAAATACTTTGACAAAAAACACTACTTCGGGGTTTAATAATTTCTTTAATTTAATTTTAATAAGACATCATGGTAAACATTAATTTTAAGAAAAATTCTTTTTTTTTCTTTTCAACAGCGAAGAATACATTCTTAGGATTTCTTATTCTTGAGCTCGCAACATACAACTGATCATGCGTAAATATTTATTTCTGGAGCCAAAGTTCAACTTTCTGAAACGTTTGGCCTTGTGATTTGTTTATAGTTCTCGCAAACGCAGGCCGAACTGGAAACTGGATTTTTGTATATAACAACTTAAAGAAAAGCTATGCAAAAACAATATTGCATTTTTATTAAATAAGTATTTGTTATTTTAATCATTAAATTTTTTTTTAAATAGTGGGAGTATTTTGTATGTTAAATAATAAAACTAGTAATTTTTCCAAAAACATTAATGAACATTTACTATACTAAGTAAAACCAACTGTACTTTGTGCCCCCTTGCCTGCTTGTACTTCTCAAAATTTGGCCTCGATCGGTCAGTGAATGGCTATTTTAGAAGATGCGACGGACGGACGGACTAACGGAAGTCACAGAATTTTATATATAGAAGGTATCGAAGAGCTGCCTGATAAGTGGCAATTAAGGGTGTATATTGAATTGAATAAAATGTAATTCCACTTTTTTAAGAAAAAATAGATGAACTAAAATGAAAATTATTTAGGATTCAACCTAATAATATAGAAACAATATATATTTAAATTGCTTGTATCAATTGGAACAGCTCCTGAATTGGCTTAATTTTTTGTCCCAATTAAACAGACTCTGCCATATATATTGGGGATGTGTAGTTGCCGACACAAAGGGAAAATTGCGAACCAAGTTCAAAATCTGATCGATTCTGTTACCTTCACTTCACCCTAATACCCTAAAAAGGCATGAATGGATAGCAGGGCAGACTGGGCTCTGAAACCATGTTTGACCCTCAGTCTAGGAGGAGAATTCCGAATTCATCTATGAGTAGGGTTACTTCTAAAGTGTTGTTTTCTGTTATCATTTCCTCTGTAAAGCGTAATTTGTTCTACCCAAGCCTTCACTACTATAATCAAATCATACGTAGAGCAGTTCTAAATGGAACGGTTGATCTCCCATGTTTCAAAATCGACAAGAGAGTCCACTATATTTACC
This sequence comes from Acanthosepion lycidas, assembly GCA_963932145.1. Taxonomy (NCBI): domain Eukaryota; kingdom Metazoa; phylum Mollusca; class Cephalopoda; order Sepiida; family Sepiidae; genus Acanthosepion; species Acanthosepion lycidas. The sequence goes on along the minus strand of OZ010572.1, from coordinate 114,199,662 downwards.
CTTCTTCGTCTACAATCTATAGCTTAAAAGTAATGAACTACTGCTCTTCAGACTTAAGTGCTAGCCAGTTTATAAGAAGGATAACTACGAATTAAAAATCTGCCAATGAAGCTATCAGCTGTCATCTTGAGCATTCTTGACATTGGATTGTATTACAGTGTAACCCGGATATAAGAGAGATTTTCTCTGGTCCCAAATTAGAGCCATACTTACCTAAACAAAATAGACCAAACCCGGATATAAGAGAAATCCTGATATAAGAGACTTCTTCTCCGGTCCCGTCAACTCCCTTATATCCGGGTTACACTGTAGTTGATATTCAGTAAGTAATATTCATGTTATATCTATGGCTAGAATCTCCCATAATTGTAGGTACTTTCTTACATAAAAGGAAATGGCCGTCGAAATTGAGTAAACTGACAGCGTGTATATATATATATATATAATTTATTCGAAAATTATAACATAAATGTGTTATAAAATCACTACAAAAATAACCATTTTATTTCAACACTTCTGGTGTCTTATCAAGTGATGGTGTTGAATGTCAACTAGTGCTGTTTCATTTTCAAGCGAATTTGGGAATCTATATTTGAATATATATTTGAATTTGCTTCTGTTTTTGAAACAGGGTAATTCCTGTGTAGCGACGGAAACATATTTTTAAATTAGTAAATTTATAATATTTATGCTCTGTAGATTTGCATTGAGCACTGTTTTGTAAAAATAATAATATTAGTAAGAACACCGGATTATATCTTACTGCTCTTTCTCTTTATTATAATATATATATATATATATATATATATATGCGTATATGCGTATATTTTGGCAGCATGTTTTCATTGAGACATATTTCATTGAATAATTAATCTACTTATTTCCACTTGGATCCTAATGTATTCACGAACAAGAATTATGGTGTCGTTATTGAAGGATGAGAGAAAACCGCCGTGTTGATACATATTATTTATTCCGAGTACTTTCCACATAGCACAATGTCATCATCAGGGTGTTGTTTTTGCAAGACAAATATTGTAGTGTTACCTACCCTGAAGCGGTGCCAAGCGATCACGCACTGACTCAGCGTTCTTCACTCCACAGGTAAGAAATTTAACTTTCAGATGAACACAACAATTTTTGTCTTGCAAGAAACAACACAATGATGATGACATTGTGCGATGTCGAAAGTACTCGGAATAAATAATATGTATCAACACGGCGATTTTCTCTCGTCCTCCAATAACGACAGCAAAAAGATATATATATACATATATATATATATATATATATATATATATATATATATATATATATATATATATATATATATATCACTTTAAATGTTATTTTAGTAGATACCCAATTTGAGCAGATGCTCCCTTTTATTTTCTAAAATATTTAATTGTTTTCTTCTACCGGCCTGAATATTCGATGAATCTTTAAAATTTTCAAAAGAAAGACACGCCCTCCGGGATTTTGCGAGAGGGATCCAACGTGCTTTAGGGCAACTCGGCCACGACGATCGTCGCCGATCAGGCGAGGCCGAATAGTACCATATAAGCGCAAATACTTCTTGTCCCAGATTCTATCTGTTCAGTTTCGTATCCGAACGTGAACAAAGCAATTTCTAAAGTAATGAATTTTTTATTTACTAATCAGAAAGATTTTATCACTTTAAGCTTTATTTTTTAGTAGATACTAATATTTGAGTAAACGCACCTTTTTTTATTTACTTCATCTACCGGCCTGAATATTCGATAAATCTTATTAAAGAAAACGATATATATATATAATATATATATATATATATATATATATATATATATATATATATATATATATATATATATATAGAAAAAGAGAGAGAGAGAGATAATAATTATTTATTTAAATATTCTCTTCTCCCTTTTATATGTGTATATGTATATGTATGTATTTATATATGTATGTGTATTTATGCGTGTGTATGTTGGTGGGTGTGCATGTGTTAGTATTTTAGCTGTGATTATGTTCTCCCAACCACAACACATGAAAATCAGGTTGCAAGCTAACAACCCATTCCTCCCCGACATTTGTCTTCAATATTATAAATCCCCAGAAAATTGATTTTCTAAGTGAAGCGTCTAGACTCCCTGTTAGCTCGTTTTTTTGTTGTTTTTAATATTCTAGATAAATTTAAATTTAAACCATTTGTAATTTTGGTCTGATGAGACGGGTGTTAACTTACCCATTGAAATAAATTATAATTTATAACTGTGTTTTCGATGATGAGTTACGTTTTTCCTTTATATATATATATATATATATATATATATATATACTTTTTAATTAATCTTTTTCTTTTTTGATTTTAACAAATTTTTAAGTTCAAAACTGATGTTGAATACAAATTGTCCAAAATTTTACTTGAATCTCCAGAGTCCATATTGATGCTGAAATCTACTAACGCCTCTTACTCTCCTCAGTCTTATCGCTTTTAATACGTCTGTAGTTCTATATTTCACCACGCCACCACTTCTCTTTTTCTGTTGATCTTTCTCTCTATTTCTCTTCTTTGTAGAGCAAACCTTTTTTGTTCAACGTTTTGATTTTTTTTCTTTCATCTAACTTCGGCTTGCTTTTCTCTCAAACTGTGCTCTACAAATTTTTTCTCTTTCTTTTACAAAATCTTATCCACTTTTAATCACCCATTCTAGCTATCTCTTTCTTGCTCCCTCTCCCCCTCTCCCTCCCTCTCTCTCTCCCTCATCTATCTATCATTCATTCTATCATTTACCATTTTCATTCTAATTTTTCTTCACTTGTTCATCTTTTGTATACTTCTTTTGCTTATAACCTTATCCTTTTCTCGCTAATATCCTTATTAAAAACTATTCTTTCAACTCTTTCTTTCTCTCTCTCTTTTTTCCATGCTTTCACACACTCTCTCTCTCTCTCTCTTTCTTTTCTATTCTTTCTCTCATCTTCTTTTTCTCTTTCATTTGACATCTTTCCTATATTCCTTTTTCTTGTTTTCATCCCTGTCGTTCTCTCTCTCTCTCTCTCTTTCACTTTTCCCTTTCTCTCATTACAATCTCACTTATTCTCTTGTCATTCCTTATTGCCCTGACTTCTCTCTTTTCTCCTCTTTCTTTCTCTCAATTTCAGTCCCATCTCTCTTCCCCCCTGTCTCTCTCTCTCTCTCTCTCTCTCTCTCTCTCTCTGAATCACTCTTTCTCTTCTTTCCTTTTTGTTTTCTCCTCTTTATGCATCTATCACTATATCTAGTCATCACACTCCCTTTCACCGTCAACACATCACTAATCTCCCTCGGTCTTCAACACTCCCTCCCACCAATCCGACGCGTAAATCGATTAGTGCTGACCGGCCCAGCCCAGCCGATCAGCCACCAATTAGACTCGCATTTCACTTTCAGACGAAACAAGGGCAAAATTTAAAATGAAATTTGAAACAAAAATAATTAGCGTCATATTATTTAATTACGCCAGGAAGTAATTAGTGTCTTTGTTTCATTAAGTCAGCTTTTTAATAAGCGTTGTGGGCGCACTTTGCAAAACTTAGTAACATCCACTTGGCAAACCCGCGGGGTACGTTACTCGGTGTGACGACTAGTGTGCCTACGTGTTTCTCAGAGTGTGTGTGTGTACGGTCATGCAAATTTCTATTTATGTACCTTTTTATTTAGAAGTGTGCGCCTGTTTTCAATTGTCCTTCTAATGTGTGCGTATCAATATGAAAAAGCATTAGTGCGTGTATTTGTATAAAAGGTTATGTATAACTATGTATATATAAGTATAAATGCTACAGGCTTCCCATCTGGATAAGCTAATGATGTTTATGTGAAAGTGTGGGTATATATATATATATATATATATATATATATATATATATATATATATATATATATATATATATATAATTATATCGTATAGCATATATGGTGAACTAGCCTGCAAGTTGCTATAATTAATTTAGTTTGATCTTAGATTGCTCTGTTCTATAAAGTATTGAGCACTTTTCTTATTTTTACGCTTTTTACGTGTTTTTAAGTTAAAGCGTAAATTGTTTTAATATTTATTGGTACATAAGACATTATATCATATTATACATACATATATATGTATATATATATATATATGTATAATATGATATATATATATATATATATATATATATATATATATATATATATATATATATATGCGAGTGTGCATGAGCGTTTACGTCGATATTTACATGAAATCAACTTGGGAACAAGTCCATTTTGGCAGAAAGAATCAGGCCGCGCTAAATGCTGATTCAGAAGTATATTCTCGACGTATAGTATCTTCTATATGCCGAATACCTTCAGGACGTAGACGATCATGGCTTCCTACAACTTCCTTAGAGCTTTTAGTAATTTTTGTCGTCTTACTATCCGTCTCACTCCCTATTCTGCTATCTATTTGCACAAGCAGGTTATGTAGGTTGCTGGCTGTTTCATACTGACCCCCTCTTTCCTTCAGTATGCTTTGTGAGTGTCAAATTTTCCCCGCCCTCTTTCCTCATTCTGTTTTCCAAGGATTTCCACTATCACTTTCTGGTTCTAAGTTTTCCTTTTGTTTCGATTTTCCTTAAAATTTCTTTGTTGTCTGCATACTCCATCCATACTATTCTCAGTATCCTTATGTAGAACCACATCTCTGTTACCTCAAGTCTCTTCTTCATCTGTGGTATACCTCTACATCACGTTGAAACACTGGTTCCCGTACGATCACCGAAGTTAAGCTGGCCAGTACCTAGATGGGTAACCGCTAGAAATACCAGGTGTTGTAAGCTTACATATGCTGGTAGTATAATGGATAATTGTTAATCGGAGAGCTGACTTCCAATTCCCGTTGGGTTCGTTAAATTCGCTTATGCACAAATCCCCCTAGTAGGAATCCAACTTTTCTCCCTCCAGCTATGGGTTAATTAGTATCATTAAATCATTATTATCTCCAAAAGAAAGTCTTACAATCTAAAAATATTTTCTGGCTTTAAATAATTTGCAAATGGTTGATAAGAAGTAGAAAACGAATCAGTTAATCAATCTTCTTCATCTAGGAGGAAATTGTCTTGTATTCACTATCATATAAGGAGATTGGTATTACACAGCAGTTCAGGACTCTTTTCTTTGTATTCTCACGAAATATTCCCGCCTTTTATATTTTGTTTAGTTTTTGGAAGACATCTTTTGCAATTCCAATATGCCTTTGATGTTATGTTCCGTCACCTGATAAAGTACTTCCTAGATATTTAAATTTCTGTACTTGTTTAATTTTAACATCTCCACTATAAAAAAAAAAACAGTGGTATTCAATTCAAAAGTGATATTTTAAAAAAAAATGGATGCATGTTTTACTTAGAAAAAATCGAAAATGGCTATTCAATAAAACGGCTCTCAGGCTCTAGAATGTGTGAGGCCATCCGCTGGATTTAATAATTAGTAAGTTTCATGCCTCCATTGGTTTAATTAACTCCTACTAAGCTAAGATGCTGAAACTATTTAATCTGTTAGTGCATGGCGTTCAATCATTTAGAGAGGGGTTACGTAACAATTAAAATCTGTCAGCTTTAAGATTACCATTAGCCAGCAAAGTAGATTAAGCAAAAAGAGCTTAAACTTTATGCAGTTATGCGTTAATTTCAATATTATTATTATTATTATTATTATTATTATTATTATTATTATTATTATCATTATTATTATTATTATTGCATAATATATAATAAAACCCTTCAGGAAGAGAATGTCCCACTGACCCAAAATGAGCTAGTATATTAGTTTTGAAAAAAGCACGAAACATTCAATTTTTATGTGATTCTTTGAAACCCAGAGGGCTGCCCCAAACTTTTTGCCTATAGCATAACTAAAATGAAAGTGAAAAATTACATAAAAACGCTGTCATAATTTTCTAATATATACTCGCAATGAACATTAAAATCATTAGCACAATAAAATAATTTAAATAAGTTAATTTTTGTTTTAAAACTTTATACTCTGTTGTCTAACTATACCTTTCAATTATTTTTCCAATAAGTAATTAAATATATAAAAGGCATTATTCTGCCAATGACGCTTTCATCCATTCCTGACCACTAAAAAGAAAACGTGAAAGAAGAGATTAATCAGAAAACGCATCTTGACCAATAAATAAAAAAATCTACAAAACGATGTGAACATTACAATCATTTCAATAAGGCTTGCTCTAAAGCACAAATCCACAACTTGACAAATTGAGAAAGACTGGAGAGTTGAAACATTGTTATTAAATACGATGATTATTCTTGGACAAAGATAGCTTTGTAGCTACCAAAATTGTCTGCATGAAGGTTTTTATGAATAATAAAATAACAAACCTTAGAGCTACACTATTGATTTTCCGGCAACTGATTGTCTAAACACATCTTTTCATTCGAAAGAAAAATTAATAAAGGACACTTGAATATTTTTCTGCTCTCATATTTAACTACAGGTTGCCCAATAAAAAAGCTGCATATTTATTCTTCGAGAAAATATACCACCTCTAATTGGTCTATCTCAGTGGCCCTCTAAAAGTCCAGATTTTAATGTTATGGATTACTGTATCTGGAGTATACTCCTAACTCACTTGCAAAACAGTCGTCGTGACATCGTCGATATTGATTCATTGAAGTGGAACTTAAATGAAGCTTGGAATGAAATCTCTTTCTGGCACTATCTGTAAAGCTGCCTCCTCCTGGTTGCCACGCTTAAAACTTTGTATTGAACATTCAGGCAAACATTACGAACATTTACGAAGATTTGTTCATGAATCATGATAGTTAAATGAATTTATTTCTGAATTTACCGCTGTTTTTTACTCGGCGCCTTGTTTTTATTTTTATTTCATATTTAATGTTTGATTTGAGTTTCCGTTTTAACAATATAAAGTGGTCCATGATTAGGAGGGAAGTGAATAAATTATTATGTGACCAAGAAAAATTAACAATCTAACACGGTTCTACAATTATTAATACGTAACCTGTTTTGTTAAAGCAAAATGGAAAATCCTACACAGTTCTAGAATTATTATTACGTGGCCCTTTTTAGTTTAAGAAAAGTGATTCTAAAACCAGGCTTACTGGAACATCTATTATGTATATTATGTGCACATTGAATGTTCAATGGTGGCTTTCACTGGAGATCAAGTGACAGCAAATAACACTTTCAGTATTTTTGCTGATTTTAGTAACTGTATTCTGGATGGATACAGATTTCTTCTGATATTCTACTGGTTTCCAGCTGTCTGGAAAGTTCCAGATAATTTTCAAGTTCTACTCGAACAGCGATATCCATCTCATAGCTATTTTATTAACTTTACGATTACTAGATCCGGTTTCTTGATTATGTTGAATGATCTGTTTGAATTGAACACTGCTCGCCTTTGCATTATTGGCTCGTCGGTAGAATTATTAGAAATATCTTCGGGTTTGGTAACCCAGTCCGCTCAAACGGCCGCCGATTGAGGATTTTATTGAGTGTATAGATGTTACTTACAATTCGACTTGGCTTTGTCATTCTTCAAATTGAAAAAAAAACATTTCTCTCGATAAACGGCTATTGTTTACCTCTGTTTTCTCACTAATATTCCCTCTCATTAACAGAGATGCGCAGTGTGTTTGCCCTTACATTATATGCCCGACTGGTTAATACCAAGCAACTGATAAGCAAACATGTGATACTTAAAGGGATAATTATTGTAGCTCATCTTAATTCCCCAAGACAAAACGTTCATGTTAACATCTCAAGTGATCGAAGATCAGAAGCGATGAGAATCACGCCTGGTTTTGCATCAAGGTATTATTATCTCTCCTTCTGTGCGCTTTTTCGTTTTAAACCGGAGATCTTGCATTATGAGCGTTCTCCATCAAATTGTACGACCTCAAACAGACAGCACTTTTCTCAGAATATTAGCGGAGCCAAATCAACGCAGATTTCTGAAGTGATGGACTACTAGGTTTTATTCTAATTTTCTTAAGTTAGGTCTTTAGGTTCGGTTGTATAGTCACCAACGCCCCAATGATAACCGGGACAATAGTAGCCTGAACGTTCGACTTTCAGGTAGCCACAATGCGGAGGTCAATATACTTTTTAATCTTTCAAATTTCTTTAACCTTTATATTATAGTCACTAGTAATTGCCACATCAGGGAGGAGGCATATTCTTGTTTCATTTTTAATAACTGTGATGACTGGTTTGGTAGCCTCATTCTAATTTAAACCTGACCTATGTCTAACTTTTGACTCTCGTGTAAACTGAACAAGCAACTAATAGTTAGTGCAAATGTAAACCGAACCTGCGTCAGCCATTTTGACTCAGATCTCTACTGTGCGATATTAATATAGCTCCGTCCATGGTTCCACTTGATCCCCTCAAATCATGGTATCACTGCAATTGTCTTCATAAAACGTCCTTGTTCTCTCCAGTATCTGCCTTGCTGCCTAATGCTTTCCAGATTGTTGGACATTCTGTAGTTCCTCTTTTTAAGTAATCTGGCGAACCATCTGATCGTTGGAACTATCAAGCTATTAGTTGTCTATATTTCTTTGGCAAAGTACAAGAGGCTTTAATCAACTCCGAATTGATTAAACATCTTACCTGACTTTTGTATATTTCAAAAGCGTTTGACAGGGTTTGGCATGCTGGTCGCCTTCACACATTGAAAGGTTTGGTGTTTTTTGGCCATTTCTTTGATTCGATTCAATCTTTCTTATCAAGCCACATAATATAAGTTCTTTCTAACGCCCATTCCTCTAGATAATTTTGCATTGCGTACGCCCCCTAGGATTCTATTCTTGAACCAATTTGTGCGTGACAATTCTTCTTGCCAGAATAAAACATACATACTTACAAGTCTACCGTTCGTTTGTACATCGAATATTGCTGCCACATCTGTTGTGGTGCTTCTGCTATATATCTGAAGATTATTGACAAAATCGAAAGAATCCGCAAATTTATCCTCATGACCTGGCATCTCTGCTTCAGTCTCTTTCCCACAGCCGTGACGTAGCATCCATTTGCCTCTCCAATAAATATTTTCACAGTAATTGCTCTGATCGTCTTTCCTCTTTAGCTCCTCGGCCTCACGAATTTAAGCGCAGTACTAGATTGGCAGATAGGTCTTAAAATTTCAGTGTTGAGGGCACCCCGAGAAGGTGTAATGGTCAGCAAGCTTGTCTCGCTAGGACAATTACACCTGAGTAGTGAGTTAGATCCTCACTGGGTGCCCCCACATCTAAGCTACGCTTGGAAAATCACTATAATTTCAGTGTTGAAGTTACTAGCTGTTTAACGATAATTTATCTGCTAATAGTTTCTTCTCTTGCACTTTTCGCTTGTAGAACATTCTTACGGCTTGCTGCTTTTTTGTCAACTACTATCTTCAAAAATTTAAATGCAATGTTTATCGTCATCTTTTGTTTCCTTGAACCATGTTCTTTTATTGCCCTCTCCGTTTCTTTCACTCTTAGTAACCCGTTGCATCTTAGTGGCTTTTATTGCTTTGTTTGGGATGAAATGATTAAAACATGTAAATGACTGCCCTTTTGATTCAAGTGTAAACCGAACTCTTGTCTACTTTTTTGACGCTAGTCTAAACTAGACCTGCATCTTCATTTTTGACTTAAGTGTAATCTGAACTCGCGTCTACTTTTTTACTCAACTGTAAAAAAGATCAATGCCTACTTTTTTATTCTAATGCAAACTGTGCCTACGTTTGCCTTTTTACTCTAATGTAAAACGGACTTATGTCTAACTTTTTGACTCAAGTGATAACCAGATTAATTTCTAACTTTTTAACTTAAGTGTAAAACAGATTTATGTCTACCTTTTTTATTTCAGTGTTAGCCGGACCTATGTATACCAATTTGAATCCAGTGTTAACCTGATTAATATCTACCCTTTTGATATCAAGTGTAAACCTGACCAATGTCTATTTTTAACGCCGATATAGGTTCGATGTAAACCTAACGTATATGTGCCTTTTTGACTCAAGTGTTAGCTGGATGTACGTCTATCTTTTTCACTCGAGTGTAAATCAGACCTATGTCTACCTTTTCTTCTCAAGTCTATACCTATCTATCAATTTATTGCAATTTTTCCTATAATACTTATATTCGACATTGAATGATCCAACAAAAGATGAGTTATTGTTAAATTAACGAAACCAATTCATCCAATATTTTTCCATGCGCCTTGGGACGATACAGATGTCACCTTCGCGTTCAACAATTTTCTCAGTTTCCTGATGAGATCCAAATATCTTTTCCAAGTTTTCTTTCAGTTCTACTCTATGGTCAGCGAAGATATTGACATTCACTCTCTAACAAATGTTCTTCCCTAAAATTAGTTCTAACATGAATTGAACTGTTATTAGTTCCATTCACTAAGCTTTCAACCCAATTATAACTGGTGGCGTTCTCAAGAGATTAAGTAACATCAAATCTCTCCAGTACTCAAACACCTTCCTCGGTATTCTAATTGATTTTAATAATACTGTTGTTTGGATTACATTCGTTCTAGTTCGGAATTCCAATTCTCTAACTAAAGATCATTAGTAAACATCTATGCACTGTTTACGAGCGCGCATCCAAAAGCTAAGATGATCGAAGCCTTGCCGATCTCTCCTCTGACCAAACTCTACCAGTGTTGGATATCGGTTAAAGAAAGACCTTTGACCTTACTTCCGCTACATCAGTGTGCGGGCGGAAATCGGAACTGGTAATAGCATAAACAGGAAATGCATCCGGTGGCGAAAATAAACAGGAGTCACAGGTATCCTGAACGGAAGGAATTAGGCGCATGCCGGAAGAGTCGTAGCCACGTGAAGTTTCGTGGGTGTCCAAATGTTATTTAACCGGTCCGATCCTTAATCTGGACAGAGGGGCTAGTTAGAGGTTCACCGAAGATTTGTCTCCGTCAATTCCTGTGTGCACAATCCGAACCTTAATGATTCTCCCTCCTTCATTTGTCGCAACTCGAACAATAAAGATATTTATAGATTTTTATATATAAGTTGCTGTCGCCTTATTTACAGTATACTACACCAGCTCAATGGCGGAATAACTGGTTTGTTACTTTCAATGCCTAAAAAACCAAAAAGTACTTGACTGATAAGGTACGACACAAGGATCTATCTGGAAAGTTAGGAAATCTTGATCTCTTTAGAAAGGATGTTAGCATAATCTAGAATTTATACTGGGAGTAAACCGCCTTCATATGAATAAAAACGAATTGAGTAGGTATACAAAATTAGAAAGGACCATAAAAACAAGAATGTGTCTTCTCACTGGATTTACTCAGCTTCCACATCGAGCCTGTCCTAAGGGAGCTGGAGACCCTACCAAGATGTATTTTCGTTGGGCGCTATCATAACAATGTAAGTTACGCAGATGACATTGTGTTATTGGCAGATACATAAGGAAAACTACATGACCTTCTAGACATGGGAGTAAAGAAATGCGAAAAGAAAGGACTAATTATCAACTGTAAGAAGACAGACTGTATGTTTGTCATCAAAATAAAAACCCCAAGATGCGAGCTACAATTTGGACATGTTAACATCAAACGAATACAGAAGTTTAAATACCTAAGAAGTGTTTTTACAGGGAGTGGAAAACGCGAAATCCGAACGCACATTGGACTAGCAAAAGAAGCATTTTAAAAGCTAAATAAAATATTAAGAAACAGGAAAATCTCATTAGAACCAAAGAAAATATTGCTGAACTGTTATGTAATATCAATCCTACTATACAACAGTGAATGCTGGACAAGCTCCTCACAGATGGAGAAAAACTAGAGGCAAGTGATATGCTTGTAGAGAAGGTGCTAAGAATACTATTCTTGCACGTAAGCAACGTGGAAGTCTGGAAGAAAAGGAAAACAAAAAGGACACTTATAGCCAGAATCAGAAAGAGTTAGCTGAAATTTCTTAGACACTTAATGAGGTAAGAGGGTTTGGAGAATATTAACACCTATCGGACAAGCTTGTGTGAATGGATGGCGGAACGAACAGTAATAGAATGGACATCAAAGAGACAGACGTTGCTAAGAGCTACAAAGGATAGGAGGTTGTGGAGAACCATGATTACCTACGTCACGAATAGAAGAAGATAGTTTCGTCACCACAGTTCATATACCTCGTTTTCTTCACTCACAATGAACAGTTGAGTGGTACTATCAATGAGGCTTCGTGCTTTGAGCGTATATCGGGTGTGGAATTCACTCCAGACCTCTAGAGGAACTCATATTTACATTGTTAAAGAAGCTGGGAAAATATTCGGCTCATTCTATCGCTCCAGAAAATATCTGATTCTTTCTGTCATGTTATATCTTTCCAAAAGTCAGATTAGCTGGATCTGCTCAAGCCTGGCTTTCAAGCCTGGCTTTCAAGCCTGGCTTTCAAGCCTTGATAGAGATCAAAATTGTTTCCGCGCATCGTGTGGGTGAAGACTTATTTTCCACTTTACGACATCTTTCCCCACATACGCTACATCGCTACTCTGTTGCTATTTGTATCAGAAATATTCAGATGAATTTAATTTTCTTACTCCCGTAGTTTAGACTTTTACTGCTAGGACACGTCATGCTACATCCACGAAGTCGAATCACTCTTATTTCCCCTGCAAGCAGATTCGGCAGCATTTTTTTTGATTTTTGAGTTTTTTTTTTTTTTGAGTTTTTTTAAACAGACTCCTGCGTGAATGCTCTTCAAGTCAAGGATCAATCGTTAACTATCCACCTTATCCTCATAATTTCTACTTCATATCACATTCTCTTCTGCTAATATTCATCATTACCATTTCAACAGTAAACACCTACATTGAGCGGCTCTCGAGCCTTGTATTGAGTGAAATTTATTAGAAAAGAAATGACTTATTACTGATATCGTTATAGTTGTTTCTTTTTTGTGTTTGTGTTGATGCTAAGCACTTTGCAAACAATGGCCGCTATTTTTGTGTTTACTTTTCATACATACTACCAGCAACAAACTAAATTTCTTGCTTTTATTTCAACTCTTTGGGGATAATATTTTTCAGTAGTTGCTCTTTAAATAGCAAATTAAGAAATTAAAAAAATACGTTCTAGTTTTTTATTGTTGCTATTATTATCAATTTATCCTTTCCTATCTAAACATCTTCGCCTCTTCTTTTCCTGATCAAGTCTCCAAAAGGCATATCGAAAAAATATTGCATTAATAATTTATGAAAGGTACCACTTTGTGAACAATCAGTCTTAGAGAAGCAGAAAAAAAAAGCAGCAAATAGGCCAAAGTTTTGTAAGCTCCAGGTGTAAGTACTCTTCACCATTTCTTACGAAGGGACATTCCCCCAAGATCTTTGTTTTGCTTCGTTTTGTTTTACAAAACGCTTTCTTTTAAAAATAGACTTTTTTTTAATTCTTTAAATACGAAAATGTATATTCTTTTATCTGATCTGATGTTATCTAATTTTTTGAAGAGAAAAAAAGAAGAGAAATACCTTTTCCCCCTGCAGGAGATTCTCTCCGCTGTTAATACTGTCCTGATAAGGTCCTTTAGTTTCTTTTAAATCAATTGCTTATCTGCCATCGGACTTAGGGGAGTTTCTTTCGGGACTAATAGCAGAGGAAAAGGTTACTTTTCATTTTACGAGTTTTTAGAAAGTTTTTAAAATATTTTTCCACGCATTTTTCAGATTTTGTTTCTGTAATAATGTGTAACATAGTTATTGTTCGTGGTCCACTTAAGTATTTTTCTGATGTCGATGGGCTCCATTTAACGTAATCTTGTTTTATAATCACTTGCATGCGAGTGAATGAGAATGATTGATATTCCACTCTTCATTCGCTATGTATATACAACATTATTTTTTCATACATGAGGTATCTTTGTATGCTTGTACGTATATATACGTGTGTAAGTGTATCCGTGTGTAAGCTCCCCACTATATATATATATATATATATATATATATATAATTTTGCCTAGTGGTCTTAAAGGTTTAGACAAGAGAGTAGCTTCAAGACATAATTTAGTCTACTCACACAAACACACAACGTGTTTCCCATGATAATGATTAGTTTTGAAAATTATTGTTAGATATACAATGAATAATTCGCATATGGGTATTTCTGCGAGAAAAGCTGCTTCATTCTCTCTCTCTCTCCTCTCTCCCTCTCTCTCTCTCTCTCTCTGTCTCAGCGTGTATATATATATATATATATATATAGAGAGAGAGAGAGAGAGACAGAGACAGAGAGAAAGAGAGAGACAGAGACAGAGAATTAATACAAATATAAAGTTTGTCACTCTGCTGATTGGTGTTACCTTCCGTATTCCGAATCTGGACTTTCGTAGAAAGACCATCCAGAAATTACTCATTTTACTCTACTGGGGTTATCAACAGTTGACTATTTATATTTCTCGTTTTTCTTATATATATATATATATATATATATATATATATAAAAGTGAACATAGAAGTCAACACTTAGAGGCGACAGTCTGTTTCATGCTATATGCAATCGTCAGGCCACGTGTGCTGTTATTTTTCTCGGCTATTTATATATATACGGGTTAGTGGTGCATTATGGGTATTCTGTTATGGCGGTTATTTCACCGGAAGTCGTTTGTTTATCTATTTAGGTCAAATTATATTGCTTGTTTTTATTTTTGTTTCTTATTTTATTTATTTATTTATTAACGTAGTAAAAATTTGTTTATATCACTTATTTAACAGTTTTGTTTTGGTTTGGGAATTTAATTAAAGCTATTTGTTCAGTTTTGGGGTTGATTGTTGTAGTTCATTCTAAGTATTATTTTGGCGGGAACAGTTTTTAATTGATTATCTTTATTTGGGATTGGTTTGTTTATTTATTTACTTGGATGAATTTAGGTTAATTTATTTTACTTGTATATTTTCTCTTTTCGGTTTTCGATTTTTAAGTAACATAGTATTTTTTTATGTTTTATTTCTATTTTTTTTTTTATTTTATTTTGTTATTTTTGCTTATTAGTATATTTATTTGTTTTTATTTTATTTTTTCCGTTTTTAATTTTTTAGGTTACGTAGTAAAAATTTATTTTCATGTCTGCATTTTGAGATGAGTTCGGATCTTTTGTTTAATAATTTATTTTGGTCGGGAAAAGTAATGATAGCTATTTTTTCCTCCGAGCAAAGTTTGCAAGTTTTTGATTGGTTATTGTAGGCTGATGATTTTTTCCTTATCTTCCAAGATATTTTT
This sequence comes from Acanthosepion lycidas, assembly GCA_963932145.1. NCBI lineage: Eukaryota > Metazoa > Mollusca > Cephalopoda > Sepiida > Sepiidae > Acanthosepion > Acanthosepion lycidas. Next base: position 114,184,394 of record OZ010572.1, on the reverse strand, counting down.
GGTGTGATTTTCGTTTTGTTTTTAATTTCCCAGATATACTTAGAAAGCATTGTACTGTTTGCATATTTACTATTTGTGAAAGATGTTTTGTGTGTATAATTTCTTTGTTTCCAGGGTCCTTCAGTTACTCCTATGTATACTTTTTCTTCATTATCTGGTGATTTTATCGTGGCTTGGTATATTACGTTGTTTTGTAAACAATTTCCGTTTAAGGGACATTCGTTCTTTATTCTGCAGTTGCACGTGGGTTTAATTTGTTCGTGTGGTTTGTTGATAATTTTCCTATTGTGCTTTTTTATTATTTGTGCCATGCTCTCGGTGCAGCTGTAGCTGATTTTTGCAGTGTTTTTGTTGAATATCTTGTGTAAGGTGCTTGATTCTGGGAAGTGTTTGTGTAAGAGTTTGAAGAATATTTTCCCTACGTTTGTTTTTACGTTCTTGCTGTACGGTGGGTTGAACCATATGATATTTCTTCTTCTGTTGGCCTTTTTTGTATTCTGTGGTGAGTATGTGAGTATTTCTGGGAATCCGCTATCTTTTAGGGCTGTTTCATAGTCTTTCTTAGCTTTGTTAAATAGGGATTCATTGGAGGAATTGTCAGAGAGCCTGCGGTTAATCGATTTTGGTATCTGTTTGATTATAGAAGGTGGATGGTTGGAAGATGTGTGTATGTAGAGTGGTTTGTCATTAGGTTTTCTATATGGTTTATGTGTGCCTTCTCTTAGGTTGAAGGTAACATCTAGAAAATCTACTTCGTTTAGGTTAGTTTTTATATCTATGTCGAATCCGTTATTTTTTTAAATCTTTATTATTGCTTTTCTAGTTTTGTCTGTGTTTTGTTTGTTACAGTTTCTTAAGATTATGAGACCATCGTCCCTGTAGAGTCCTGTGTCATTTCTATCTATTATTTTGCTCAGTTCGTTTAGTAAGTAAATGCCTATGATTTCGCATGCTTCTGCACCGTCAAAGCTTCCCATTGTAGTGTCAAATATCCCATCTCTCTTTATCCATGCTTCTTCATTGTGGAATAATAGTGATTTACTGGAGTGCTTAATGATGTTGATTTCGCTTGGTTGTATTATTACTTGTTCCTGAGCTAAGTTGATGGCCTTATCTAGCATACGTTCTGTTATGGATGGGTAAAATTCTTTTATGTCTAATTGTAAGAATTGGCAGTTTTGTTTGTTGTTTATGCTGTGGAACCAGTCAATAGTTGTTTTCGTATTTTTCCACTGGTTTACTCCTAATTTCTTCCTAAGTTCAGAATTAATTCTTTCTAGTATTGTTTTACTTATTTTACCTAGTTCACTTTTGGCTGGGTTTATGAGTCGACATGCAGGATTGGTTTTGAAATTTTCTTTATGGTCTTTTAGTGTGATAAAGGCTCCTGCCTTGCTAATACAACTTATTCGGTCATCCAGGTCTAATTTCTATGTCAACTTCTATGTTCACTTTTATATTTACACACGCTCTATCTCTGATATTGAGCACTTTATTCCATAAATATAGCACACCTTAAGACTATATTTCTTTATATATATATATATATATATATATATATATATATAGATATAGATATATATATATATGTGTGTGTGTGTGTGTGTGTTTCTCATATAAGTCTCCCAGATGTCGAAACACGTCAGCTAAAATAAGTTTTGTCTTTATATTTATATACATACACACATATATATATATATATATATATATATATATATATATATATATAGAGAGAGAGAGAGAGAGAGAGAGAGGCAGGGTAAGAAAGAGTAGGTAAAAGAAAGATGGAGTGATTATGAATATCGGAATCAACACTACTTCATGACTGTCAGTGACACGACTCAGTGCTATCTTGAGCACTCTTCTCCTATATAAATAGCAAATTCTGAACACTACAAAGCCGATGCTGAATGATTCTTAGCACAAACCATTTCCTAAAACCTAACCAAACATCAGAATATATTATGGAATATCTTCTTGGCCAGGCCGAGAATTTATCAGCAGTTGTATATACTAGTTTACGTCTGCTGTCAAAAAAGGCTTTTCATATTTTATAAGTACAATGCAATTATATGATTAGTATCCATTTATCAATGAACAACAATAATGCGGGAGCTAAAAATAACTTAAGACATCCATAAATTATGACGATGTCTTTTTATTTGTTAAGTTTAAAATAACAGAAAATTCTATTTTAATACTTGATCAGGAGAAGACCCTACCATCAGGAGATGAACAATTTGCTCATCTTTGTGTAATGGACTCTTCTGGGGACGTAGCAAAGTGTTATACAGATAGATAGATAGATAGATAGATAGATAGATAGATAGATAGATAGATAGATAGATAGATACTCTTGTTTGTAAAAGCTATTGGATGATATGATTAGAAGTTTTAGTTAACATTTTCATACAAGTCAGTCATTATTACCTTCGTCTAAATTCGTCTACTGACAATCATTAAAGTAACCGAAATTACACTTGAACCATCAAAATACTGCGCACATTCTATAATTTCTTTTAACAAAATATATGCATGTGATGGCAAGAAAAGAAAAGTGTATGTTGCAAAATAGTTATAGTGGTGCTGCGAATATATATCGAAATATTAACAAAATTAAAAACACATAAGCAGAGAGAAGAGGGCTGAACTATTCAGTATCAGTCCTCCTAGATGGCACAAGATGATGGACAATTTCTTCTCAGATGATGAAAATAGTTGAAGCAACATAGATGTGGTGCTGCCGATGAATACTGAAAATAACATATGACGGAACATGTGAGCAACGAAGAAGTTTTAAGTAAAATTTGAACAAAAAGGATTTGTGTATTTATAATCAGAAAGAGACAGTCGACGTCTCTGAGACACAACTGAGGACAGGGGCTTAGAGAATTTCACACACACACAGGACATATTGAAAGTAAAAGAGACAAAGGGAAACATCGAGTAACGAGCTTGTGTAAATGATTGACACAATAAAGACAGGGAAGGATAGTATGGGGAAAATCATTGCTTAGTGCTACAAATAATAGGAAGTTGTGGAGAATCTTGATCGCCTACATCCTAAAGGGGCGCGACACAAAATATAATAATAAGATTGATTATTTCCAAGCGATCTTATGAATACATGAATTACTCGGATTATTTGCGTGTGTTTCCTCATAGTTCACATATCGACCCCTACAATACTGGTATCTGCTATTATGACATCTGAAATAAGAGGAACGGTTTGATAGTACTACTAATATATGTAATACTAAATTAATATCTATATATATAAAACAGATGATGTCTGTGTGTCTGTGTGTGTGTGTCTGTCGGTGTGATAACTTTTCACTCAAGATCCATCCAACCGATTTTGACCAAACTTGGCAAATACGTTGTACAATGTAAGAGATAGGTTCTTAGCGCAAAAAATCGATAATTTTAAAAAAAATCAATAATCGATAAAGCTGATCCAAAATCGAAAATTCAACTTTTTTCCTCCGATTTCGTTCAAACACGGTATATAGGTTACTTACATCATGACGAGTTCAACGATACCTCATTTTTATTTCTACACCACTGCATTTAGCAAAAAACTCGAAAAAACGAAAACTCGATTTAAACACAAATCGATTTGAACACACATTTTAAACTAAAAACTCCCTCAATTTTCAAGTAATCTAATAAAAACTTCACTCAATTGTAGCCAACAATGTGATTGTTTAACAGACATTTAACTTGATAATTGAGTCCACCCTTATAGTAAAAAGCCGCGTAAATAGCAAAAATGACGTTTTTTACTGGTTTCTTTCTTATTTTTCGTTAGTTTTTCAACCAATTTTCATCAAACTTAACAATTGTTTTATAAATGTATCCTCTTTTACATCCCTGGTAACACATTGACAAATTGAATTTCAAAAACTTTAAAATAATTGTGGTCTAAAGTGGGTCTTCACGTTGCCTGTTTTACCCCTTCATGCCCTCGGCTAACTTCGATTGAATAAATACAGACTACTTCTGTTTTATCAGTAACTGCATTAATTCAAAATGTTTTTTTAATGAAAGTAATTTAAAGTAATTGAAGAAGATAGACTTTGTTACATCGAAACATGATGCTGTTTTTTGCTCCATTCTAATTGAACACTTTTTCTGATCGACTAGCTGGGTATGGCTGCTACTTAATAATATAGTGAGGTCATAGATAGTCTTTAGCTGTGTTCATGAAATTAGCTCTATGTTTCTCTTTTTAAATCATTTCATCCAAAGTAAGGTGATAAAGCCACTAAGAGTCATTGGGTTACGGAGAATTAAAGAAATTGAGAAAATATTACTGAGAATAAAGGGCAATAAAATAAAGGAGTTCAAGGAGACAGATGACGACGACTAACGACGCATTAAAACTTTTGACGATCGTAGTTGACAAGAAACCAAGAAGCTGGAAGAGAGTTTCACAGGCGAGAAGTGTGAGAGAATAAACTATTAAAGTAGAGTTTACGGTTACACTTAATAATTTTTAGCAGTAAAATGGTGAGATGAGACCTAGCTATCAATCCAGTACTACACTTAAGTTCATGGATTCGAGGTACCAAAGAGGAAAGCTTAGTAGAACAATTGTAAAGTAAACAATAAAGATCTATATGAAAAAACAAAAATGTTAAAAAAAAATTGTTAACCTCAATATAGAGTAAATTAGGTATCTCCAAAAATATCCTATAAAAGAGCCTACCATGATGAAAAAAGATACCAAATTTGATAAAAACAAAGTTTTATCGTCAAAATCTTTATGTTATTATTAAGAGGTAAAATCAAAGTCTTTTTTTTATTTTATTAAATTTTTTAATTCTTTTCTAGCACGTTCAAAATTTTGGTTAAAAATCTTGCTTTTCTTGTGTCAGCGAGTGGGCCAAAGATTAGTACAAGGATTTTAAGCGTCTTTTTGGCATTAAAACATATCATTTTGGAAATTCTTGCAAAATCAAGTAATTGTCAGATTTTAATGAAATTTTCATTATTATTCACAAATGAATGAAGTAATTTTTGATGTTTTATTTTTAAAAATTCTTGATAAAAATATTTTTTTACATCTGTTATCCCCCACTTACTTAATTTTCTGAAATTTCGTGAAATTATAATTTCAGCCTCTTCATGTTTATATTCGTTAAAATCAGGACTCCTTGAAGAATTTAAATCATTTTTAACAAAGAGAAACACCATTTACCGAAAATCTGCTCTAAATCGTAAAATAATAAATGCAATAAAACTGTGATATTATTTAATTAGAAAAGCTTTAATTGTTTTTATAAATAAGATATATTAAGGAGACCATTGTCTTAAGAAAAAATGATTATTCGTTTAATAATGAATCGTTTTCATTTTTTTAACTTTAATTAGAAAAATTTATTATGTCTTTAGAATTCTGTAGTAATTTCATCCTTTTAGATGTTATTATTATTAAGGGAAAACTATATTTACTAATCATAAATGGAAACGCTTAATACAAATCATCAGACATTAATATTTTTTTAAGAATTTTGATTTTTCTTGTATGTCTATAAACGTTCCGATTTTTGTAAGTATAGACAACCATACCTGAAACTATCAGAAAAAAAGAACAATATCTATAGTAAATATGAAGACAAAAAATTCAAAAAACTTTAGATTACAGAAAATATTTTCATAATTTTTTTTAAATTACTGAGTACTTAAAAATTATACAAAAAAGGCGCTCACGCTTTTCTTCAATTATGTCTTACAGATAAAGTTTCCGTAGAACAATATTAGATTTGACATCAGGCTGTCAACTCGTGAACACAGCTACTGTCGGGTTAAAAACATAGCTACCATCGGGTTAAAAAATGCATTTCTGCTATATTTAAAAATTTAAAGTAAATAATATTTGTTTCAAATCAGATTAATTATACTTTAAATCAGCTAATATTCCTCAAATAAAGTTTTAGAAAAGTATATTTTATTTTTGGAGGATTTTTAATAAAGACAATTACACTGCGATGAAAGACGACTAAAAATGGTGCTAATCAGCTATTTAAAAAAAAAACTCCTTCCAGTCAATTTCAATTAGTTTGTAAAAAACAGCAAAGTATTTTGATTATTGGAAATTTAATCTATTAACTTGAAATTAAAACTAAAATAAAAGCTTCAAGAAAGATTTCTCACTTTTTAAAATTTATTTTACACCTTCGGTATCGCGTCTTTTACGGAGTTAACTGATATATAACTGATATACAAGAGTTCAAAATATTATCTAAGATTTGAATATTACATCTCTGAGATGGTCGCCACCACGGAGAGAAGACGCACGAGCTTGATTGCTCATTTCAAACACAGACATTATAAGCGTCAACAAAAGAGATATGAGATACCTGTAGGTAATAGCAAAATCTTAGATATGATAAACTCTTGTATATCAGTTATGTAATAAATATATATGGTACTCTATGTCATTTTTATCGTCCAACATATACATGTATGTATATATATATATATATATATATATATATATATATATATATATATATATATATATATATATATATATATATAGAATAATAGTGCTAACTATTAATACTAGCAATTAAAATACATAAAATTATATAATTTAACGTATAGCAATTTTAATAGCAATTTTTAATTCCTGCTAATAAAGTGTTCAATATTAGATTAGAGTGAGAATTAAATTAGATATAATAACGTTCGATACTTATCAAAGTCGACTCAGAGTGTTGTAATTTTTCAATTGCACATTGGGACTCTCGACAAGAATCAATGCACTGGTCACAGAAAATCTTATTTTATAAACGCACTTTTATAATATTAATGATAATACAATTATATTATCACTAGTACAATTGGTATGATTATTATATTAATTATAATGTAATAATTATTATTGCAATTATTAATCTAATCTCGTTACCTAATTTAATTTTTTTTTCTTTTTCACCTTTTCTGCCTCATACTCACCCTCTTGTCCCCCTTCCTCATATTCTTTGTCCCTTGGATGTTCAGTAAAACCAATCTCAGATTGACTCAAAACGTATAACAATCAAAAAACATACAATACACCTTGTCCTTACACCTCGAGCCCTTCGCTGGATCAAATAAATATCAATAAATAATATGTTCCCCACCCAATAAAATACGCTATATACTCTCGCTGTTTACACATCGATTTGATATTCTGACGATTTCTGTCACTGATTCTTAAAACAAAAGGAATAAAAGGGAGAGAGAGACGATTGTCTCAGGACTGGGAAAAGATCTTGACACAGAAATAAAATCGACAATCAGTGTCGATGTTTCACCTGCACGCAACAGAAAACGATTTCTTTTCTTGTGTCGGCCGCTCCTCTTATTGTTCTTCTGATGACTCTGGCTGTAATTATTGTTCCTGTGTCGTTTGAGTCGATGTTCACAAGTTGTATTTTCTTTTTTCAGTCCGACTAGGTCTTCAATGACTAACCCTTGTCCCGCGCTTACTAAATATTATTCGTAGACAATTGCAGATGGAATTTAATTAATGCAGCATTCGATATGACTTTTTACATGTTGGGCTGTTCGATACTGATATCATTGATTATATATTATATTGTTTGGTTAAAAATGTTAGTGCGGACTTGCCTATCTAGATACTTGCGGGTGCTCAAATTTGCCCGGGAAATTGGAATATATTAACAATAATGTTTCCTATATTTTTTTCTCTGTGGGCACAACGCCATCGTCGAATACAATTTATACTTTCTTTCTCTATTGTATGCAATTATACATCCATGTGAAGGTTGACAAATATGTTTATGTGTGGCAGTTAATGTTCGTCCCTGTGACGATTAATATATATAAAATATAATTAACATTATCAATTCAACATGACAAAGACGATGGACATAAGAACAAGTTAATGTTAATTTTAGGAATATGTCCTGAAGATGGTTTTTTAGACCGAAACGTCTGACGTTGACATTATATTAACATTAAAACAGCATAATTGCATATAAGGATTTTTGTTTGCTTTTTCCATATATTTTTCTTCATACTGTCGGATCTATTTGCTTCTTTCGATTCACTTCCTTCTCCCCCTCTCTCCTTGTCGTAACACTCAATTGTATATATCTGTATTACTGTCTTCTGTCTCCTCTCTCTTTTCCATTTTTACTTTCCTTTCACCCCACTACCCTCCTATCTCTATATATAATTTCCGTTAAGTTAACCATCTAAATAGGTCAAGGTCCGGTCACTCCTCCTACCCCAATATAACGCACGCTTAAGAGAGATATGAAATTAACCCCTCTACCTTGTCTCTTTAACTACAACCCTCAACCCCCACTGTTAAATTACAAATATTACACTACCAATCGATTTTTAATCTCATTTTTCCTTTCATTTCGATGTTGGAAGTGTTACCTGATGATCCGGAGTCCTTTAAAAGGATTTTGGTGAAATAAATTATTGTAATGGTACTTTAAAGTGGTCTCTTTTTCATTAATTATATATATATATATATATATATATATATATATATATATATACACTATTTACATTATTTGGACTATTGTCTTCATTGTGCCATATTTATCACAACGTTTCGGCATTTGTACGCTCCGGCCTTCTTCAGGTAGTTGGAATGTCAAACTGAACCCTTTATTTCGCTCGCTGGGGTAAACTGATCTAGTTCCACGTGCCATGTCTAATGGATGTCAATATATATATATATATATATATATATGTGTGTGTGTGTGTGTGTGTATGTATGTATGTATGTTGTGTATGTGTGTATACGTATGCGTTTTTGAACACAGAAATATAGGTCCTTGCTAGATTAGATAATCATTATATTTTTTATATGATTATATTTGATTTGTAACCTGTAGTCGATATTACTTTTGTCAAATTTTCCTGATTACACAGCGGCCCTTTTATAAATGCCCTTCGGTTTTACTTCTCCCCACCCCATCTCGCTCTCTCCCCCTACCTTTCTTTTCTTTTCCTCTCCCTCTCTCATCTTCTGATCTTTAAGACTATATCGTCTATTGTGTGCGTATGTCACCACAAAATGTATACTCTTTTCCGGTGTATCTTTAATGTATTAGACACCCGAAAATATTCATATTTCTCTCACTTAAACCGTCTTTGACTCCCCTCTTTAAAACTTCTCTCTGTTAAATTTCAATCCCCACTTCATCTTTAGACCTTCCTGTTCTTCCCTCGTCTGTTACCCCTCCCTATAGCTTTCATTTACTCTAATATTCGTCCCACACTCTCATACATACACTCTTACTAAATTTTATTTTTTTATTCCTGGAGTTGTTTTTTCTGTTTTCTTTTTGAATTTGTAGGTCCGATGAATTGGATCGTATTTACGATTCCAATGGAATAAATTATGACCATGGAATATTAGCGTTTAAGCCTTTTTATTATACATATATATATATATATATATATATATATATATATATATATATATATATATATATATATATGACAACAACACTGCCTTCTTTATCCGAAGGAGATATAATAATATTATTATTCATAGACAAGGATTTTAAGGCATTCATATACCTCTTAGGTAAAGTAAATTCCATATTTTGACAGTCAAAAGAGGCAGCTAAAATGCCTTGGGTAAAACCTTTATGGAAGTCAGAATCACTGTGTTTGTAGTTTAGATTTATCAGTTTGCTAATATTGTGGTCTTTTGAACCAGTTGCTTACAACCAGAAAATGTTGGACTTACTAAATGATAGAGACACTTATGAACAGATCTCCCCTATACAAGTTTCTAAGAATCTAAAAGAATTCAATAGGTCCTATAAGAAGCTCATATGTAATGAAGATAAGATTTGACTTTCCCTTATTAACTACCACCCCACCGTCCCTAAAATTTATGGTCTCCCCAAAACCCATAAGCCTAACATTCCATTAAGGCCCATCATCTCGGGTATAGGCTCAGCTCCTCATAATATCGCTAGGTTTTTAACTAAATTTCTAACTCCAATTCTGGGCACCATAAGTAACGCACATGTAAAGAATTCAGGCTCTCTTCTAAATAAATTGAGTAATATTGATATAGGTAACAAATCCCTAGCTAGCTTAGACATTAAATCTTTATTTACTAATATACCTGTTGATAAATGTATTAAACGATTAGAGAACCACCTTAAGAAAATTGACTTTAAGCTACCTATCACTATCTCGAAATGCATCAAATTATGCATCCTATGCACTTCACATTGTTTCTTCCAGTATAATAATATTTATTATAAGCAAAAATTTGGTTTACCAATGGGGAGTCCTCTCTCTGGATTCCTAGCATGCATATTTCTAGAATTTCTTGAATCTAGACCTTTTAAACATATCATTCCACGTGATACACATTACTTCCGATACATCGATGACATTTTATTTATCTACCCACATAAACATGATTTAAATGAGATTACTGATAGATTAAATAAAATAGAACCTACTATAGAATTTACCTATGAACTTGAGTCTAATAATTCTTTACCTTTTTTAGACATACTACTCATTAAAAATAAAAATAAATTAGAATTCAAAGTATATCGTAAACCCACATGTAAAAATGACTATTTACACTTTTACTCTCACCATGATACTAACACTAAGAAGGGTATTATTATTGGATTCTACTTAAGGGCTCTTCGCATCTGTTCAGCAAAATATTTAGATGATGAATTCACATATATTGAGGATACCTTTTCAAATCTTTCGTATCCGAGACAATTATTACTGAGAGCTAAAAATAAAGCGTTGAAAATTCACTCATCAGCGCAAAATGACACCTCGAAGGCCACTACAACTACATCAGTGAAAGGTACATTTTCAGCTGCCCATGATAATAATTCTTTTGATCGTATCTTTCTACAAAATAACCATTTGACCGAACGTATCTCCAATAATTTAAATGCGTTAAAAATTAAAACTACAATATTACCTACTAGAACTATCCGTAGTTTATTAAATAGCACCAGCAAACAACATATTACATCCGATGCTTGCATCTACCAAATCTCATGCAAAAACTGGGACTTAAAATATGTGGGTGAAACATGTAGGTCCGTAAAATCTCGTGTTTTCGAACATAAACGAGATATTCGCCTCGGAAATTTAAACAATGCTTTAGTTGTACACACAACTAAAGCAGATCATAATTTCGATTTTGATTCCGTGAAGATTTTAAAATATTTTCATAATAAAAATCTTAGGAGGATTTATGAAGCAGGCATAATATCCATCTCACGCACAGTGAATACTAGACCTGGCTTCTTTAGTATTTCCCCTTTTCTAGCGAGATTAATGCTTGACAAGCGTACATATAAATTTTAGATCAAAATAGAATTCTTTTCATTTTTCAATTTTCATTCAAAATACTCAAATTTTAGGAATACGTTTTCACAGCGTCGCCCACGTGACGACAACGTGACAATGTTTAAATGGAACGCTGATCATAAAACTTTCAGTTATCTGTTTGGATAAGTCTTGTTCTTATGTCCATCGTCTTTGTCATGTTAAATTAATAATGTTAATTATATTTTATGAATATGTCCTGAAGATGGTTTATTAGACCGAAACGTCCGACGTTGACATTATATTAACATTAAAACAGCATAATTGCATATAAGGATTTTTGTTTGTTTTTTCCGTATATTTTTCTTCATATATATATATATATATATATATATATATATATATATATGTAAATTGTCATCCACAGACAGACTGTTTCGCTGTATCAGAGCTCATAGTGTGGCTAGACGTCCGGTTGCATCTAGCTAGGATCGAAACCCTTCTGAATTGGCGTCAGTCGGAGAATCTACTCCTAAGTGTTGGCGTACGGCAGGGATGAAGGTGAATTTAAGCGTGTAGGCCAAAAGTTGGGGGCCACCATCTGAGTTTCGTAGAATCGTGTCAAATTTGATGGTTGGGTTTCTTTTGCAAAACTAATTTAATAGCTAACTTCAAGCCGGAAGTGCTTTCCCTTCCTAAAATCTTTTAGCACATATTCAGTAACAATAATAATAATTATAAATACGGTTTTCCTATTTAAATTTTCTGATGAATCTTTATTCTTAACTTAGCATTCTCCATAATTTATAAATATTACTTCCTGTATATAGAATCCCCTCAAAATATAGTGTTTTATATATTAGTTCTATATATTTGAAATTGCAGTAGTCTGTCTCTCAATTTCAGTCAAGATTGTTTTAGGTGTTGCCATACAATGATATGACTACACAACCAAAAATTTCAAATTCAACTTACATTGGCAGGACTAACATTTTGCTTGTCAAAAATAGTCATCTACGTGTTATTTATTCTGTATAATACAAAATTGTGGCAAAAATAGTCACCTACAGACGCTAAAGGTTAATGAATGATGTGGGCCCAAACTCGGGACCACGGAAGGAAAACAGAGAACACGGATTAGAGGTAAGAAAGATATATTAAACAAAAAGGTTACAAAGATAGTGTAAGTGTAAGCGGAGCTTACTATGTGCAAGTGTCCAATATTAGTAGTCGTACGCGGCTGATACTACGGTATTAGAATACTCTCTCTCTCTCTCTCTCTCTCTCTCTCTCTCTCTCTCTCTCTCTCTCTCTCTCTCCTAGAGTGTTATATCGCATACTTTATATAGTCCTGGAAGAGTCCATGTTGTAGGTATGTTACGGTCTCACAACACCCCCCTTCCAAGAGTTTTCTTTTTTTTTCTTTCGAAAAGGAGAAAAAAACATAAAACTGTAAATACTTTTTTCTCTTCGGATTTACGTCGAGCGGTTGAGTAAATTTCCTTTTCCTTCCTGAGCGTCGCACTTCAGGAGAGACTTGGGGCCTGTCGAGATCGAAGTGATCGAAAATTACGTCGATCGGCTCTTCACAGCTATTTTGTAGTGATTCCTCCGATTCCTTCAAACGGCATTTTCTGAGCTGGTTCCAATGGCGTTTGTGAGTGTTTTTCGGTCCTTGGACAATATAGACCAGTTCGCCAATTCTTTGTTTTATGATACCTACTTCCCAGAATGTTATGTTGTTTTTGTAAGACTTGAAAAAGACTTTATCGCCAGGATTGAAATATTTCTTATGAGGCGATACGGTTTTTTTAACTTTGCTTGCCGTGGAATAAGTTTGTCGAAGACAGACTTGATTTTCCTTGCGAACATTGTTTCTGCAGGCGAGCTTCACATAGGCGTGTTCGGATTAGGGGTTATCCGATACACCTGCAGAAACTGTTGCAATGCTCTATCTGTCGGTGTGCCTAGTGCCTTTTTTAAAGCCCTTTTTAGATTGTCCACGACCCTTTCGGCCTGGCCATTCAACCTAGGGTGGTACTGAGGCGTTGTAATGTGGTCCACCTGATATGACTTGCAGAAATCTCTAAATTCACTTGATGTGAATTGAGTGCCATCATCTGTAACTACACAATCTACCACGCCAAAACGCGCGAATAGCTCGTGTAGAAATCCGATCGTGCAGTTTGGGGTGGTCTTTTGCATTGTAGGACCTCAGGCCATTTTGAATGCCTATCCACAACAATGAGGTAGTACATGTTATCTATAGGCCCTGCAAAATCGACATGAATTCTTTGCCATGGATGGTCTGTGTTTGGCCATGGTTTGCACGTCGTGGCTGGAGCTTTTGCTGCGCATCCTTTGCATGATTCTATCATATCTGCTATGTCCTTGTCCATGTTTGGCCAATAAACATAGCAGCGCATGAGGCTTTTCGTACGGTTCTTCCCCGGATGTCCCATGTAAAAATCCCTGAGGATTTTTCTTTGTAGTCTGTTTGGAATCACTACGCGGTGATTGTATAGTAGGACATCATCGCAGAGGGAGAAAACTTCAAGCACATTGGGGTCTTTATTGCGAATTTTGCTTTTTATGTATTGAATGAATTCATCCTCTCGAGACTCCCTTTTTATGTCGGCCAAAATAACAGGGAGCTCCCTTATGGTACTCGCGATCATGTTTTTGATTTCACAATTTGTCCTTAGAGTAGCAATGATGGAGTCTTCAAAGACTTCTGTATTTTTTGGAATGAGTCGCGATAAACTGTCTGCATGGCAAATATTTTTGGATGTTAGGAACTCTATCTTGAAATTGTAGTTTAAGAGAATCGTTACCCAACGAAGTAGTCTATTTGTAGTATAGACTGACAGACCTTTCTTAGAACCAAAAATTGTAATTAGAGGTTTATGGGCCGTCTGTAGTATGAACCGTCTACCATGTAGATATCTGTGAAACTTTGTCACAGCGAATATTAACCCTAGAGCCTCTTTCTCTATTTGGGAAAATTGTTTCTCAGCTGGAAGTAGAGATCTTGATACGTGAGCCACAGCTTTTCGCGAACCATCTGGCATTTTATGTAGAATGCAAGCACCGATGCCGTACGAGCTTGCATCACTTGCGACTATGATGTCGAGAGTAGGGTCGTAGTGGGTGAGGGAGAGGTCTGAAGTAAGAGTTTTCTTGATCTTCTCGAATGCGTCTTGGCATTCCGGGGTCTATGACGATGGTTTGTCCTTTTTTAAGAGTTGGTTGAGAGGCCCTCTCAAATTTTGCATGTTCTTAATTAACCCTTGGTAAAAGTTAGCTAGGCCGAGGAAGCTTTGTAACGCTTGAACGTTATCTAGGGCAGGCATGTTTCTGATCGCGTTGGCTCTTTCTGGATCCGGCCGACGACGGTCTTTATTTATGATGTGACCTAAGTATTTAATATCTAGTAATAAAAAGTCACACTTTGCCTCCTTAACCTTAAATCCGTATTCTTGTATCTTTACGAATACGTTTATTATATGGTTCCGGTGTTCTGCCGTAGTTTTACTAGTAACCAGTATATCATCCAAATAGGCTGTTGCGTAGTCAAGGTCGCCCAGTATGGCGTCCATGACCTACTGGAAAATTGCAGGCGCAACCTTTACTCCAAAAGCCAGTCTGTTGCATTTGGGTGTTTATGCAGAGCAATTTGGAACTTTCTTCTTCCACCTCTATCTGAAGGTATGCGTCCGAGAGGTCGATTTTAGAAAAAGATTTTCCACCATTGACTTTATTGAAAATTTCTTCAGGGCTTGGGAGAGGATAGTGGTGATCTTGCAAGGCATCGTTTAACCCTGTGGAAAAATCTGCGCATACTCGTATTTGATTGGACTTCTTTTTTACGTAGACTGTAGGTGCTGCTCACTCACTGAAATCTGTTTTTGACAGAATACCTGCTCGTTCGAGTCTATCTAACTCTTTGTTGATTTGCTCTAGAGCAGCGAAAGGGACATTCTGTTTCTTTTTGAATACCGGTTGTGCACCGTCCTTCACCTTGAACTTAGCTTTCATTTTAGTACATTTCCCAAGGCCGCCAGAAAAAAACCTGGGGAAATTGTTGTTTGAGTTCCTTTTTGAGATTTACCAAATTGGACGTTGTACTTTGTATCTTGCGACAAAATGTACTCATTGGGCAATCCCAAAGATTGAATTTTTCTATCCAATCAGTTCCAAATAAGTTATCTGAAGTTTTCAATACGTAGGCTTTGAGCTTTTTGGTAACTCCATTTAGTGTTACTATAAGTATTACCTCGCCTAAAATGTTAATCTTTTCGCCAGTTACGGATTTTGCTGTTTTATCCGTTTTTAATAAGGTCGGCTTGTTTAATTTTCGCCAAGTACGCCAGTTGAAAGATCGGAACCCGACTCAAGCTGGAATTTAATGAAATTATTGAAAATATCCAGTTACATATTTCCTTAAATTCCTATCGACAATATTGTCAGATTGAGCTTGCCTGATTTTATTTTGGGGTTTTCGTTCTGTTGGCGTACCAGCACCGAGTTAAAGTATGCCCACTTTTATTGCAATTTTTTGTTCTTAACTGGACAGAATTTCATCCAATGCCATTTACCACAATGGTAACATGGTCTGGGCAGTTTCTTTAACCTATTTGGGTTTTGGTTACTGCGGAATTTAGGACATGCCTTTTGTCTTTTTTAGGGGAATAGGAGGTTGACTTGCTTCTGATTTTATTAATCTGTGCCACACCTGATTCCTCGATAGTGTTTGAGTCACACTTTAGATATTACTTTTTGACAGTCCTCTGCCAGTTTTTGGAGAGTCAATCCTTGTTCGTTCTCAAGCTTGGTCGGTACCCGTCGTCTGACTTCTGCGTCATCTGCTGATACTAGACCTTGAGCGAAAATTAAGCACTTGAAATCATCGGCAGTCAGTTCGGCTAGTTTAAAATCATTACAGGGCTTGTTTACCGATGCTGCAAGCGTTAGAAAATCTTGCTGGTTGTCTTTGGCTGTGTTCAGGCATTTCCAACGTTTGTGGAACAAGGTTGTGTTAGGCCCGAATAGTTCCGATAGGAGCTTAATAGTCTCTGAAAAATCCAAGTCAGTCGTTTTCTTGGGTAGTATGAAGTCTACGAACCTACTATGTTCTGTAGTTCCCAGTTTTCTCAATAGTAGACGTACCTTTTTTTTACTGGGCCATTGTTCACAGTCTACGTTGAAAATATCTTCGTAGCGCCTGTAAAAAGCCTCGAACGTTTTGCCGTTCTCTGGTACGTATTCAAAGGTTTCCATTGAATTGTAGATTGTACTCTGGGAGAATATTGTATCTTTTTCAGAGTTTGAGCCTTTTAATGCATTTACGGGTAATTCTTTAAGTTGTTTCTGTTGTAGTTCAGCATTCTGAAGCGTAATTTGTTGGAATTCCATTTGTTGTTTATGTAATTCCAAAAATAGTTGTTGTTGTCTTTCTTCTGATTTTTGTTGTTGATCCAAATGTACTTTTAGCATTTGGACGATTACTTTTTAAAAATCTTCCATATTTAGACAAACAAAAATGACAGCGATTTTTTGTTGCTTTGAAACCCGTGTACCAAGGGGAGGTACACAAAAAAATCTTGACAGATTTTTTTTCTTTTTTACAAAAAAAAAATATGGACAGACAATTAGTTAAACTAAACTAATTATGTGTTTAGCTTTTTTGAGATTCCTTGGTTCCGTTAATTTTAACGTAATTGTAGAAATTTTCACCACACTTATTATGTATTTTTTTTTTTTTTTAGAGGTACAAAAAAGAGAAAACTCGCCTCAGTGAATTTGAGGGGAGAATAATTTTATGCACGAGATTCAACTCAGTTGCATAAAACAATTTTAGATAGTTTTTTTCGAAAACTTGAGTCGTAAGTAGTAATTCGGCTCTTGTGTTGTCAGTTTGTTTTATGAACAAACTGTTTTTTGTTTTTTTTCTGTGTGTGGGTGTGTAAGAAATCGTTCTCGTAATGTTATTTGGACAGACTTTAATATTCCGTAGATGCCGAATCGCTATTTCATCATTGCTGTTTGGTATCGGAATATTTTTTTTATATGTAGACGCTGGGTGTTGCATTTACATCGCTAATGTAGTAATACCAGCTTAATTTCTCGTTCAACACTGCTGTGGGAACGCGTGGAGTTTCTGTGTATTTTTCGAGTACTCTGTCGCTATTAATATGGTGAGAACGAAATTCTCGAATCTTTCTGTCGCCACTGATGTGGGACTGGCAATGTATTGAGGTTTTCGACGTGAATGCGTTTCTCGAATCTTTCTGTCGCCACTGATGTGGGACTGGCAATGTATTGAGGTTTTCGACGTGAATGCGTTTCTCGAATCTTTCTGTCGCCACTGATGTGGGACTGGCAATGTATTGAGGTTTTCGACGTGAATGCGTTTCTCGAATTCTTCGTCGCCACTGATGTGGGACTGGCAATGTATTGAGGTTTTCGACGTGAATGCGTTTCTCGAATTCTTCGTCGCCACTGATGTGGGACTGGCAAGGTATTGAGGTTTTCGACGTGAATGCGTTTCTCGAATTCTTCGTCGCCACTGATGTGGGACTGGTAAGGTATTGAGGTTTCGGCGTGAGTGCGTTTCTCAAATTCTTCGTCACCACTGATGTGGGCCCAAAGTCGGGACCACGGAAGGAAAACACGGAACACGGATTAGAGGTAAGAAAGATATATTAAACAAAAAGGTTACAAAGTTAGTGTAAGTGTAAGCGGAGCTTACTATGTGCTAGTGTCCAATATTGGTAGTCGTACGCGGCTGATACTACGGTATTAGAATACTCTCTCTCTCTCTCTTTTCTCCTCTTCTCCTAGAGTGTTATATCGCATACTTTATTTAGTCCTGGAAGAGTCCATGTTGTAGGTATGTTACGGTCTCACAACAATGAATAAGCTCATGTATGTAATAAAATATCTGTAGAAATTCCCCTATTGCGTCTTTAAATATTTGAGCTTAACAAATTTGACAAAATATTACAATAACAATCGTAAATACAAATGCTTTGGGAACTTCGGTGTAATGGCTATCAAGTTTGTCTAGCTAGATAAATTACCACGGAATAGTGAGTTCGATCCGCAATGGGTTCCCCATATTTCTGCCTTGTCCCACATCTAAAGAAAATCA
The DNA here is from genome assembly GCA_963932145.1 of Acanthosepion lycidas. Lineage (NCBI taxonomy): Eukaryota > Metazoa > Mollusca > Cephalopoda > Sepiida > Sepiidae > Acanthosepion > Acanthosepion lycidas. Next base: position 114,165,934 of record OZ010572.1, on the reverse strand, counting down.
TCTTCTATGGGAACTGTGTAATGGCTAACAAGCTTTTCTCGCTAGGACAATTACGACTGAGTAGTGAGTTAGATATAAAGTAGGTACCCCATACTTTCGGCCTGTGGCCTTGTGTCACATTTAAGATACACTTAAATCACCATAAATATGAATGCTGGTCGTCCGTTTTTAAGAAGTGGGTAGAAGAGGATAAGATCTAAAATTGACAACTTTTTCCATTTCAGCCGTTAAACACTTTTACTTCTCTTCTATCTATCTATCTATCTATCTATCTATCTTTCTTTCTTTCTTTCTCACTGGAATTAAGACGATGTTATTTTATTTCATTTATGATAATTGGATTTTTTGGTTTCCGTCGTTCGATACTGAGCATCTGATAAATGCCGTTTTTTATCGGGATATCTCTCGTTTCTCGGCCTTTTGGCTAAGATCAAATAGTAGTATCTGTTCTTATCAACTTAGTCTGATTCTCGCTCGCTCTCTCTCTCTCTCTCTCTCTCTCTCTCTCTCTCTCTCTCTCCCTCCCTCCCTCGACGTCTGTCTTACATTCTTTCTTTATTTTTCTCACTGAAACCAAGTAATGTCTCTTTCCTTCTTTCCACGCGATGAAAACGCGGAATAGTCCATTATTTATGAAGTGCTGTAACGGCGTGCGAAGTAACGAAAGGAGGATCAATCACAATAAATAATAATAATAACGAAATTATCACATTGCTCACATTAAGTTCTCTTAAGCTTTTAGCTTATCTACCTTACTGGCTAATGGTAATCTTAGGTCTGGTGGATTTAAAATTTTAGGTAACCCTCTCTCTAAATAATTGGACGCCATATACTAATTGGTTAAATACTTTCAGCATTAAACCAAAAAAGGTATGAAACTTAAAAATTATTAAAACCAGAGGGTGGCCCAATCCTTTGACCTAGATTATATATATATATATATATATATATATATATATATATATATATATATATATATATATATATATATATATAATAAAAATAAAAACAATATATATATATATATATATATATATATATATATATATATATATTATTAAAAAAAAAAACTAAAGAACTTCGGATTATTTACCTAACGAATTCTTTCCTATTTTCTATCTATTTACAAACACACACACACATATATATATATATATATATATATATATATATATATATATATATATGTAAGATAGTTCAGTCTACACTGCTATTTAATCCATACTGGGGAGAGAAGAGAAAAGGATGGATATTTGCTTTTTCCAAAGGTGCGAAAGTGAACGCAACAGACTGGACAGGTATTTGAACTCGGCTCGCCGATGCTACTTTCCGTGCTGATAATTGTAACGCCACTCGTTAAAGAACTTATTCTACTACCAGTGATCGGCGAGACTAACTTGCTAATCAACGATCTACTTTTGGGACTTAACACTAATTTCGTATTTTGTGCGCATATCTGTATTAAAGTAATCTTTTGTGTGTGTGTTTCAATTCCATATGAATCTGTACATCCGCATGGACTGTGTGTGATTTCTGTATGAATATATACTATTAACGTGAGGAGTTTTATGCGCGCGTTTCAATGTGTACATAGTCATTTCTCAGATCAAGCGAAAATCTTACATGTATCAATTTTATTCCTTGAACCATCAAATGAACAAACCTCTCTCTCTCTCTCTCTCTCTCTTTTTTTTAACAGAAGTAGAAAAAGAAAGTAAGCAATTATGAGCTGAGATTTCTCTATGGTCATTTGTTTTTAACTGCTTATTCGGGGTTAGAACTGAAGTTTCATAGATTTTATGGTCCATCGAAAATCATTTGATTACCAACCGGTCTCATAGAAACAGAGTTAAAAGACTCTAGCGAACATGACCTAAGAATTGGTGAGGCATTGGTTCCATTGTAAATTGATTCTCTTGGGGTTTTGGTCGCTGTTGCTCCCACGGTTTATTAATCACTTTGCTGTAGTCAGAGAAGGGCATTTTAGTCACTAAAGGCAATAACGCGCCTTGAGTTAGATTACTGCAATTCAATGGCGTCATATATCATTTGTTAATAACAACATTATTGATTTCAGTGTTACTTTGATTGACTGGAGGAAGAAGAAGGAATACTGAAGTGTTTCACGTGAGTGTTAATTTCTGTTTACAGCTGTTTGGGAGTATGTATATATCTATGCTACATGAGTATCGCAAACTTTACAAGTTTCAAATCAGACGTAAAGCAATAGAAATCACAATTTTCTTTGCGAGAATTTCGTCAGTTACGCATTGGATCTGGATTTTGATCTATAACTCTATCTTAAGTGTCCCCATAATTTAAAAACTGGAATGTCCGAATCCGTCTAGCACCCACTATCATTCCCTGTTTGAACTTTGATAATTCATATCGCCTTGTCATGATTAGCTTAACTGGTGTTCACATTACCTCACCTGACATGAGAGCACAAATGATGCAGGTCTGTGCATTTTCATAACGCCAAGACACGATGGCGCCACATTTACATAGTGCCTTCCTAAGACTAAGAGGTTCTGTGTGAAAATGAAGGGAGGAATAACGTCGCCATCACTAGTGATCAGTTCAAACAACTTCGTTACCCACCTTTAGACTGATCCAACTCTTTCCGAAGCAGTACAGCATGCCGTTTCCAAATTTCTAGCGGATTGAATTGCGTCATAGTGCTCTTTTCCTCACAGACAGTGCCCAACCGACCCTACTATACTGTGCAGTCGACAAAATCAAAAACAAACAACGCGTATATGTGTGTAAGTTGCAACCTTTTTCTCATTTACTATTTATCACATAATCCATTACACGGATCATTGCAAAACTCTTATTCAATGAATTTAATTTAGAGTTGTCCTTCTCATAGACTGGTTGCCAACTACGCCTAGAGGGCAGTGTGATCTGCTATTTAAGTTATAGTTGGGAAGAGAAAAGATAGACTCATACCTTTCCAGGGTTATTCGCCCGTAAGTGAATATAATGAAATCAACTGGAATTCGAACTCTAATCTCCGATTTCTCATTCCGAACCACCAGCCATTACCGTTACCTGGACCAAGAATATTTACATTTATTATTGGTACTTATAAACCAAAAATACTTACGTAGATTAATGATACAAGAATAAATAAGTGTATTATTATTTATAGCTAGCTATAAAATTCATGCTAAGGTGAAATAATTCCTGGAGAATGTAATAAAAGAAAATTAGAAGAAAGGACTAAACATAAATTTTAAGAAGACAGAACGTCAACAAAAGGAACAGCCCAAAATGGGAACTACGAAAATTTCAATATCTAGGTTGTGTTTTAACAGAGGACAGGAAATGTGACAGCGATATCCGAAGTCGCATTGGAATAGAAAAAGATGCTTCCCAAAAGCTATTTAATGTATTAAGAAAAAGGAAAATTTCGTTAGTAATTTTTTATATAATATGTATTGCTGGTATAAAATGTTTTTATTCTTTCATAATGTTCTGTTTTTGTTTCGGGGTTCGCTATTTGTCTATAGCTAAGACCTTAAAAGCTGCTACCACCCCTGGTCAGGGTGAACCTGGGAACAACAGCAATTAAGAGGGCGTCCCAATGCTCCTCAAAACCCCCAATCTCCTGATCAGAGGCTTTGCCGCCGGATGTAGTTTATATTAGGTGGTGCAAAAATAATGTCGTTTTCTCACATAGTAACATATGTGAGAAAACGACATTATTTTGCACCAACCTAATAGTTAAAACGAATATCAAATTATGAACTCTAAAATTCGGTGCTTAATCCTTTTTAACTGTCGTCCTTGTTTGAACTGTCGTTTTTGTTATCTGGAAATGATCACAATAGTGGAGTGGTTTTCAGATGCCTTCTCCATAGTTTTAAATTGAAAGCTGTCCTTTTTTTAGACTATCACTCCCCACAAAATCTACTCTTAAATTTAATATATATAGATTTATGCCTTTCCTAAGGGAATTGTGAGGAAGTAAACGCAAAAAGACAAGACCAGAATTTGAAATCGGATCATCGATATCTCTTCCCAATAACCGGTATGCTCTACGTACATCGTTTGGCCCATGTATACAGGGTTCAAACGAAGACGTATTCTAAAAGGTAACTGTGACTATTCCTTCATTTTTCTTTCCACTAGAAAATATTGTGTTACGGCATATCATGTAGTACTGGTATGTAGTTGAATGATTGTTTTATTTTTTACATCTTTTGGAGATTATTTAAAACCAGAAAATATTCTTTAGCTTGTAAAAATGTTTTGGCGATAATAATGATTTACTCGTTCAAGACTTACTAATTAACCTATACCCGGAGAGAGAATAGAAGGATTTATACATTTCCCAAGAGTATTGGTACTAGTAACGAACCCAACTGGAATTTGAACTTCGCTCTTCAATTTCGAGCCGTTATCCATTACAATAACTGTACATTCAAGCTCACAGCACCTGGTATTTTCAAGTAGCCACCCAATCTAAATAGTAACCAGGATCGACGTTGCTTAACTTCGATGATCGTACAAGAACCGGTTTTTGAACGTACAATGTATGATTCAGTATTTTGACGTATTATTTGTATAAATTCTACGAACCGATTATATAAACTGTGGGCTTACAGCCAGATCACATTAAAACACTGGTTCCTGTACGATCATCAAAGTTAAGCAAAGTCAAGCCTGGTCAGTACCTAGATGGGTGACTGCTTGAGAATACCAGGTGTTGTAAACTTGGAAATGCCGGTGGTGTAATGGATAAGGGCTCGGAATTGTCTATCGGAGAACCGAGTTCCAATTCCAGTTGGCTTCGTTATATTCACCTACGCGCAAATACCCTTTCGGAAAGGTATGAATCAATCACTTCTCCTCCCAGCTATGGGTTAATTAGTAAGACTGGTATCACTAAAACCATTATTATCTCAAAAAATAAAATAAAATAAAACTGCGTACAAAATATTTAGATATCGGCATTAAATAACCCACAGAAGTCGATATACTACTAAACAAAAACAACCAAACAACCAACATAACTTGTACAACAAGTGATATTCTTACCAATCAGAAAGTGATACATAGCGAATGTTAGAAAGCCGTTTGTACCGCTAAAGTAAACGGTGTCATTTTAAATGGCAGGCCTTTACGTTAATTTTTAAACTACTGGTACTGAGTATATTTAATCGTATCTTGCCTTTTCTTTGATGGTTATACACTAACATTGGTCAGGTTATAAGTGCAATGGATGGTGTACATATATGTGCATTTGCAAATAAGCAGATATATTTGATGAGGACATATTAGGAAGAAGCCTATACCACGTCGGGATTTTTCAAAATACAGCACGATCAACCTTTAGCACAGGAATGTTGGATATTAACCATGTAAATTCACATATGGAGTACATGGCCAAATTGTGGTTTCTGTAGTAAATATCATGTGTGGAGACAGATAAAAATGCTAGTGATGTGATAAATTAATATAGCAAATTAACAAAATAGATATGATTGGGGAGGAACGGTGATTTCAATAGGATCTGTGCAAGCGATTTGGAATTGGGCTTGTTGACGAAACCAAAAAAAAAAATGGGATTTGGGGAGGGGCTTTAAGATTAAGAAATGATCAGCCAATCTAGAAAGGATCTAGTGATTGTACATAAAGAAAACCAAACATGTTAAATTGTGGATATATTTCTGTTCCAGCGGATTGTACGACTTAAACAGTTTTGTCAACAATTTGGAAAAACTAAACATAATGATAACGATAATGTTCCGCTTGGAACATACTTCTTCGGACCATGTGAATTGGTGCTACAGAATCACAAACAATGAACTGTATCAAATAACAGAAACCACATCACTTGAGGAGTTTCAACAACAGCGACAACTAAAATGCATATCACGTGTAACTCGAAGAGAAAATAATGACATAATCAATATGATGACATTCCACAATACTTTAAACAAAAAGTTAGGAAGGAAACACCTATCAAAACTGGAAAGAACGATAACAGCTACTGGGCATGAGAAACCTATTTTCCTTTAAAATTGTTTTAAGAGAAAGATTTTATAAATTTCGACAGTAGTCTTGATTGCAAAATCAATGAAAGCCGAATGTTTCCTTATAAGGAAACGGTTAATATTACCATTACAATTCCTCACTGTCCATCCTCGACAGAGTTCAAAAGAGATTACGCGGCCTTCTGGGTGATGAATTATTCTCCACTCTGAAACCCTTATCCCACAGACAAAACTTTAGAAGCCTCTCACTAATATGTCGCTATTACTATGGCAACTGTTCGATCAAATTGCAAACACGAAATATTACATTTATAGTAATTTAGACCCAAGATGAAATATGAAGTGCTATTGCCATATCTGGGCTAGTGCTGCTCAGTCCTCCCTGTCCAGGGTCGACAGAATTAAAATGCGATTACGCTTTCTTAACCTTACAGGCACATTTCCACGGATGAAACTTTGCCAAGCACTCACTACTCTATCGCTATTACTATGGCAGATGTCTGGGGAAGTTACATTCCTTATTTCCAACAGGTTAGACTGTCACAGCCTCGGACCTGCAATGTCCTGTTCACGTTGGCAAAACACCCCATTCCCTCCGTGTTCCTTTGATAAAATGCAAGTTCCACTCAGACAGGTTCTTCCCCAGAACTGTTATTTTCTAGAATAAACTCCCGAAGGAATGCTTCCCTAACAACTACAATCTTGGTCTCTTTTAATACAGGTACAATCGATATCTATCCTATTCGTCCTCATAATACTCTCTTTCTTTCCTCCTTTACACTCCTTTATAAAAATCTCACTCAACAAGCCTCTACTTTGACTGACTCTTGGGCCTTGAATTAGGTTAACTAACAATAAAAACAAGAATTCTCCAAAAGTGGTTACCAACCAAAGCTAGAGATCCCAGTCTAGAGAAGAAGAAATGGACATATCTTTTGTAAAAATACTATTGTAAAGGCGTGAATCAGTCCCTTCTCACCCGAGCTAGGGATTACTAGATGAACAGGCGGTGCGTTCTAGCATTGGCTGCCAACCAGTATAGGGGAAGGACAACTGTAAATTCAAACCCTAAAATATACTTGCCACGGAAACCACAGCGTCGTGAGGCCATGGTCCTATATTCTACAACTTACCTGAAAAACAGATTTCCCAACACAAAACAAATGATATTATGACGCGTAAAGATTGCTAAGCGCCAGTCTGTCAAGGGGGAGAGTGATTATATGTAGTTAAATGCAAAATTTCAAGCCTCATTGTAAAGTTACTAGCTGATCCTGGAAATTTATTTGCAACATTTTCAGTCTCAAACAAATACTCAAGCGTAAGATAGATAGATAGATAGATAGATAGATAGATTTTCTGCGAAAGTAAATGCAACGGTCTCGTCTGGAATTTAAACACGACACACCAGTCATACTTTTAGCACCGATAACTGCTATGCTACGCGCACATCCATGCATATATGGACGTCATTTTGATCATGATTCTTAATGTTTGAAAACTGATTTTCTCCTTAAAAAGACGCACCCCTATGAACGTATAGACTTCCGTGTTATCTATAACAGCTGCTGCACATCGTTGTATATGTCGATATCGGACTGTAAACCAGATATGAGTTATTATTCTAACTTATAGTTATATTGTCCACAAAAATTGGTATCGATCTATACTGTAGGCATAAATTAATAATTTCTTGGCTAAAACCCCAAAGCCAATAAATTGAGCAGCTTATATAAGTATATACGTTAGAGTATATACAGTAGACTATATATGCAAGTATATACATATATATATATGTGTGTGTGTGTGTATGTGTGTGTGTGTAACACTGCCTGGTTTAAAATCCAACAATACCAAGTGGTACTAATATAGATATAGATAAAGCAAACAGGCGGAGAGAGAATCTCTCGAGTCTGGGCATTGGGAGGTTATAAGTTAATGTAATGTAATTTTGTCTATGATTCCCACTTATTCTCAGAGATCCCAAGGCATTTTTCTTCCCCCAGTTTTGTCATTCTTGCATTCTAACCTGAAGAAGGCAAAGAGAGCATAGGGCTCTCGGCGAAACGAGTTGTTAATAAAATTAATAAATGTAAACACAACAGAAGGTGTATGTAGCGTCGCTGTTATCGGAGCGAAAAGTGGTATTGGCATGTCAGGTTCAAATTCCAGTCGGGGCCGTAGTGCTCTCTTTTGTACAGATACCGTTGTAAAGACATGAATCATTCTCTTCTCACCCGTGCTAGGAATTATTGGCTGGAGATGCGGTGCGCTCTAGCATTGGCTGCCAACCACTCTAGGAGAAGTCCAACTCTGAATTCAAACCCTAAAATATACTTGTTACGAAAACGGCATCGTCGTGAGGCCGTGGTCCTATATTCTACAACTTACCTGAAAAGACTAATGATATTATGACGCGTAAAGATTTCTAAGCGCCAGTCTGTCAAGGATAGAGTGATTATATGCAGTTAAATGCAAAATTTCAATCTTCATAGCTGATCCTAGAAATTTATTTGCGACATTTTTCAGTTTCCAACAAAAATTCACAGCGTTAGATAGATAGATAGATAGATAGATAGATAGATAGATATAACAACGGAGTTGAAATAGAAATCAAGCCTTCAGAGGCGGAACATGAATCACTAATTTCAAATTAGTTTATATTTTTATTTATTAATTTTTTATTCTTTTATTTTTACTAATTTTTTTCCGTTTACCACGTTTCGTATCCCTCGTAGATTTTGTCATTTTGAAATAAAGTTCTTTCTCTACTGACGCCGGATCATCAGCGAAACATTTCAATGTAAAATTTTTCAAAATTGTTTTATATATTTGTATATTTGCCATTCGTATTCACTTCCAACTGTAGTCCCACACACTCACACAGAGAGTCACACGTACATAGATAGATAGATAGATAGATAGATAGATAGATAGATAGATAGATAGATATAGGATTAATACAAATATGTAACTTGATACTTAGCTAATTGATGTTATATTCAACACCCCGACTCCAGAGTTTCGTAGATGGATCTTTTAGTAATCGCTCTGTCCACTCATCAGGAGGTATACACATGAAGCTTAGTTTCCTGCAGTACGAGATGATATCTGTAAGGATCATGTAGTAAATCTGGAACCCACTATCAATGATTTTTTATAAAATCATTACACATTGCACAACGAGCTCAAATTGATAGATACCAATCAGTTTTGATAACCAAATTCATACACGATGTTGATTTTAAAGTATAAGATCGTAAAGCTGGGATAATTGAGACCACATCAGATTCCGTAGTCTTTTTTTTCACGAAAACCGGAATCTGAAGTGGTGTCAATTATCCCATTTGAGAGAAAATGCCTACTTTATTTTTTAATCAATTCACACCAAGCAAGGTAATAATGCAAGTGATTACTGGAGGTGAAAGACAATGAAAAGACTTTAGTAGGAACCGGAAATCAGATCTTAAACAGGCAAAAAGGGATAAAATTCTACTCCTGTTCAAAAAAATTGAGGAGGAAAAGGAACCGGGGGATAGGCGAACTTATCTACTCCTATTAAAAAAGAAGAATTATTCAAATGCACGCTTGCTATTTGGAGTCGAATTCTGAAACTTCTGGCATTCACAATCATAATTAGATTATAACTAGCAACATGGCCCGGCGTTGCCCGTGCTTGATTCAAAAATCGTATGACTCATACAGCAATCGCTATCACTTGACTTAAAATATTTTTGCCCTTCCTTGCCTTTAAAGGAGTTCCCTTTGCCGTGCTGATGTTGCTACATGCCTTACTTCTTGCCTATCTCACACTGCGAATTTTTTCTAAGCCTTAAACTAAACATTAAATCTGTTACGAAAAAAGAACTAAACAAAATGAACACCAAACGATCAGCTCTAAAAAAGGACTCGTAACTGGAAAAACCGAATGAAAAAAGAATGTTAACAACAAATACTTTTCACACCCAACCCAGTTCTGCGGAATCAGAATCAACGTTGAGTTTAAGCAAGCGAATGAGCCAATTGGAGTAAAGTGCCATGCAGATTTAAATTTTTCCCACTTGTGACGAATGTAGCTATCGATTTTTTTTTTTTTTTGCATGCTAGCATGCTAGTTAACATTCGTGTCAGTCAGCTGTTGGCTCTCACGTTGGCCAATAGAATCTTCCTGCCTATTCATGGCAGTCAGCTATAGGCTCTCACTCTGGCCAGTAGAAAATGACCGGAAACTACATGAAAACTGCTGTAGAAGCATGAAAAAATCGATTATTTCCACTATCGATGGGAGTTGAGAAATGCAAAGTCGGTCTTGGCCTTCCCACTAACTTGGAGCATGTGCATGTAAATTTTGGTGCAAATCCGTCGAAAATTGAAGGAGTGCATTCGTTACAAACACACACACACACACACACACACATCCTGCCTTTTATAGATAGAGATCTATGCAACAAACGAAAACAAATTGAGAAAGAAATCGAAAAGAAATTCGCCAAAAACATCCAGATGCTTGAATCCTTTAGAACCCACAAAAATTTCATTATATTTTGCAAACAAAGCAGATTTTCATCCATCACTTAATCGATTCAGCAGCACCTTCACCACAACTGATGAAAACAAACATTTATCACAACTCGACCTTATAAATATACGGACATTTTTTTTTTTTTTTGTTCATCAGAATCGAATCGCTTTGAGAAACCAACACGATGAAGCAATAATATAATTATGACATCAGGGGAAATGCTAAACGCAAAGCTATACTTTATTAGAAACACATGCATAATGCACTTTGAAATAATTTTTTGAGCGTCGAAACAATCTACATATGAACGGCAGTGCCCTTAGGATCAAATAAAACATTTGCTACTTGCAGCATTGAATAATCCGATTGGCTGATAAATTCCCCGGGAAATACGGACACAAATATAACAAAAAATAGTAAAATAAAAAATATAAAGCAGAAAAAGAAGAAGTTTGATTTGATATTTGCATGTTCACTGATAGACTTTTAATATATATATATATATATATATATATATATATATATATATATATATATATATACACACACACACATATACACACACACACACACATATACATATATATATATATATATATATATATATATATGGGGATGGAAAAAAAGTTCTCGGTCCGACCAAGAAATAATTACAAAATAAATATCAATATTTCCATAGCCTATCGGTGAAAAAGACCATTTATTTTACAGAACAAATATCTTTCAATCCCCTCCCTTATCAGTGTATACTTAATTTAAGAGTAAATATTAATCACATTTATTTAATATTATTTAATTAAATTTTCAACTTGAAATTTGATGAATAACCGCTTACCATATACGTGGGTCGTTCAAAAAGTTTTAAGCCTCACACAGAAAGAAGACCCATAGCTGAACATTTTTGTTGTGGCAACACACTACATCAACAATTCTTAGTGTGTCCTCTTGATATTAACATAAAGATAAAACTTTCTTTTTGTTAAGTTTGGGGCTTGTTTTCATCATGTATGCTCATTTTTTATCAATGTGCAGGTACCTAATTTAAAAATCCCAGTTCCCAAAACGAAGAGTTATATTTGGTTTGGGATTATAGTTTATTGATATCATTCCCATAAAGTTATGATACCATTTAGAAAAATGTGTCAATATAGATTGACGCATTACTATAAATTACTCTTTCCCGTGATAAATCTATTTCTGACATAACGTAGGTGTGAGCTACGTATTTGCGACGCCAAAATCAAGCAGATACAGAAATTTTACTATCCAGGTAGTGTAGTAGTAAACAACGTAAAATATGACATAGAAATTTAGGGACACTTAAGAATATCAAAAGATGCCTTTCAGAAACTAAGAAAAGTATTAAAACATGGGAAAATTTCGTAAGATATAAAAGAAAAGACAGCTGAAAGAAAACTTTGTAATATCTAATCTTCTATATGGCAATGAATGCTGGGTGATCTTCTTACGGACGGAGCTTGAATCAGCAGAAATATGGATCTACCTACAAATGCCGAGAGCCCCATGGGCAGAGCATATCAGGAAAATAGGGACAAGGAAATTTATGGAGTTTTATTCATCAATCTGGAGAGCTCATATTTTTCTTTAATAAGATTTCTCGAATATTCAGGCCGGTAGACGAAAATAAATAAATATACTGTTTAATAAATAAATGGATCATCTGAAATATGAGTATCTACTAAAAATAACGTTTAAGTGATAAAAAAAATAGAAATTCATACTTACAATCCAAAATAGTTGAAATTTCTAGGACACATAATAAGGAAAGAAAACATGACGAATTTAACACTGATATGGACATGTTAAATGTGGGAGAATCTGTGAGGGAACAACAAGAAACCTTCGTGAATGAGTGACAGGACAAAATGGGATGTTAAAAGGTTAAAAGTTAATTAAAGCAACAAAAGATTAAAAATTATGGAGAGTCATGATCGCCCATGTCCTAATAAGAAGAAAATTCATATGCAAGTTGATAATCTCGTATTGGTTAACTCTTGATTAGTGGCCAAGAAATCATTAATTTATTATATGTGTTCTGCATAGGTCAACCACGATTATTTTATCAAACAAGTTTGCCTGAAAAAAAAAACACACCATATTTTATGACATATAAAATACTTTTCACGAAACACTTTCTAAAAATCCCTCTGTGGCCCATAAACTGAAGTTCGGTCAGTCCAAAGTACTATTTTTTACCAATTGTCAATGAAAAGCAGGAGTGTTCAACAATAAATATTCTTTATCGTCAAATATTTTTCAAGCTGTTTAACGTGGTATATTATGAAAAACAGCAGTTTTGTAAGTGAAGCAACAATTTGCCCGTGGTCATTCCACCTACTGAGCAAAAATTTGTACCTGAGGAAACTATTATTCATTCAAAAGTCGACATCCAATTTTTGTCCTTAAATTTTGATTTTTAAAATCGATTGTACACGAATATATACGATTTCCTATCCTTTGAGTCCAAAATGGAATAGAGTACGCATCGCATAGTAAAAAAAAAAAAAAGTCTTACTTCACATTTACATTAGCCAAGATACTAAAACACACAAACGCGCGCACATATAGTGATTTTCCAAACTTAGATGTGGCACATGGCCGAAATTAGGGGGCACCCAGTGAGGATCGAACTCACTCGTAATTGTTCTAGCAAGCCAAGCTTGCTAACCATTACACCACCTCGAGGTGCCGCAACGCACGCATATATATATATATATATATATATATATATATATATATATATATATATATATATATATATATATATATATATATATATATATATATATATATATATATATATATATATATATATATATATATATATATATATATATATATATATATATATATATATATATATATATATATATATATATATATATATATATATATATATATATATATATATATATATATATATATATATATATATATATATATAGAGAGAGAGAGAGAGAGAGGAGGGGACACCAGTATATAGGAGGGAAGCGTGAATTTTTTCATTTTTCATTGGCTGACATATGTAAGAACGATCGGACACGTGGTTATGTCATGATTTTGCAATGTCGAGGTGCGTAGCACGACGCTTTCAAGGAGGCGGCCTGACTCGTCCGGAGTCAGGTTGGGGTTGCTGATTGAGCCGATAGGATGCAAAACCCGAAATCGGCGACGAGGACAGTGCATCACTGTAGACCACACTTCATGCATCTAAAAAATGTATTATTTATATATAATTGAATATTGCCTTTTAAACACAGATTTTTCGCTCGAAATAGACATACCTGGTCAGGGTCGTATCCTAACGTAAACAAAGCAATTTCTAATGAAAGGAATGGATTTTTTTATTTATTAATCCGACAGATTATATTACTTAAATGCTATTTTTAGTGGATACTCGTATAGGAGTAGACGCTCCGTTTATTTATTAAACAGTATATTTATTTATTTTCATCTACCGGCCTGAATATTCGAGAAATCTTATTAGAGAAAATCCCCTAGGAAGCGTGGGTTCGAATTACCCTGTATATATATGATAGGATAAGGAACAAATAGGAAACCTTTATAAATCTAACATGTTTTGCTTTTATTAAAGTTTATCAGAAAATGAAATATGGAGAAGAAAAAGAAAATTAG
>OZ010572.1:114134250-114146750 GCA_963932145.1 Acanthosepion lycidas | reverse complement strand
AGTTGACATTTCTAGGGCACATAATGAGAAAAGAGAGCTTGGAAAATTTGAACTCACAGGACAGATTGCAGGCAAGAAGGACAGAGGAATACAATGTATAACCTACTTAGTGAGATTGCGCAAATGGATGGCGAAACACGGTTTGGGAGAGATAGCAAAAAGGCAAAATTTTATTAAGAGATACAAAGGTCAGGAAATTGTGGAGAGCCATGACTACCTACGTCCTGAAGGGACACGACACATAAAGAAGAATAAGTACAATATTTAAAGGAAACTATCAGTCCGTTACAAAAAATAGACATTGCCGAGCCGATCTTGAATTTGTTTCTATCGCAATGAATGAGTGTTCTCTCAGGGATGCTTTGAGCGCCTCTTGGAACTTAAGCTCAACACAGACCTTGTGGAACTCGTCTATACAATTCATTGCCGAAAATAGAAAAATGGTCGCTTTACTGTACTGCTCCAGTAATTACCTGACTCCGCCTGCTATCCTCTAACTTTACAATAGCCAGATCAGACCGAAAATGGAGTATTACTGCTATATATTGGAAGGAGCTGCCCTGTCTTTATTTTCCGGTATCGATAGAGTCCGAAAGCGTCTACGCGGCCTTGTCGGCGATGAATTATTTTCCATTCTACAGCCTTTTTCCCACATACGAGACATTGGAAGCCTCTCGCTACTCTATTGCTATTTCCCATGAAAAATATTCAGACGAACTATATTCATTAGTCCTACCAGTTGTAACCGTCACAACAAAACCCAACATATCACGCACATTATAGCGAACCACTCTAATTCCCTTTCTATTCCATTGGTGAGGTTTAAGTTCCACTCGAACAGCTTCCTCACACGAACCGCTACTTTGTGGAACAAGAGGATGCTTCGCCAATTAATTAACCTGTTCATATCTAGGGTTAACGGTTGTCTTCCCCACATATCCTCATAAACTGCCCCTTACCTCTTACTCTGTAACCCTCTACGTCGAGTAGCTCTTGTGCCTTGTACAGAGTGAACATTATTATAGAACAAAATAAAAGAAAATATTACTGTATATAAAAAGCAAGTCCGCAGTACAGGTGAACATAAGACAAGAAATCACAATAGTGAAAATATCTTACGTGATTACATCAATAAAAAACAAAGAAGAAAAGCATTTCCTAAAAAGCTATCATTACAATTAAACATAAAAAAAAGACACTGTTTTTACCTATATTTCCTTTCAGTAATATCTCATCTTTTCAACATGTTTATGATATAAGTGCCTTAGACAATATTTAAATATGATGGTTCCGCTGGTAATGACGACGGTCACCGGTACTTTATTGCGATAATTCCTTTAACAATACCAATAATAGTAATTATTATTATTATTATCATTATTTGAGTAAATAATATTATTATGGAGTCGAGCTAAGTATTAGGTTGGTGCAAAATTAATAACGTGATAATGTCGTTTTTTGATGTATTTTTAACGTCAAAAAACGACATTATTACGTCATTATTTTTGCACCAACCTAATAGAAGTCACTGTCTTAGCTGAAATCATACTTTACGGTAGTTAACTTTGGAGATAAAATTAGCCTACGATAGGCCTCAAATTCGCATACAAGACGCAGGGCGATTTTATCAGCAATTTTTAAAGTGAGGGAAAGTCTCTTCAGTACTGCAACATACTCTTCAGTATTCTGATTTCTGAAATGGCTTTCTTTGGAGACCAAGTGACAACAAACCTCCTCAGTACTTTAGCACTTTTTCCATTATTGTCACAGACTCTAGAAAAATTATTCATTAAATGTTTAACTAATCCAGTCTTGTGTCTAGTTTCTGATACGGTCTCAATTAAGTCAACTGATTGTCTTTTTCCTCTGTTCATTACCAGGAATGCTAAATTCCATTCTTTGTGTGTTTCAAGGGGATTTTTTTTGTTATTTTTGTTTTGTTTTGCTTGTTTTATTGTTTTGTTTTTTTTGTTTTTTTTTGGTGGGGGTGCTTCTGCTATTGTTTTTTATTTTGTTTTGTTTTGGTTTAACAAAAATGTTAAGGTCATCCAAGTACATGAAGTGTTTCACATTTTCTCACGTCTTTATAGTTTTAACCTTGTTAAATATATGATTCAGCAGTATCAAGAGGATGATTAACAATAGCAGGGAGAGTCCACTTGGAAGACAACTCTTCTTACTATCACATCTGTAAAATATTCCCTCATGAGCTTACTTCCAATTTATCACTTTTCTATTGCCTTCGTACCATCAATTCCTCATATATATTACTTTCATTAGTGATTTTACTTCTATACGTAATCGTTGTATTTGCTATTCCATTCTTAGCTCCCCTCCTGTTTTTCATCTTTGTTCCTTTTTTTAACTTCCTTATTGAACACCAAGTTTATCAATAACTTCTTTGGTTCTTGAATATCCTAGATCCGCGATTGGCAAATACTAAATACTTTTTGTCATTACCTCCATCACGACTATACCCAGAGATATTGTTACCCCGAAACTTATATATATATATATATATATATATATATATATATATATATATATATATATATATATGTATTCAGAGTATTGATTAAGTGCAATCACCCACTTGTTTGTGCCTCTGGATTCATTGTACCACTCCAGTAAGTATCTGGGTCACCCTGCTATACTATACCTTAACAAGAGCCAGATCAAACCAAAAATAAACTATTGCTACAATATCTGGGCTGGACCTTCACCGTTCTCACTTACCTGTCTTGATAGAGTTCAAAAGCGTCTACTTGCCCCTGTGAGTGATGAATTATTTTCTAACCTACAAATCCTTTCCCACAGACGAAACGTCGCGAATCTCTCACTACGCTATCGCTATTTCCATGGTGTGGTCTGGCGAGCTACATTACTTATTTCCACCACCCCTGACTTTTACTGGGATGCCACGTACACAAGTGTGAATCATCCCCTTCGTATTCCAACAGTAAAGAGTAAGTTCCATTCAGAGACCTTCTTCCCAAGAACTACTGCTTTGTGGAACAGACTCCCGGCAGGATGTTTTCCCAATCGCTACAATCTTAACCACTTCAAGTCTCAGGTTAAACGTTACCTTTCCTGCATAGCCCCATAAACTTCTCTTCTTGTCTTTTCTTACGCTCCAACACTACATAGTAACCCTGTACCTTGAGTGACTCTTGGGCTTAGTATTAGGGTAACATCAGTAGATAAACAATCCTTATATACATCACGCCAAGCAGCATTCACTGCGAGAAAGTAGTTAACGGAAATGTTTCAACAAGACGAACGTTCGGTTGAACCCAAACGGCGACTTTGTTTCATTTAGTCAACGGATATGTTTACTCTGGTTCACTGCTGAATTGCATTTTTTTAATCATTTCACCCCAAGCAAAGCAATGAAGCTACTAAATCGCAAATTGTGTTAGAGAATAGAAGAAAAACACTATTAAAGAGAGAGAACCAGACCAGATGTGGCAACAGTATTCAAATCAAGGGCGAATTTCAATGTCAATCAATATATATAAAACAGAAGATGCCTGTGTGTGTGTCTGTATTTCTGTATGATACCTTTTCACTCGAGATCCATCAAACCGATTTTGACCAAACTTGGCACATACATTATACAACACATACATTGATAGGTTCTTAGCGCAAAAATCGATAATTTTTTTAAAAATCTATAATCGATAAAGCCGGTCAAAAATCGATAAATTCAGCTTTTTTCCTCTGATTTTGTTCAAACTCGGTATGTTGGTTACTTACATCATGACGAGATCAACGATATCTCATTTTTATTTCTACGCCACTAAGTTTAGCGAAAAACCGCGAAAAATAAAAAATCGGTTTCAACACAAATCGATTTCAACACAAATTTTAAACTAAAAACTCCCTCAATTTTCAAGCAATCTAATACAAATTTCACTCAATTGTAGCCAACAATAAGTTGATTGTTTAACAGTCATTTTAACTTGTATATTGATGACGTATGATTATTTTGTCCTACGCAATGACTATTTACATAATTATAATTGTCCTTATTCGGCCGAGATCTAGTTGATGCTTCAATCCTAATCGCAAAGTCAAATGAATTTGAAATCCCAGAGTTAACACATGTTAACCATAATGATTATCAAAAGAAAATCTGTTATACAGAAAATGCGACGTAAATACGGATTCGTACCAAAACTGGATTAATTTATATATATATATATATATATATATATATATATATATATATATATATATATATATATATATATATATATCAAGTATGTAGTGCAGTTCAATTTACATTACATGTATCATTCATACAAAAAACAGATATAGAAGATATAAACGGCAAGAATACATCTTCGCAAACAAATTTAATAAAGTACATTAACCCCGAACCTGCAGATGAATGTTATGATCCCTGTTTATAAATTCCAGTTGCATTAGGTCTTTTTTTATTTTTTTACAAGCTTTCATCTGTGCATGATTCATGTAATATATATATATATATATATATATATATATATATATGTATATATATATATATATCATTCTATGTAACTATATATGAGTGTGTGTGTGTAAAAATGCACGTAAGAATTCGGTTTGTTTTTTGTAGATGACGTCACCTTTAAGCGACTGAAAATTGGTTCCAACAGTTTAAGAAATGTTAGAATTTGATCAACACGCAAAAGTAATAACATTGAAATCTTGGTAACAACAGTAGTAACAGGCGGAAGTACGTGGATGGATACAATCATTTAACTTTAGAAAGTTAATTGTGACATGAAACAACTTAATCGGAAGTTAGAAACCCTAAATGCAAGGTTGTACAGACAAACTTTGTATTGTTTAATAAATTTGTTTGATTCATACACACATATATACATATGCTTCCATATGAATTAAGATATAAAATATTTAACAGACAATATGAATAAAGACAAAAGGATAATTTGTTCCTTTGTCTTTATTCATATGGTATATGTATATACATATACATTTACATATATGTATATAAATATATATATATATGTGTGTGTGCATATATATATATATATATATATATATATATATATATAGAAATAGCTTTGGAAAAATTTTGAACCAGATTGTTTTCAGTACTTACCACCATTTCTCATGTTTACATTATATATATATATATATATATATATATATATATATATATATATATATATATATATATATATAAAGTAATATACACAATATCATACATATAATATAATAATAATAATAATAATATATATATATATATATATATATATATATATATATATATAAAGTAATATACACAATATCATACATATAATATAATAATAATAATAATATATATATATATATATATATATATATATATATATATATATATATATAAAGAAATATACATAATATCATACATTGCATTTTGGGGGTTAACACCGCTTCCGTAATATTACCTATATTTATCCCTTTGTTTTATATTTCTGTGAATGAAGGTATATATATATATATATATATATATATATATATATATATATATATATATGTGTGTGTGTGTGTGTGTGTGTGTGTGTGTCTGTGTGTGTGTATAAAAGTTTGCATGATTATATGTGTGTGTGAGTACATATTTACGGACGCATGATTATATCTGTACATGTAAATGTCTAAATACAAAAATTATTATCATATATTTGTATATACCTATGCATATATGTATGTAGGCGTGGGTGTATATTGTTATATATTTCGATATGTGAATATGTTAGTTATATTTTAGGATATATGCGTATTATATTGAAAATATGTATGTGTATCAATTGCATTTAAATTATATTTATAGAATATGATGGAAAGTATATATATATATATATATATATATATATATATATATATATATATATACACACAGAAATGCAGGCTGCGATGGATAAATTATCGTCTAAATGAGGCAAAAATGAAAATAACACTGACATCTCATTTTAACGGATATATTTAACAAAATTATACAAAAATATCTTGAAATACTAAAGAGTAAATTTATTCAGTATAATCGCCATTGGCTTCAACCACAGCCTCCAGAATACTTTGGAATTTCCTGAAACTCTTCTAGACGGTCTCCTTCTTTAAGTTGTGAATGCTACAATAATCCTTCCCTTCAGTTTATCTTGTGTGTTACAAGGAGTTTTATTAGTTAACTGCGCACTACACATAATAATCAACGGTGTTGCAGTCTGGGGTGTTAAGTGGCTAGATGTAAGTTGTGATGAGGTCGCAGAAATTGTCTGACATCCATGACTGCGTTCTTCTGCTTCTGTGGTATGGTGCAGAGTTCAGTTGCCAGGAATAGGGTCTTCCAGCAACCACCCACTTGACCTAGAGCAGCATTACCTCCTCAAGGCACTTGATGTAGGCCACCGTGTTGAGTCGGAGGCAACCAACAAATTCAGGAGTTCTTTTAATTATCAGAATGAACAAAGTGAGTTTTCGGATTTGCCGTACCTTCGTAATCACCATTAGAATCATACAACTTTTTCTGAATCCTCTGCACTGTCCTCGGATTGATACCTAAACACTCTGAAATGTTCGTATTTGGGCTTCTGCCAAGCAGTACAGCATGCTGTTTATGGCGGAGTTAACTGCGACATGGTGTTCTTTTCTCGCAGAAGGTGACTAACTGACCCTAATATAATGTGCAGTCAACAAAATCCAAAACACACAACGCTAAACTCTAAATATAAAATGGCGACAATTTACCCATTGCACCTTGCGTGTGTAGATAGATAGATAGATAGATAGATAGATAGATTTATATCTTTGTAATTGGGTGTAAGAGTTTGTTTTTTTTTTGTTTTTGTTTTTTGTTTAATCTATTTGTTTTCTGTATTTAATCCATTTATTACAAATCGTTTGTTCTCAAGTAAATGGGCAGCTCCACTATCTTAACAGTAGGTTATAACTTTTAATACTTAAATTTTACAAGGGTCAGTTTTCAATCCATGCATGTCGAATGCCACATGCGTGTACCAAAAATGTAAGGAAAAAATTTTATATATATATATATATATATATATATATAATCGAAGACAAAATGGAAAGAACGTGGTAACTACATCAGATGCGTGCGTCATAAAAGAAAGGATCAACAACCAACATCTATCTGTGTCCCTATCAATATCGTACGACCGTTTTTACTCTTCCTTCTCTGCTGTCTTGAAGCCGCCATTGTTAAAAAAATATGGTTCATCTCCCATTCAACGACAATGACTGACAACGTCTTCTCCAGATGTAAAGAAAGACTTCGAGAAAAGACAAAAACGTGAGAGAAAGAGGAAAATCAAAGAGAAGGATACTAATGAAGTCATTGAAGGAAATAAAGAAGAAAGAAGTAAAGAGAAGAAGAAAAGAAAGAATCCAAAATAATAAAGGAAGGAGACAACAAAAGAAAGAGTATAATATACCTGAAAGAGTTTTATATGAGAAAGAAGAAAAAAACAATGTTGAAAAGTACGGTGAAAGTCGAAATGAATGAGAATGAAGGAAGAAGTGATAGGAATTGTCTTATACGAAAGTCAAGTTTGTATTTGAAGACAATAAGATGAACAGACGAAAGGAAGGATAGCGAAATTGGGGTGGGGGGCGTAAAAAGCAAGTGGCAAAAAAGGAAAATTAGGTAAAGCGATTGCAATCTGATGAAATATCGATGCTTTTTCCTACAGACACAATATACGGTATGTCATGAATGCTTGACTCAGAACTTTGGGCAATAAGAGAAAAGAAAAATAAATATGCCAAAACTGCTGTAAACGCTCAGGATGTAAATTAGCGATACATGAGATAGAAAGGAAGAAGAATGGTTGGTCTGATGGGCAGACGAAAGAAAGAAAGAAAGAAACAAACAAACAAACAAAGAAAAGGTGGAAAGGAGACTGAAGAAAATAAAAAGAGAAAGGTCATGAGGATTGAACAATAGCAAAAAGCTAAGAATAAAGAGAATACTATTGGGGATGGTGACGAGGAGGATTTAGATTAAAAAAAAAACGAAAGATGTTTGGTTGATGACAACTTGACCAACGTATTGGACTGGCTTATGAAGAGTGGACGAATGCGCTGGTGCCACTTACCGAACATGCATACCCAAGGGGTCCTTACCTTTCACCGTAGCTCGGCGATCGATCCCAAATGAGACACCTCTGATCGCGTCTCAAACGATGGCCGCGACCATCTTTTAACACGAGATAGATAACAAAAATGTTAGTTCATAAAAGGGGAAAAAGGCAAAAAATATCTCCTTTTTTAGCATTGCTTTCTTTTTCTATTTTGTTGTTGTTTGGAGTTTGTTTTGTTTTTTTTTTGTTTGTTTTTTTTTTTCTATTTTTTTGTGCATATTTATTTGTTAATAGTCAATTTGTTTCCAGCAAGATACAGTGGTCATTCGGTTTATTGTCTGCCTTGTCCAGAACAGTTTTCGATAAGCAAAACAGAAATAGAGTTTAAAACCTATTAATATCTTATATTAGTTGCAGAACAAAATGGCGGGAAAATTTATCATGCCTCAGGGAATTGCTTATAAGCAATAACCTTCGTTGTATTTGAACTTTTCTAAGATTCATTTATTTATTCATTTTTATGTTCCTACTTCTACAAACATCTCATACTGCAATAATTTCGTTTTTCCTTTCTTTCAACTTATTTGGTCTTAGCCAAGACTGACATAAGTCTTCAGCGACAATCAAACAAGGCGGCCATCGAGGTTAACAAGCGAGAAGTGGATACAGATTTCAGGAATCTATTTTTGAAAAATATTCATAAACAAAAAATAGTAAATTATCATCATCATCATCTTCTTCTGTACCGTACGCCTTCGGGAAGTTGGCGATCATGGCTCTCCACAATTTCCTGTCTTTTGTATCTCTTAATAAATTATATCTTTTTAGATATATCTCCTAAACCTTGCTCCACCATCCATTTAATCGTTATGTCCCCTAGAAATTTCAACCGTCTCTTCCTCATGTTCAGTATAATTGTACTTTTTGTTTCCTTATTCTCTAAAACGTTGCTCATATATTCGGTCTATTGGTATACTCAGCATTCTTTTGTAGGACCACATTTCTGTTGCTTCAAGTCTCTTCTTCATCTATCAGGACATTGTCCTGCTTAGCTTTTAGAAGGCATCTTTTCTTATTCCAATGCGCGTTCGGATCTCGGTGTCACATTTTCCGTTCTGTTAAAACATGTCCCAGATATTTAAATTTTCGCACTGGTTTGATTTTGACATCTCAATTCGTAATTCTCATCTTGTTGATAACAATATATTCTGTCTTCTTACTACTGATGGTTAGTCAATAGAAGATGTGACAGCAATATTCAATGCATAGACGAACGGTAGACTTATAAAGTTGTAAGATAGATTCTGCCGAGAAAAAATTGTCACAGTGAACCAACTGGCAGAATTAGCAATTGATTAAATATAATTGTGCCCATAACGATATTAAATTCTGGTCGAGTCTGTTGCTTTCACACTTGCACTAATGCCCTTGGGAAAGAAATGAATCCATTTTCTCCTCCTCCTCCTCCTGTTCTGGGTTAAATAGGAAGGTAGACTGGAATCTGGCTTTGAGTGACAGCCAATCTAATCGTAGGACAAATCTGAAACCTTGGAGATGGAAACGTGAAACCATTACACTCTCCTTCTCTCGAAGCTATTTGCAATTCACGTATAATACTGAAAATTAATGGGAGATAACTATGATCATCTACGTCCCTTCAGAACGACGTATTAAAAAATATATACTGATATTTACAATGTTCATTACAAGTCCAAATAAGTAAAACTTAACAGAAAGTTTAAGTTTCGCGACTTTCCTAAATGGAAAATCAATTTCTTTATTTTTATTGCTGTACCCTCTTACTTTGTCCAAATGTATTTTGCCTTTTGTAAATTTCTAATAATGTTTTACTGAACCCTTCATTTGATCCAAAGCATTATGGAGTATGGGGTATAGAGGTGTAGATAGTGCAACGGTTATCGGCACACAAAAAAACGAAATCAGTGAGCGAGCCGGGCTCAAATTCCGGTTAATTCTTTCCGCTCAATTCGCGCTAATGCCTCTTGGGAAAGGCATGAACTCATCTTCCTCCAGCTCTGGGTTAAATAGCATAACAGATAGTGCTCTCTTGCTGTGGGATAACAACCAGTCTAGAAGGAAAACACTAAATTCAAAACCAACCCGAAGAAAAAAATGAACTTTCAGGCTACCTTTCCCTAGACACACCACTGAAACGCCCTTACGTCCTGCGTTGCTTGGATGTATTAATTCTTCCTTTTTGAAGCTATTCCGTCTCTTCAATGAGTTGATGTCAATTCCTACTTTATCTGATTCAAAGTTCAAACTAATGACTTCCATGTCTACTGATTGAACAATTCAAGTATAGCATGTACGTCAATGACGTCAATGGTTTTATTCACAAAGGTTAGCCTGTGAATAAAAAGGAAATATTAAATCGGGCTTCCGACCACATATTCTGAGACGATTTCAAAATCACAGTTTCGTCTGAAAAATTTGTGTGTTTCTTAAAAACACAGCCTTGTCAACCACCATTGAACTGTTATTTATGTATAAACCACGAGACCCGGGTTCGAATCGCACTATGGTCGATTTGTCAGGAAGGAGGCTTCCTGATGTTATCGGTCTGAAGGTGGTGATCCCAGCGTGCGGCACCTTTGGAAAGTGCCTGAAAAAATACCATCCAACCTTTTGAATGAAATTAGGTAAACGGTACTATTGGGGGCCATTAGGGTCCGTCGATGTGCTCGAACGAAATCACAATTCATCGTGATTGAGGGTTTGAGCGTGCTAGCCTTGACCAGATTGTTGATCATGCTAGATAACACGCTCTTGCCCAGAAACTGTAACTAAGGTCTGCTCAGCATTGTTCCAGTATAAACCACAGGTAGGCTCTCTGGATGTGGAACAAATACAAATGTGCCTGAGCAAGCGTCCGCAATAGGGATTGGCTAGTCACCGTAGTAGACGGATATCCTCGAATACTAGTGGTCAGCTATAGATAACAGTATAATATAATCATCATCAGTCCCATGACTGGGAGTGTTCGTAAGGTCACTGTGCAGAAGAGTACCCTCTGAATCGAGCGTTCCAATGTCTACCATTGCGAACTATATTTTCGTACCCGAAACATAAAGACAGAGATTTTAAGCAGTTAATAGATTTTAATACATAATTTTATTGCACTAAACGAAATTATACGTTAACAGATTATTTTAAAAAGTAGTAATAATAAAAAAATGAAACCAACTCTCAATAATATCAACTATGAACACGGCCACAATATGCTGACCGTGTTCGCAAATTAAAACAACATTTCCATCCCTATATATATATATATATATATATATATATATATGATTAAATAATTTACAAACTTTATATAATCCTTTCATATTCACGAATATTTTCCGTGTATTACAATTAAATAAGGCAAGAAATGCACCATAATATTCTCACTGTTACAGTGCATTTAATTGTAACATACGGAAAAATATTCGTGAATATGAAATGATTATGATAAAAATAAGCAGACATAATGTTTTTAAATTATTCAATCACACATGTCTAAAAGAGAATTTGCTGCCAAAATACACACACACACACACACACACACACATATATATATATATATATATATATATATATATATATATACTGAGTTAAAACATCCTTGATAATCACTAATAAATTAGCCGTAAGCGCTCGGATCCATAAAACATATGAGAAGTTTTTACACACTTCTATCTCCAGAAACAAAAATACTTGCACAGATGTAAGAAAAATGTAATAAATATTTAATCGATTTGTCCATATCTCATTCTCTGATGAAGCTTTAATAAAACCGAAACGTGATAGATTTATAAACCTTTCCAATTTGTTCTTTATCCTATCATATACTTATATATATGCGCGTGTGTATGTGTCTGTACGTACATGTGTGCGTATGTGTGTAACAGGGAAAGACAGAAAGGCATTAACTTTTACGTAAACCGCTCGAATGGTGTCTTTGTGCTTTGTTCGAACAGTTCGGTCCATTCGCTTTGGGTCCTGAAACCGAATTATCCAAATCAGTTTAGCCTGAAAGTCAAAATTCTAAATAGGCTTCAACATTTCACTAATACTGGATGCTAAATACCTTCCTTCCTAAGTTGATATTTTTCAAGATAAATTGGCTCAAACCTCGATATCATAAAACCAGACGAGAAAGCAAAAATGTATGCATATAACTGAAAGCTAGTATATATATATATATATGAGGGAACAAATGTCTTACAAATAATCAAGTTTAAACTTAACGTTTTCTCATCACGTTGTCTTGTTTTTTAGCCGTTGTCGTCTCAGTTTTTATCTACTAGTGTTGTCTTTTGCCGAATGTTTCATACGTCATTAAATTTATCTGAAGAATGGTTATCTGAACACTAATTATGTTTTTATCAGCAGAGGACAGTG